>CM046875.1:605737337-606209837 GCA_025667525.1 Glebionis coronaria | reverse complement strand
AAATAAAACATGCATGCACGTATTCTATTTGAAAACTCATTTGCTGAAGAAAAAGTAAATTAAAAAAACATTTAATTTCGAAAACTATGGACTTAAGAAACGTTTTTAATAAAAAAATTTTGGAAAATAAAAATAAAGAATATTGTTTTACTATACTACCCATTTCATTTAAATAAAAAGATTTAGTAATACTAAATTCTTATTGGTCCAAAAAAGTTCTGCATAGTTCTACAGCTAAAATAAGTTCTGCATATATCTCACCCCTATATATATATATATATATATATATATATATATATATATATATATATATATATATATATATATATATATATATATATATATATATATATATATATATATATATATATATATATATATATATATATATATATACATATATATATATATATATATATATATATATATATATATATATATATATATATATATATATATATATATATATATACTAGTGGCAAAACCCGTCCGATGGACGGGTACGACTTATGATTCTCATTTAACTTTTTTTTTGCTTGGTAAGTATTTGTTTGTAATATCCATTGACTCGTATTATTTTAAAATTTATTTTTATTATCTTACTGATGCGCAAGTCTTTTTAGTTAATCTGGATTCAAAAAATTAAATAAGTTTAATTAATTCTAAAAATATAAAAAATAATTATTGAGTGCATAAGCCAAAAAAAAATTAAAAAATATCCATCAAGCATAATCAAGGAAAAAAAGATTAAATTGAACGTTAAAATAAATTATATGTTGCATGTATAAAAGCGAAATAAAGTTTTCTTACACAACGTTTGTTGTTGATTTTGTGTACATTGTGTCTCCATCCTAATAAATTAAGTAATGAAAAACCTTTTATAAATACGAAAGTATTTATTTATGCATAATTAACAAAATAAATTTTCATCTTATATTAGGAAAATAAAATTTACACGTTTCTAGTAGTATTAGCACATAAAGATTTGTATAATATAATATTCAACAAAAATAACACTTACATGTGATGTGTTATTGAGAGAAGTACACAATACATCCTTGTGATTTACAAAAAGTGTGGATTACATCCCTCGTCGGTACTTCGGATATAATACATCCAACCGTTACATACTTTGTGCACGATATATCCCTTGAACGGATGATGCATTTTTTCATTAAATACTAACGTAGCTTTATAAAGAATGATATCTTTATCATTCTATTATAGAGGGATGTATTTTGCACTAAACTAAAAAAATATTATTTTTTTGAAAAAAAAATTTGTTAAAAAAAACAAATTTTACTTAGTTTTTTTAAAAGTTTAATTCTTTTCGAAAGAAGTTTATTTTTTTCGAAACCATTTTTTTGAAACAATTTAAAATTACACTTTCTTCGGGAAAAATTTTAAATTTTCCATATAATTAATTATTTTTCTAAAAAAATTAAAAAAATATTAAGTTTTTTCACTATATAAAAAATTTTTGAAATTTTTTTCGAAAAAGTAATTTAAATTTTTTCCAAACGTTTTTAATTTTTGTAAAATATAAAAATATATGGTTACAAAAATTATTAAACATTTTTAAATCAAAATTAAGTCACTCTTTTTAAATAAAAAATTTCGTAACATTCTAAACTTTTTTCGAAGAAAATATAATTTTTTTTCAAAACAAATGGTTTCAAAAAATTAAATTTGTTATTTCGAAAAAAACATATTTTTGAAAATAATTTTTTCAAAAATATTTTTAATTATTTTCAAAAATATCTTTTTTTTCGAAAAATGTTTTTAGAAAATAAGTTTTTTCAAAAAATATTTCGAAAAAATGAAAATTACTTATTCGAAAATAATTTCAAAATTTGTAGTAAAAAACTTAATATTTGTTAACTTTTTTTGAAATAATTAATTTTTTAAAAATTTAAAAAATTTTCCCGAATAAATTGTAATTTTAAATTTTTTCAAAAAAATGGTTTCGAAAAGATTAAACTTCTTTTTTTC
The DNA here is from genome assembly GCA_025667525.1 of Glebionis coronaria. NCBI lineage: Eukaryota > Viridiplantae > Streptophyta > Magnoliopsida > Asterales > Asteraceae > Glebionis > Glebionis coronaria. The sequence goes on along the minus strand of CM046875.1, from coordinate 606,207,845 downwards.
GAAAAAAATAAAACTTTTTTTTAAAAAAATGAAAATTACTTTTTTTTAATAAAGAAATTAAAAAAATATTCTTTTGAGTTTAGTGCAAAATACATACCTCTATAATAAAAAAGTAAAAATATTATTCTTTATAAACTCTATTTAGTACTTAGCGAAAAAATATTTACATCATCCGTCCAAGGGATGTATCGTGCACAAAGTATATAACGGTTTGATGTATTATATCGAAAGTACTGACAATGGATGTAATCCAGATTTTTTGTAAACCATAAAGATGATTTTGTACTTATCTCTATTATCATTATCCAAACTATCTTCCATTTCAAATGTGTTATTTTTAATATCTATTGCATTTGCATAATTAAGAGCACCCACAATGGGTCAAGCCATGAAAAGCTTTTTGCTATTCTAAAAAGTGTTTGATAAGGATTTTTACCATTGTGAGAAAGGCTTTTTACAAAGCTTTTTGCAAAAGCTTGACACACTCCAAGTCATATGAAAAAGCTTTAGTGATTATGTGAATAATACATTAATGGCATTAAATGTATCAAGTCTTTCAAAGACTCGTGCATTGTAGATGCTCTAAGAGGCACGTAATATCCATTGCATTTGCATAATTAAGAAGCACATATGCTTGTTGAATGCATTCAGAATCCATGTGTCTTAGTTTACACATGTTAGAATCTAAACATAATCTAAACCATCCTACTCCAACCAAATAAGATGTATTTGACACCTCCAGTTCATGGTGTACATGATATATAGAAGATCCTAAACCTAAAGTCCAACTTACAAAATTCAAGAATGTAGGCAATTTAACTTTTAAAATGGTATTTTAGCATTAATGTTGCAAGTAATCCACTAACAATTATTAGGACAACCTTATCAACATTATTTGAAATCCACAAGTACCGGTTCCAAAGTATTGTGATTGTCGACAATTACTAAATACCTTCTATCAAAGTTGTCATGTTGTCTATGCGGTGGACCTCCATATGCTGGAGCCGAAGTCAGAACTGAAGAATGAATAGGTACAGGAGCTGGAGCTCGCGATCTGCGCAGCTATTGGTGGATTATAGCCTTGTGTTGCGTATGCCAAATAAGCCTCCAATACGGAGTAATTATGCTCGTATGCGATGGATACGAATAAGATGTTTGATATGATGCACCGCTATTACTCGTGTTCTCGTCCCTTGACGTTATTTCCCCCATTAATGCAAGCTAATCTTCTTCATAACAATCTTCGATAACTTGGCTCTGCTGATTAACTTGCAAAACTATTAATGCATAAAAACACCATATTTATGACTAAAACTATATTTCAAAGAAGTAATTAGGCAACTATAGAGGAAAATTCGCGAGTGCTCAGATTACCTCCTTAAGTTACTTAATAAAATGTAAATGTGACTAGGACAATAATATACTACATGAGCGATTAAAGTGAATATCAATAAAGAAATACATCACAAAACAAAGAAAGGGGTTCCGTTTTAGCTCAAATTTCTGCACAGTCCACGGAGATTGAAACATTTGGTCTTGGCTCCTAGAATATCATGTGAGATCGGTCATTTGGATTCTTTTTATATCTTATGTAGACATGGTAATGGCCTCTCTTTTTCGTGGAAAGTCTGGTGTTACGACATTGGCTACTTTCACCTTCGTGCCTCGTACCCTTTCCATGTCTTCTCTTTAGCCCACTTTGTTGTCCCTTTACTCCCCTTTTTCGCCTTCTCATCCGCCTGCCACTTGAGATACCCCACACCCTCTTTCACATTTTTAGCCTTCTAGTACGTTGTTCATGCGCCTTCTTTGGTGTTGTCATAAGCCCCGTCTATCGCATTTTGAGCCTTTTCATCGGATGTATCTTTTACAAATTGCATATTAAGACTTCATGGAAGTGTTTAGATGGGACAGGAGATGATTCCCTCATTGTTTGTGATATGTCACTACATCCTCTATAATGCAGCCTTAGTGGCACAAGGTGCGTGCGGCGTTATCTTTACCAAATAAATGCGTGCAGGCAAAGTTTAGAACTCCAATCTTTCTTAACCAAAATAAATAAGGTCCTTTCTAAACACGTACATCCCTAACTTTTAACTGTGGTGCTTAGCAACAACGATAAATAAAGCTTGTTTATATAGATGTATCAGTCACAAATCTTCACAGTAAATTACTCTAAAAATATCACGAAAGGACGATTGAGGTGGGAAAAAGGAGCATTTGGTTTAGCTTACTTGTATAGCAAGAACCTAATAGGATTTTTTTTACGGAAATGTAAGTTAAACTTGAAACAGTTCATTATAGGCCAGTAACAGATAAACGACCACTGATTAAACATTTCTTGTGGCAATACCTACCTCAGTTTTTATCTAGAAATAGGAGGAAATATCCATAGCTTCACTGATTTGATCTCTTGTTACTTGACATCCTCATACCTTCATACAAAGAATCTGCTGACAGAAGGTGTTCTTATTACCGAGATTACCCGCATTTTCACTCTCTTGCTGCAACACAACATGAAAATGGTAATACACATCTAATGATGATGATCATGTCTAACATTTCGAGCTTTATTACATAGCCGCTTGTGTCCGTTCCTGCTGCTTTCTTGACGTTACTTATTTCTCGACTTAGACCGCTAACAACCAACAACCCTTGTTAACTAAAGATCTGGCAATGCTACGAACCAAGCCCATGGAGACAGTTTCTTCCATAGCATCCCATATAGTCTCCAAGGAAATGGTATATCAATTTCTAAAACACCATCTGTATCCAATGCACTGGTAGTTTTAGCAATTCTTGTAATAAGAGAGAAGATAAAACAAATATAGTGAAGAGCGTCATAGTATACATTGAAGAAAAACAACCCATGTACGTAAATTGCATGATTTTTTCATGTAGACAAAATCAACGTTACTATATAAGAGAAAAAGAGATAGCAATTTGGTCACATCAATAACTGAGTTGTATCCCTTCAAGGTAGAAAGTGAGAACTGGAATACCTGAGTAGGATGTTGTCCTCATCTATCCCCAACATTAATAACCGGAATGTTAGGGATTGTGTCTGCTCTTCCATGCAACACCACTTTCAATATGTGCCATTACAATTATGTTTGAATACCCTTCAACTGTCCCAATAGTGTCTGAAAAACAGTGTCAAAAACAAAGATTTCAGATAGCAAATTAACCCACTTAACAGTGTCTAATCCAAAATAATTCACTGTTTTTTGAGCCACTGCTGTAAGTTCCGGTCTAAAACGATTTTTGGTTAATAAATGGAACCAAAGTGCATTGTTTTGAGAAACAGTGTTTGAAATTAAGTCGCCACATAAGTTCAGTGTTAAATATTTTGTAGATATATCAGAAAACCTAAATTTGTCAAGAAGTATACATCATTAGCATGTTAGTTCATTAGTGTGTACATTCTTGGCAATCCATTTTCGCTATATTTTAGTCTCATTGTTGGACACACGCATTACATAAACTCAACGCCGTGCACACGCACACACATAAAAACATGTATTTTTCAAAAAATTCATGAGTATTTTAGTAACCTGTATTTGGTTGTTGGTCACTTGGTTGTGGCCCATGGTCGGCTTAATAAATCTTTGTATAATATAATTTTTTTTCAACGCACCTTGTTCTGTAGGGCAGCATAGATCGCATAACTTGAAATTGGATATATAAACTCCCATTGTTACCTCCGATATCAAAGACTCCTTCTTGATTGATTAACAACGCATTAATTGTGGTCTTCTGTGGGATCTGCAAAGGAAAAACGAAATAAGTTCAAACTTAATTTCAAACACTGTTTTGAGGTAACTGTAGGTAGAAAGCCTAATATATGACATGTTATTTTTTTTACTTTCTGATTGATTAACCAATAATTAGATTGTATTTGAAAATGGATTAAAAAATCATAGATATTTCTGTAACAAAAGACTTCCAAAGTTGTCGTATAACACGTTGACATCGCTAAAGCTTCACATTATAATTAAACAATGCAGTTCAGTTTGGTATACCAGATGACAAATGTAATAGTGAACTTGATTGCTTAAAAGTGGGTCGATTCAGGTAAGGGCTTATGGATCAAGTCAAGCAAAAGAGATTAATGAAACATATAGATAAAAAAATAGGGCAAATGGACTGAGCAGGTCGATATCTCCCAATGTAGTTCCTTACATGAAACCTTTTGAGTCACAATATTAAACGAATTATAAATGAGATTCATAAACAAAATGATTAGAAACTGAAAATAATAAAAGCTTTCAGAAAAAATTTACCTTTGAGACAAAATCAACTTGGATATATGACATTGTTCCTCTTTTTGCTCAACATGTGCAAACAAACTTAGACGTCAGAATTTCTTAAGAAAGAGGATCTCTACTGCATTTGTGTATTTGTGTGTTGATATATTCAAATTATTCGACCAACAAAGTGAGAAACCATAAATATATACTAATAAAACTTCTTTGAACGTGACATAATAATTTTATTAGGTTTAAAGATTATATAAAGAAAAGTGTTACCTTTGAAAACATTGGACATACTTTTTTTTTCAGTTGGTGATCCACCGTCGCTCTCCTTGTGTGCATCGATTTCAACCAACTCCGCCAACACCTCTGTGTCTACATTTTTAGAAGCTAGAAATAATTTTCATACTGCTATAATGCTCAAAATCCTACCAAAAGAACTTGGTTACTTGCACCAACGCCCTTGTGTCTACCTCATCTCGTTCTGCTCTATCCTCCATCATCTAATCTAATTCTCGTAATAATGGCTTCTGTTTATGTTAAAGCATCATGGATCTATGTTTCTTGAACTTGTACAACCAAGTGTTTTTCATGCATGATCACATAGTAAGGCTGCATTATAATTCATACCTGAAGGCGAGTGTTTAATGATTTCTCCACTTCAATCGAAACTCGTGCCTGTCTAGTAGTAGATTCCTATAGCCAAAAAATTAAAAGAAATCAAATAGCCATCTGCCTCAAAAAATAATACACGCATAGGCAGATTATATTCCATAATTAGTTAAAAGGTTGAGAGCAAGTAACACAATATGATAGTTAAGCAGTTGCAGCTTACCAATATGTTTATTTTCCTAATGGATTAGACAAAGCAGGTGTGCTGCTGGATGCTAAAGCACCTGAATCAGTGATGGTTACCACTTGTATGAGAGAATGTTCCAGTGAAGCTGGAGACACAATCAATATTCCATTGCGAGGGTTATCATATATAGAATTTCCCACATATGCAGAATGACATACCACAGGTATTCCGCAAGAAGAAAGGTAAGGTCGTGGTCCAATTTTGCTCAAAAGAAGTAGCTGAGTACTGCTAATGGCGTCAACATACAAAATCACCTCCCCATCTTCCTTTTAGCATCGCATGATGATAGCCACCAGCCAGATCAAGAGTCAAAACCTCAATAGCATTCTTTCTGGACGCCAAAGAATACGAAGGAGCAAACAAAACCTCTTGACACTGGCATATAAAGCCACTTTAATATTTTCTGAGTTCGCCAGGTTGAGAAGATCAGCAACACTGTGTCTATGACCCGAGCTATAAAATGTGAAACCACCAATCTTTGTACCCAAAGTGTGATTCAAACTATAACCATTAAAAATCACCACACCATCTTCTAATAAACCATCACGAACCGCAGTTTGCCAAGTCTACAAATGCGGCTGAAACATAATAGCTTTCTCAACCCACTCATAAGAAATCCGCACCACGCGTAAATCCCATTTAAAACCAGACCTTTACTGATCAAAATGCGTAAGAACAGAAAGGAAACCTTCATGACTTAGGGCTTTTGGTAGGAAGACCACCTCTTTCAAGATGCAAAACACGGTAAATTATGGATAACATGGCAGCTAACGAACATCTAGCAGTGCCACCACCGACGATGATGTAGTCGTACGTTTACTGAATCAGAAGTTGTATCATGTTAATGACGAACTGCGTATAAGAAGTACATGTCATTCAATAGAGACTGAAGGTTGCTGCAAGTTGCCACCAAACCTATAGATCCTAGGAGAATAATGGTCTTCTCGGACATAAAAGAAACTTTTTACTTCTCACAACGCTTACTTGCAATTTGAGCAGATTGTGCGCAACCTTAAAAATAGTTGAGTCGTCAAAATAAGCTTAATTGAAGAGAACGTAACAAACCTTTAATTGTAGAAAGCCATCACCAATTACTCAAATTGAGCTCGATATCCTAGAACCTAAAAGATATATAGTAATCACAAGAAAATTCCGCTTACTAAACAAATAGACAATGATTCTTCACAGCCATACTGCTAATAAACAATGGAAATTAAATGTATTATGGTATATCCCATATCATAAAGCACTATTTTCCAATATAATATTCAGATCATATTACTGTAATTAGATGATGTTACCTGTTATATAAGCAATCTCTGGCATTCACGCATAAATAGAGCCCAAAAAAGCCAAAACTTGCAGCAACTTATAACCTGTCAAATAACATAATCAAATATCAAATATGTGCGCCATCTACGTTCTAGAAGTAATTACTGTGTTTTAAAGTTCACTAATACTCGACCAAATTATGTAAACTGATCTATTAAGACCTATTGGCCGGGAGATGTTTCTTATTCCTATAAAACAAACCTCACCCATGCTTTAAAAAGAAAACAAATATTCGTATCAAACAAACCTCACTTGCAACATTAAATCGGCAGAACCCTGCATAAATTTAAACAAAAGGACTATATCAAACGATATACCTTTACACAAATGGTAAACCATAAACCTAACAGAGGTGTACATCTGGTTATAGGATTCATTACAACAACATTCTTTCACCCTGGGTTTGATACACAATAATTAGGGTTTGTAAAAGAAGATACATACCATTTTAGTGATTAATTAGGGTTTTGATAGAGAAGCTTGATTTTAGGATCAGTAGAAGTCGAACAACCTACATATGATGAATAAACATGAATAAAAATTGCATGTTTTGTAGGTTCATGACGATTGACATGGAACATATATGGATAAAAAATTGCATGATACCATGACTCTTAGTGCTGAGCACCAAAACCAAAGCAGAAAAGTGCAAATCTGTAGAATCTGATCCTAGACGAAACATAATCGCCACATATAGAGAAAAGGGAAAAGATCGTAGTCTTTTTTTAAGTGAAGATACGAATTAAGGTTTTTAAGAAAAAATATATGATAACAGTTGATACGAATTAAGGTTTATGTGAGAATGATTTAATATTTACGTGTATATATGTATTTTATTTTTCAGTTGGATATCACAACAATTGATATAGTTCTGTGGTAGAGATTGTTTGTATTGAACTGCAACACAACAATTTTTTTTTAAAGAATGGTATACACTATCTTGTCATTGATTTTATGTACTATGCATTTGTTGTCTTTATTACAACAAATATTCTTCGATCTCAACTTTGGTCGCAACTATGAGTTGAGATCACATGTGCCCATGCGAGAAAACTGTGTATATAGTATACATCATGAGTAAATCTATTTATTTAGTCTCCAACTGATTCAACTTTTATATTGTTATTCTATATATAAGACCGACCAGTGACCACGTAATACTTTTTTCATGCAATATGGATAATAATGGCATTAACACCATTTTTGTTGATATGATCTAGCTTGCCTCCAATGCAAGGCATGTAATCCGTTTCTAAATATAAGAATACATATATTTTCATTTATGTAGAGAAATTCAAGTAATTCGTTAAAAGAATCTATATTCTTTTTTAAGCTTGAAAAAATTTGATAAGAGTTTGAGTCGAGCTATTAAAAGCTTAAGCTTAATATATGTTTCAAACTATTTTTTAGGTTTGAGCTTGATAAAAGCTTGACTTAATCGAGTCAAACTTTAACTCGAGCTCAAATTACTTGATAAAAGTTTGAATTAATTGCAATCCTACTCACGTACATTATTCATATTGTTGCCACTCATTTTGCGTAATAGTAATAAATAAGTAAAAGAAAAAAATGGATAAAAACTAATATACATCGTGTCGTGTACTATGTGAGAATGGTATACGACAATGACAGAGCCACAACACAAAACAATAAAAAACCTTGCGCAGTCACGGTTTTTTTTTATAAGAACTATACAAAGAAAAACAAATGATAAAATTCTAAATTGATTATTTTGCAAGAATAAAAGAGGTCGCGAAATTAATTATGTAAATTGCTTACATGCAACGCCTATCACCACGCAGTTCACCTCAAAATCACAAGCACAACGTCATTTTTTTTCTTCACTTTGAGATTTTTGGCAAATATTGTTGGAGTATACGTGAGGCCTTTCTTTTCCAATGCATATAATTATTAGTATTCTTTCGCTAAATTTTAACGGGTTGAAGTCATATGATAATCATGTGATAATGTCAAATGTGTGTGTAAGGTTATAATAATTTCACTTAAACCACATTTTGGCCATAAATTTATATGTGCCCATAACGCTCAAAATAACCTCAAAATTTTGGGCTTATAATGACATATACAAGCCGAAATTAAATAAGCCTTCATAAGTCATGTTTTGGTGAATTAAGAAAGTTTGACAAGAATGAGATTGATACTTTGTTGTTGTCTTTTTCTTTCTTCTCTAAATCTAGAACCGTACATTGTTTGAAATAAAGGATCATTTATTAGTGGTTGCCACGTTCATAGTGATAGTGTTTATATATTCTTGTGCAACTATATCTGTAAAGACATACACTGGAAAGACATTCTCACTACAAGTTAAAGCTCAGACATAATCATCAGTGTGATGTTCCAGATAAGAGATATGATTAATATCCATCTTGACAAGCAGGCACTGATATTTAATGATATGGTTCTTGAGGATATGGGTCAAGAAGTGTTGGAATATTAGGAATAAACTTAAATATAGTTTAGGGACTTAAAGTGTACTTTGTAATATAGATTAGGAATAGACTAGAATTAGGAAGTATTTTGGCTAACCTCCTTAAGTTGGTTTATAGGAAGTTTCCTATTTGACTTAAGGAGGTGCCCACCCCCTCATCTCTATAAATAGGGATGAGGGGGGATCCTAGTTCATTGAATTCTTCTTCCTCAATGTAGTCTTTATTAGGGTTTATTAATAAAGGGGTAGTTGAGGGTATATCGTGTGCATATATGTTTGTCGGTTCTTTGTAGTCTCTCTCGTGTTCGCTACTTGTGCTCGATACAACTCGCGATCTAGCGGTTCCGCGATATCAATCTTCGGGTTGTTGTCGGTATCGTACAACAAGTGGTATCAGATCTACGGTTATTGTGGTCACCGAAGGGCGAAGGCTAGAGCGAGGTTTCAATTGTATCGAGGTTCGAGATTTGGGTTTTTCGAACGTCGAAGTTGGCGATCGATTTGGGTTTCAAATCGATTTTTGTTGCAACAATCGGTAGCGAGAAAGGGTTTCGTCTTTTGTAATAGCGAGAGGTATAAGATTCAAGGTGACGTGGGGTTTGTTTTTGATTAATAGTAAAAGCAAATTGATCATTTATTACTCCACGTGATGTATTAATTGAATTTACTACAAAGTTGACTTTTTCTATAATAAAAGAAGGATCAAGTTGAATCGTTTTGGTTATAAAACGAGTTCGACTTTGAGGGTTTTTATTAGAAAAGTTCGAAGGTTATTGCTGTTGCGGTTTTTCTTGTGGTTCAAGTTTGATCGTGGTTCGCTTGGGTATTCAAGTTTACGATCGGGTTGCTTGTTCGTGATCGAGGGTTTAGAGGTTTTCTAATAAATTCGATTTGCAAGAAGGGTTTTTCTTGTGGTTCAAGTTTGATCGTGGTTCGCTTGGATATTCAAGTTTACGATCGGATTGCTTGTTCGTAATCGAGGGTTTAGAGGTTTTATAATAAATTCGATTTGCAAGAAAAGGTTTTAGCAACAACGGGTATATTGCACACGGCTTGCGAGGCTTGTCGGTAAAGTTGGTTAAGAAACAACTTGACAAGGTTTGTAGCAAGGTTAAAGAAGATTCAAGACTTGTCGAGGTTGCAAGATCTCTTAGGTTATTAGAGATCGGTTTTGCAAAATTAAAAGTACGACAAGGGTTACTTCAAAAGGAGTCGGGTACTTTCTTGATTCAAGGGTTGTCGATTTGTTGGATAGGTTAATTTCCAAGGCTCAATCGATATTTGAGTAAGAAAGGGTGTTCTTTTGAAGGGTTACTTGGTTTGATCGATTTCTAAGAAGGTTTCTCTTAGGGTTATATCGATAAAGCAAGGGTTTTTCTTTATACACGGGGTCTTCATATTCGTGATTGTGAGGTTTAATATATCACAAGGTTTAGCGAATTATCGAAGGAACTTTGTCGATTTGTGATTGTGAGATTTTTCACAAGGTTTAGCAAATCAACAAAGGGATAAAGAAGAATGGCTAGTTTTATAACTAGGTTTAACATCGAAATTTTCGATGGGTCTAATGTACATAAGCATGGAGGTTCAAAACAAGTTGGGTTCAAACAACTTAGTCCTGGTGTTAAAACAGGAGTCCATGGAGTACAGGTTGATAAACGTGTTTGGTTTGAGGTGGAACTGCAAGGAGCTCAGGAGGATCGTGAAGCTGAGGTTTTTCAGGAAAGTAATGATCATGTTGCAGTGGCTCAAATACGGTTTGAGGTGGAACTGCAGGGAGCTCAAGGAGGTCGTGAAGTTGAGGTTTTTCAGGTTAGTAACGATCGTGTTGCAGTGGCTCAAAGACGGTTGGAGGACAAACAACCTGAAGAACAGATAAACACGGGCTGCTTAGTAAATGAGCAGGTACACCTTGGTATAAAGGTGGGGGCAAACATTACGGTAACCGGAGTACCTGGTGAAGAAGGTGCGGAGGGTAATGTTGCTGAGAAGAAGAACGTGAAGGAGTCTATGGAAGCTAATCTAGGGAAATTACAGAAGTACAATGCCTGGTCAACAAGGTGGTTCCCGGTTCGAGGTTCCAACACCGGCAAGGGGTGTTGAGTATCGGTTATGTTTAAGTGTTATTCCTAAGGTGGAAATTGTTGGAATATTAGGAATAAACTTAAATATAGTTTAGGGACTTAAAGTGTACTTTGTAATATAGATTAGGAATAGACTAGAATTAGGAAGTATTTTGGCTAACCTCCTTAAGTTGGTTTATAGGAAGTTTCCTATTTGACTTAAGGAGGTGCCCACCCCCTCATCTCTATAAATAGGGATGAGGGGGGATCCTAGTTCATTGAATTCTTCTTCCTCAATGTAGTCTTTATTAGGGTTTATTAATAAAGGGGTAGTTGAGGGTATATCGTGTGCATATATGTTTGTCGGTTCTTTGTAGTCTCTCTCAGGACCTTGTTACCTAAACACAAAATCATGGCACTGTGAGCATTCTTGTCAAGCTTAGATTTCTCTTCAGCTTTCATATTCGCGGGGAAAACCTCCAGAGCTGCTTCACATCCGTTCTGGATTAATAAAGCACGCATCTTGATTCTCCATAACCCGAAATCACCAGTTCCATCGAATTTCTCGATGTCTGGCTCCCGTCATTAAAGCAAGGTATCCACAAAGTGTTCGTATGATGCTGGTAAAGACGTGAGTAACAATAAAGCAAGATCTTCATCCTCGAATTTTACCTCAATATTTGCTAAATCAACAACGATTTTGTTGAACTCATCTATATGCTCAGAAATCTTTCGTCCAGTCGGCATGTAGAATGTATACAACTTCTTCTTCAGGTACAACTTGTTGGCCAATGACTTTGTCATGTACAAAGACTCGAGCTTTGACCAAACCCCCGCTGCAGTCGTCTCTCCGGTAACCTCTCTTCGATCGATCCTAGAAACCACTCTCTCGTGTTCGCTACTTGTGCTCGATACAACTCGCGATCTAGCGGTTCCGCGATATCAATCTTCGGGTTGTTGTCGGTATCGTACAACAAGAAGGATTCCACTCTCACACTTATGCGTAAATCAAGTGGATTAGTGCCAATATTCATCAACGACCTCAATGGAAAGAGGCATTGCTCTGTGAATGCCGAACTCACTGACACCGTCATCAAGTTTAATGCTCAAATCTCTGATATATATATATACCCTTATAATCTAGTTATAGTTTTCAACGATATTGATCTTGACAACTGTTGTATCCTTGCCGACTTCAACAATACGGTGGACTTAGTCATATATGCATAAAACCACGTCGAGAACGATGGAGATATTTGTGAAGAACCTCGCTGGAAAGATCATTTTTCTGGATATCATAGCCATAACTACCATTGGCCAAGTGAAAAACGCTATCAGTCGGAAGGAATATATTCCCGAAGATGACCAGGTGCTCATCTTCAATGACAGTTGTATCACCTTCGACTTGGGAATTAAGAAGGGATCCACACTCACACTTATGCGCGTTTCAATGGATTAATTGAGATATCCGTCACCATAGAAAACGGAAAGAATTGATCTTTAGAAGTTAAACCCTTGGATACCATTGGAAACCTAGAAAACCAAATCAGCGATAAGGTAGGTATCCTCATTGAAAAGCAGTTGTTGATCTTTAACGAAATGGTTTATCACGATTGTGGAACATTTGCTGACTTCGACATTAAGGCATAATCCACTCTCACACTTAAATCACCTGGATTGATGCAGATATTTGTTAACAAAGTCACCGGAATGAGTACATCTATCTAAGTCAAACCCTCGGATACCATTGGAAACGTGAAAAACCTGATCAGCAATAAGATATCCCCACTGACAAGCAGGTGTTAATCTTTAACGAAATGGTTCTTCATTGGAACACTTGCTGACTTCCATATTAAGACAAAATCCACTCTCACACTTATGCGTAAATCAAGGGGATCGATGCAGATATTTTTCGAGGATCCATATACAAAGAAAATCTCTGTGGAAGTCAACCCCTTGCACACTATTGCCAATTTGAAAGCTAGGCTGTCGAAGGAAGCTTATTTTCCCCCAGCGTCTAGACTTATCTTTTGTGGAAGGTGTCACAAGAACAGTCATACAAGTCGGCCTTTGTCCCGTTTGCATTGTGACATGTGCTTGATTTCGAATCCTACATATGGTGCCTTTTGAGTAGGTTTCGTTGGGTCTAAAAATATAGTAACTACATAACCAAAATACCTACCTTATTTGAAAAACATGTAACTCTAGCATCTGGGCCCTCTAGACCAAGCTCCATGACCTCTTGTGTAATAACAAAAAAAATAAACCTGGAAATAAGACAAATTAAACACAAAATGGACTTACCATGGGAACAAAAATTATCAAATTATAAGAAAAGTGCATGCCCTCTCCAATGTTCTGCTTGGGAACCAAGTTTTGACATTATTACGAAGCGTAATAGATTTCAAAGCACACGCCACTTGTTCCTCGACATTATTTCTTTTGTCTGATAATTTAGGAATTATGATCCATTTGAGCAAATTCATTTTTGCTATATTGAAAGTCACCATAGTAATATTTATATAATCCATTTCTGTCATTTTTTCTGTTTTTTTGTCCAAGTTATGAATATTTTAACTGAATCCCACGTTAAATAAACTCTGTAAATAAGGTAATTCTATGTCAAGACTACATGTGTTTTTGTTATGAATGTCTAAAGGTTAATACCTCATCGAATTAATCATTAAACGACTTATCTCGGACCATCATTAATGATTTGAAAGCACTTGTGTCTCGTATGTATGTTGATTCAGTCCAAATGCTCTGACGAATCATTGAGTTATGTGAATTGTGTTTGTTGCATCTAGTGGAACAATAACGATGGGAATTCTTGAATGAATAACCTGTTGAAATGAGGATATTTGCATTAGAGGTGGAAAAGTGGTCGGTTCGGTAATGCTATCATTTCTTTGTCATTGAGCTTACAACATTCCTCGTTCCTAATGCTATCATTTCTTTGTTCCCATCTACCTGGTAGTCCTTCATGCCAGCAAAGTTCTTTTGATTGCTACTGCATCCTAGAGTATCAGGAAGAATTTGTTTAATGTGGTGTTTTTTAGAGCAACGGTAATCGGTAACAGTTTCGAGCATTGATTTATAAACGTGTAGTGTTAATTTTAGTTTACATTTTTACCCCTGAAGGGTCAAATACGTACAACTAAAATATAATTAGTTCAAACTGGTAGAAACGTACCTCATTTGTCACCAGAAGTTTTAAGGAACTATGAGGTACAGAATTTTCTGAAGGTGTATCACCAGACTCATTTTCTATGTTGGAAATAAAAATCATGGATTATCAACTCAAAGTTCTCAAGCATTTATCTGACTCGTTTTATGCAGCATCAAATAAAATATCTTCAAAATCCATAGGTAACCATTCGGATGTCAAATTCAAATCTTCATCATAATCTAAAAGCAGCCTTGTAATTTTCTCATGAGGAAATGCGCGAAGAACCTATTGGTCACAACAAAGTTATACGTGTGAGAATTCATAACAATTTATATCTATAAAACTAAGAGTTGCACAAGATTCCCAGTTGATCTGGCAGATCAAGAAAATCAAGACACTTCTTCAAGAACATTGCACACCTTGTCTTCTTATGAGTAGACTGCAGCAAATGAACACGCGTTAGATTTAGATGTGGTGACTGTGGTTGAATGGAGCAGATGAAAAAGGTAAGCTAACAGGAAAACAGGTCAAATGGGTTTAATGGGACGAATGTCGCCCAAAGCATGAACCCGCCGCATATCAGATTGATGCTTCAGTGCAAGCTTACGGGAGTTATCACATTCTTCTTGAAGTTCCTTTCTCGCATCAGCCCATTCACGCTCTGCTCTTTTAACATAATCTTCATGACTCATACGTTTAGCTCTTCTTGCTTCTTCCCAAACCGGACTCTTCAGCACTTTTAATTTTGTTCAGAGGAGCCTGATCAAAATCTTTCATGAACCGTTCTAATTTCTCATGTGCAAAAGTTGCTTCTAAACTCAGCTTGTTACTCTTTGAGTTTAGTGTAGTAACCTCACCTCTTTTATTAAGGAATATGCCTAGGGCGCGAAGTTGGCCATCAGCCGTGCTATATCTGTGTGAGTCTCCTTTTGGTACATAATCTTAATTTTCAAGTCCCTGCATGCATATCGGTTGAGCTTGGGTTCGTCTGTCTTGGCGGGTAATGTGGAAGACTGCATCCATGACTATAGTCTATAAGGAGATTTTTACGATGATCCTGACCTGCAATTATATCAAAGTTACACAGTTGAGACACAAAGAGGTTAAAGTAGTCACGAGGAACGAAAGTGAAATTTACCTGTCCTTTTTCACAAGCACATTCCTAAGTGATCCATTTCCTATAAATTCGGTGACAGTAACGAAAGTTCCTATAGATCCATCTGGTACAACCCCATAAAATGAAACCACGTTGGGATGGTGAAGCTTTGAAAAGATGTTGCTTGCACATGGAAACCCGTGTTTGTTATTATCATCACTAAGCTCAGAAATAGAATTTAGTTTATGTGTAAAAATGTCATAATGATGCAGAAAAGTTGAGATAATCATACTTACTTAAGCTATGTAATAAATATAAAGAATCTATTTTGGTTGGACGAAGTACCACATGCCTCCGAAAATAACCCAACGGGTGTTGCTACATTTAATAATAATATAAAAGTCTGCAGCGCAAAGATGGCCAACAAATATTTTTCCTTACCTGTTTTATGAAAGTCTATATGAAGCCTATACTCTCTTGTTATCTATGAATAAAATTGTGTTAAAATTTTATCCTTTTAATGCATATGAATCCTTAATCGGATCTGACACACTCCTTGACACACACATTTCCTATCCACACAGGCACCCATTCTTAACATTTGCTATTTTTTCTTATTCAGAATTCGCGTAAGGATACAACCCTCATCCGGCTTTGGATCTTCATCTTGCAAACTTCAAGAACATGTCCCTCCTCCTGAGATTCAACCGATTGTTCATGGGAATTGTGGGACTCATTGTTATTCTTCAAGTAAGACTTTTGAGTTTTGACCCCTTTACCCCTTAAGCGACAATTAACAAAAGTTGAAATACCAAAATTAGGTAACTTAGCATTTATGATAGATGTTTAAACTTCGACCCATTTACTTTTCATTGGGTCGATTATGGTTATTTTCTAACTCTAAGGAACAAAAAATTGCTAGAAAGTAACTGGGTCAAATTGATCGAATGTTCCAAACCAATAATAAGTTGTAGCATATGTAATTCTAATGGAATTTGCCTTTATCTAAAAAGTACAACTTCTAGCCAAGAATTCATTTACAGTAGCCTAAAAAAACTTCGCAAGTATCCAACTTCAGAGTTTCAGATTCATAGATTACAAAGTACAACAACTGTGAATCAGAGGTGGGACATTATAACAGCTTATTTTGCAATAGCCTTATTTGTAATATAAGAGGATTTCAAAATAAGCTCCATATTTGAATAAGAGTTTCAGCTTACAGTTATTGGTATGTTTATATATGCTTGGTCCAATGCATATTTCATCCACGACAGTGCAGTAATCTAGTGTTTCAATCCATCAACCTGCTGTCGCAATGTATATGCCTTTCCCAATTTCTTAGCCGGCTGTTCTAATTCCTCAGCCTGCTATTCCATTCCTCAGCATGTGTTTATAAATCAATGTGTCACTAATCCGTTATAATGCTTCAATAAATTTATAAATTATTTCAAAACATCAATTGTCCACCTTTTGTCATAAGCATGCGACTTCCTTGCATCAAGCCCGATAGAAGCACACACCATCTTTATGCTATATATTCCAGGAGTTGAAATACACTTGATATTCTTTCTGCATATATCAGGCTTTGACACGCCATTGCATTTACTTCAAGCGATAGAACCGAAAATCACAGTTGAAGAGCTTGGAAACCGATAGCAATCTCTGAATTAGAAGTCATAAAAATTGACTTGTTGGTATTTAATGGTACCAATTTCGCAGCAGCAGAAGGCCCCAATTGACCAAGTAATGTCTTGTGGCATTCTAACATATTAATCTCCTACATTATCTTTTTTTAGCTGCTATTCGCATTGTAGCATTTCCCCTGCACCATTAAAAAAATCAGGTTATTACAACAATCACCTTACATTTGTTAATTAAAAACACTAAATTACGTGCGTAGTCTTACCTTTCTATCTTCTTGGTTAAACGTGATGGAGCAATCTTTGAGGCTTTCTTAATTAAATGCATTGAGCATTTTGCATCCCAAACCATATCATCTGTTATAAATTGAGTGTGGAATAAAATTAATGCTGCTATATGAGGGTGTAATGTATGCTACAGTCACAACAATCGTGAAAACTGACGTGTAATGAGGATATACCTCCCCAAGACCTAAAAAATGCCTTCAACAAATAGTTTAAAACATAAGAGAACCAATCGTCATATTTTAAACATGTATCTTCTATTTGACCAATGGCTCGTCTTTTCAAAACATTTGGAGCATGCCCACGGGTTAAGACACCTTAGTGTATACTCCATCCGGTGTCTTGTTTCATCAGAATACAATTTTATTTTTTGTAAGCATTCTTACTCATTTTGGTTTTTTTCTTTAGTGGAAAACTAATATACAACCATCCATTCGACACATGCGTGATATACATGTGTTTGTTATCCTTACCTAGTTAGAAACAGAAGACCGTTAGTGCAACTTGATCAACCATCTGCTCTCCTAACTTCAACCTTCACCTTGACCATAATGTTCACTACTTTGCCAAGATCCATGTTTTCAGTCCCCTTAATAAATCAAATGACAAATGTTACAAACCATCAAAATTATTTTTGTCAACTATAATCAGAAGTAAAACAATTATGCCAAGACAATCGTAGATAATTAACATAGTTAATTAATTAGGAGTAGGATATCGACAATAGAAAATCACTTTGTGTCATGAGTCCAGCCTCGGTAGAGAGTCATCCCGGGGCTCAAGGACAGAGATGTGTTGTACAATGATCATACTATTATTGCCATTAAAGTAACAAATTAAATGCAAACCATATGAAAAAGATACAAACCCCAATCTGACGATGCAGCTCTTAACATCCTCGGCTTATAGTTTCATGTATAGACTGCTATAGCATCAAAGAAAAATGATTCAGATGTTGATCATAGTAAATAAATCTTGTAAAAAAAAATGAGTATCTACCTTGAATGAAGCTTTTGCAAAAGGGTATAGGTAATGTGACCCTATACAGGACTTTGTTAAAGTCGAGCAAGCAATCATCATCTGTACCAATGAGGGAGGTAAACATTCGAGCATAAGGAATGATGAATATTAGGGTTTATGATATTAGCTGTATGTCTGTTTTTTTACATGTGTTCATAACGCAGGATACATAAGAGTACTAAATAACATCCAAAATTGTTATATGTATTTAAGAAAATTCGGTATTTATTAATCCGTATTTATATATTTTGACTTTCAAGGTATAATCAATAAAGTTGTGTTGCTCTAATGGTTATGGTGTATAACTAAATTTAGCATCATCCCGGGTTCGAATATTGCGAGGCTATATTTTTTAACAAAATACGAATTTTTAAATATCTATCAATTTTAATATAAAATATGATACCAAAAAAAAAAAGAATTAATATAAACTACGAAAATTAAAAGAAATTAATATAAAATACGAAAATTAACAAAAAATAATAATATAAAATATGAAAATTAACAAAAAAACTTCCTAAGATTAGGGAAAAAAATGATGACGTGGATTAATGGATGCTTATGTGGCATATCCCTCCTCTTATATATAATGTAAAGATATATATATATATATATATATATATATATATATATATATATATATATATGTATATATATATATATGTATATATATATATATATATATATATATATATATATATATATATATATATATATATATATATATATATATATATATATATATTATAACTAAATGAAACAAAAACACATAATAGAAGTTTTGTACCAAATCTATTAAACCGGATGGTTTTCTAGACTTCGGGTTCCATCCACGGGGTTTGGGAATTAACCGGAGCGAATAGAAATATGAACAAGGAACAACATGACTAAAACGGGTGGTTTGGCGGGATATAAGCTTTATTAATAATTGGTTCGAAACGATTAACAAATGTTTAGACGAGTGTAAGACACAATTAGGAATGGTTTTGGTTAAGGCCTAGTTTAAATAAGAGAAAATGAAAAGAATTATTATTTTTATTGAAAAATTTAGAGTTGCTGTAAAATCCATGATTTTACCATGATTGAATATAATAATTTTCCACCTCATAATCCTAGAACACTCATTCATGAGTTATATCTCCTTAAGATGTGTGTTAACTTGTCCATTATGTACTTATACCTTTACATTCATATTGGTTGTAAATAAGTTACATAGCTTAAACCTTGTACTTGAAACTAGGGTTAGCAAGTAGTAAGATGTATACTTAATATTTAAAATATACAACACTTAACAAAAATTTGAAATATACTACAATTAGATATTCTAGCCATGATATGTGTGTAAGTGGACTAGGAGTTTACTTAAACTCTTGGACTAGCCCAAGAATAGATGCCATTATGTGCAAGCCCAACATAAGCCCAAGCCAAGGGCCCATTACTTCTTTTTGGCTAGCTAGACACGGCATCCCACCTTAGGTGGAAGGAGAAGAGATGCATGGGAAACATAAAGGCATACACTTGGCAAGAATTCTCTTACCAAGACAAGTCATGCCTTTTGCCTTTTTCTCTCTCTCTCCCCTTTTAGCCAAAAAACACACACACATACTCACTCATTCTCTCATGCAATCTAATCTCGTTTCTCTCATCCCCTTCTCTCTCAATCATACGGCTTAAAGCCATATACATCCAAATCCAAGTATTAAATCCACCAAGATCTTTGTCTCATCTTTACTACTAATCATTTAGTAGCATCATTCTTTTGGAATCACTATAAACAAGCCCTAACCGAATCTTTAAGGCCACGGCTTGGTTTATATTAGGGTTTTCTTCAAAAAGTAGATTAGATCTCTAATCTCCATGTTCATCTAGATCATCCTTGGTACTTTTAAGCAAGAAAGGTATACACCTCGTGCTCTTTCATTTCTTCATGCATGCATCATCATACATCTATACACAAAAGTAAATAACATGTTAATACCAAGATTTGATAAATCCATGACCATTATAGGTCAAGGCATATTTATGAAAATCATATTCATGATTAAAAATCTTTTAAGAAGACACCTATGGCTTGTATTCTATGTTTTTAAACTTGATTAAAAACCATATGAGACATTTTGTGAATCTAAGTGTTGCATGAGTTACAAATCTTGTTTTATGGGACTATGGTTAACTAATAATCATAGATCTCATAAAATGGACTTGTGTAACTTAAAAATCATGAAGACCATGACCTTAAAGGTCACGGCTAATATAAATGATGACCATATGATTTGTCTACTAAGTTTTAATAATGGAATATGAAATGATACATGTTAAATGGATTATTGAAAATCACAAAATATAACTTATATGTATATATGTAGCCGTGGGTTACATATGACCTAAAATGGGTTAGATGTACATGCATGCTTAGATAAATCATAGATCAAATGAAAAAGTTAACTTGAGCATGATAATCATAAAACAAGCTTATAAAATCTTATGGGAACCTTGGGAAAAGACAATATAGCCGTGGGCTATATGTAGTCTCCTTGGTATAATAGTAACCTTGAGAACATGCATGTAACTTAGATAATCATGATGTATTTTTGTGAATATTTACAAGACTTAAAACTAGCTAATATGTTCATCTTGGAAATACCATGATTTAGAAATATAGCAGTGGGCTATATATGAGTGTACATGAATCTATGATTGATTTTTAGGTCTAGACATAGTTTAGATCTCATTTTGGACTTGTAACTTATTTTCTTGACTTGTACATAGCTAGATCTCAATTTGGATACACATAAGTACATGCAACCTTTAAGTTTTAACTCATCTTAATAAGCTATAATTAATTATGGCCGTGAGTTATAAGCTCATATTAGGGCTTATGACTTGCATACAACCTTGTAACACACCTAGATCTATTTTGGAACATCACATAAAACCAACTATTAGTTTTATTCTTTAATTAAGATCTAAAACTAAATATGAATAAGCTCATAATAAACTTATAAGAATATCTAATACAAGGGTTTTGACACCTCGTATAAAAATTAAAGTTCGTTTTCTCGGTACCTTAACGAATTGATCCGGTTTAACTATGCGACTCAGTCGTTCTTTGGTGGAAACAAAAGTTGTGTCGTTTTAGTATATTAAAAAGTGCAAAGACGTAAATGTAAATGACGTAAAATTAAAAGGGCGTTAAAATAAATCTAAGTCTAATTAAAAGAAAGGGTGCAATATTAAAAAGTTTGAAAAGAAAATAACGAGAAATTAAATGACTTGAAATTAAAGCGTGACGAAAATTAAAATTGACAAAGTATTAAAGCGAGAACTTAAAAATAAAATAAGACGAAATAGGAAAAAACAAACCTGATCGGAATATATTCCGATCGAATGTGATCGGAATAATACACCTACCTTCTGATCGGAATGCTGATCGGAAACACCGGATCGGAATGCTGTCACCAACTGATCTATCGGAATAACCAAACACAACCACTGATCGGAATATGGAGTGGACTCAGATCGGAATAACCTTACCTTCCTGATCGGAATAATGATCTCGTCGGAATAAGGAATGGACCCTGGTCGGAATGCTGATCGGAACCCCTAATCGGAATATTGTCACCTATCCTGATCGGAATAACCAAACGAACACCTCTGATCGGAATAAGGAGTGAACTCAGATCGGAATATTGTCACTTACCTCCTGATCGGAATACTGATAACTAGATTTTATCTAGGTTAAAAATATTCGTTGTACCAATCTCTTCGAATTGAAAAACTTGTGTTTAATGTGTGACTCTATTGTTTTTGGTGGAACAAAGATGTGTCGTTGTAGTGTTTTAAAATAAAAGTTGCAAAACAATTAAAGAAAAGGTGCTCTTAAAGTAAATCTAAGTCTAATTAAAATAAAGTGCAAGTATTTAAAAACGTGACTGAAATTAAAGGGCTCTAAAGTAAATGACGCAAACTTAAATCTATATAAGGCAAACTTAAAACGCGACTAAAACTTAAACTAAGGCAAAACTAAAATAAACCTAAGGCAATTAATCTTAAAGTGCAATTAAATAAAAGGCAGGAAAAATAAAGCTTGAAAATAAAAATCAAGGACAAAAGCTAATAAGAACCTGAATTCAGCTCAATCGGAATAATCCTTCGTTTGGAACAATCACTCGTCCGGAATGTCACCTTCAGTTGGAATGATTCTTCTTCACTTGGAATATTACCAAAATCCTTGATCCAGAACAAATTGATCTGAATATGTCATTTATCCAAAACAATCCTTCGTCCGGAACTTTACTGATTCGGAACTCTCAATTGTTGCCTTGATTCGGAACTTTTCTATCACCCTTGATTCGGAAGTTTCCGAATGAAGCACCTTGATTCGGAAGTTTAGGACTTCCGAATGAACCTTTCTTGAGTCGGAACTTACCCCTTGATCCGGAACTTTATGACTTCCGAATGAAAAGTCTTGATGCGGAACTTGATCCTTGATTCGGAACTTTGAGTTGATTCGGAACTTTTGAGAAGTTCCGGATGAAACCCTTGGTTCGGAACTTTGGAGTTCTGAATGAATAATCTTGACTCGGAAGTTTTCACTTCGTCCGGAACTTTGAAAGTTCCGGATGAACAAGTTGACTCGGAAGTTTTGCTGTCCCAAAAATCTTCCGGATGAAACCTTGATTCGGAACTTTGGAAGTTCCGAATGAGCACTTTCCCTCCTTCTTGGTTCGGAACTTTTCCTGGAAAGATCAGAAACAAGAACAAACACTCCCGAAGAACAAGGAGATACAGTAACAGCAGAATAATGACAAATTTAATCTAAATAAACACAAACGATCTAAATATAATAACAACGAATCAACAGTAATAACAAACAAACAATTTAAAACACGAAATCAAATAACTTTAACCAAAATAATCAAAAACCACTTGGATCAAAATAAAAGCATGAATATGAACATAAACATAAACAAATAAATCAAAGAATAAGAAAGGTAGATAAGAGATTGACAAGATAAAATAAAGATTTGACAAGAATTAAAATGAAAACTTACTTGAAATTAAATGAATTTAAGGTGCATAACATGAATTTAAATTGACAAGATATGTAAATGACAAGATAAGTAAATGGTGGAAGGTCTAATTGTCACTATTAGCCAACAAGAATGAAAAGTGAACAATCCTAATCTATTTATAGGGGAGGATTAAGGAAGCTTCCTCCCCTCCTTCATTTCTTGTTAATTGCAAGATTAAGTCCCTTTCTTCTTAATTCTTCATTAATTGCGTCATTAGTCCTTTTCTTCTAATCTTCTTTAAACTTGGACTTAAGGGACTTTTGGCTTCGGGATTTCTTCGAACTCGTCTTTAAATTCTTTAATAAGATAGACTTGAATTCTTCGGCTTTTGATAAACTTTCGTCTTTTGACTTTTTCTTCGATAAATCTTCAGAATTGGTCGTGGACTTCCGTTCTTTTTGCACTCTTGACTTCTTGACTTCGTCTTTCATCCTTTTCTTCAATAAAAGTCCGTTAATGCCCGTGAATGTCCGTGTTTTCTCCACTTTTCACCTTTTCATCCTAAATCACAACAAGAACACAAACCACGCATAATTCCGACATAAAAGACATAAAATACACGTATTAGTCCGGTTATTATTGTAATTAAGTGGTAGAAGATGGGTGTTTACACACCTATCAAATCCCCTACACTTGACCATTGCAATGTCCTCATGCAATGCATTAGTTACAAAGCAAGATTACACTTTTCATCATAATCAATCCACGTTGGCCTTTATTAAAGAAATAGAAAATTAAAGATATACAAAATAAAGAAATCGAAAGCATACCTTGGGTTTTGAAAATGTTATGAATAATCATCATCCTCAATTTTTCACTTTCTCCAAACCAAGCTTAAAAACGAAATCATTGTTATTATAAGTTAGTAAACTATCATGAATTCATGTGGGCCAATTACTCACTTAGACTCCCTTATTCCTAGGGGTATCTCATATATTTTATTGTTGTCTTGAATGATCACGAGGATGCATTGTTTGACTTGTTTCGGTAGTTATTAAGTCTGAAAATAAAGTGAACGATTTAATCAATAGTTAGCTAAAGGACCAAATCTTTTAAAACTGCTTCTCGGGACCTCATAAAGTTCATATCTTGGCATAACTCGCTTCGCGATTTGAGACCTTTCTCGGACCGATATTTGGCAGCGACTTCATACTTCAAATCTTGAGAGACGTTCATGAAATAATGGTCTTCTCTTCATATAGGAATTTCTTCACTTGAAGTTTTGAGAGATTCATACTTGGACCACGACTTCTTCATTTTTCTCCAATCATTATTTTGGACATTGATATACAACGATCCGCCTCCTTTTATGACTTGGATCTATTTATCCTCATACCTTGTTAGGGTCTTTTCGGATACACTTCTCCATGACTTTTGGGGAGTTTTGCTTTACGTCGTGTCTCGATCCTTCATATTGATTTTTGATAAATGATTCTTCACATCAATTTGGATCTTTAGCAACAAAATATAGCCCTCATGCCTTGTTAGGGCCTTTTCGGACTCGCCAATCTTCGCGTCCCGCTTCAATAAGTTATGCCTTGACTATGAACTCTAATCCATACCGAGCAACTTTTAAACGATCTGGGGCTAGAAGCTAAGTAACTTTTCAAATCGTACAACCTTATTTATTAGCAGATAAATTATTAGCAAGCGATGGGAGAATAGGCTCATAATTAACTCACATAAATTCACGAAAGAATACCGGACTTATAATTGGCTCTATCATCTCTCGTTCTCCACAGTTTAAAATCTCAAGTAATGAGACTCGTGGATGCTTAGCCTATTAAATCAAAGTTTTGGGTTTTCGAGTCGCCTATAGGATCTTGCAAATTCTTAGACTTTTTCAAGTTTAGAAATCGCATTTTGAAGTTCCCTTGATAAACGACTCTCTAGGATCAATTATAGGAACTTGCGAAAAGTTCTTGTTCTTAACCCGTGAGAGTTAAGACTTTCGCGTTTTATAGCTCCCTATATAAAAGCCTAGCAAAACTTGACTTAAACATGTTAAGGATACTAGCTAGAGTAAACTCGGATTGAGTCAAAAGATTCACAACGTTTGAAAATTAAAAACACTTATTTAAACATTTATTCTAATAAGGAAAGAAAAATAACTATACAAAGGGAAAAACTAATAGGCCAAAATAGATTAAAAATTTTGAAAAATGTCGAAAAATTGATTTTCCGGTTAAAATGAGGACAAATACAAGGAAAAGACCACTTAACTTCGATAGAAGTCCCCCCTACACTTAAGATAAACATTGTCCTCAATGTTTAAGCATGTGGGAGTAAACTCCCCTACACTTAGGACATTGTGCACTTTGTTTAAATCTTGCTAAGGAAAAGACAACTAAAGAGATTCCTATTTTAATATTGAGAAAATATAAAATAGTGAATCGAAAAGAGTTTAGGATAGAACCGGGATAATGGAACACGGAATCACGGGTTGTCAAGAATCATCAAGAGTGGATCATTGAAGCTCGAATCCCTGATTAAGAAGTGAGGAGAGGAAAGCAAACCAAAGGGTCTCCCCCTACACTTATGATAAAGAAAGCGAAAAGATAGATGCAT
This sequence comes from Glebionis coronaria, assembly GCA_025667525.1. Classification (NCBI taxonomy): domain Eukaryota; kingdom Viridiplantae; phylum Streptophyta; class Magnoliopsida; order Asterales; family Asteraceae; genus Glebionis; species Glebionis coronaria. Next base: position 606,182,036 of record CM046875.1, on the reverse strand, counting down.
GGTTTGCCTCCCAAGAAGCGCTTGGTTTTTGTTTACCGAGTCGTGAGCCTGACTCGACCTTGATCATCAACGGAAGAAGCATAAAACATATCCACCAGGATCGAAGACATAGTTTTCATCCATCAAATAACACAAGCTTAAGGCGAACAAGGCAAGCCAAAGAAGAAGTGGCAAGGTTCCCATAAGCAGTGATGGAGCACGGTGGAAGCAAGGGTGAAGTGCAAGCATGTCTTCAAAATGTCCAAAGATTTTTCCTTTTATTGCATCAGGTGGATACTGAGATGGCTGTAGAATGTCAATACCGGGGTCGAAAACCTTTTCCTTCAAGGGAAAATAGCACTCAGGCTCAGCCGAGTGTGAAGAAGATCCGCAAAGAAGCACAACCTCGTCCTCAGAAATGGGACAAAGAGGTGTCAAATCATAAGTGCAACGGATTTCGGTGTCGACCGGTTTCTTTTCCTTGGACAGAATGCTCTTCAAATCCAAAGTAGGATCAAGGCGATAATCTTCAAAGTCCAAAGAAGGAGCATCACTCTCATGAGGGAAGTAAGTGTTGAGAAATTCAGAGAAATCTTCCTCAAATGAATAATCGTCCAAAGTAGGATCGAGTGATGGTGGAGGATCTTCATCATGTGAAGAATCGCTCGAGAGAGTATCAGCCTCATCAAAATCATCGAAAGCGGGCAGCTCGGGATACTCAGAAGTATAATCAAAATCATCCGAATCTGAGCTAGAATCATCATCATCATAAGCATCGAAGACCGGTTGAGAATCATAAATGGGAGAAGCGTCCAAAGTAGAGTGAGAATCATCCACATTATCTTCAAAGTGTGGATTATCAGTGGAAGACTTGAATAGAGGATTGTCATAGACGGTAAAGTCATTGAGCACATTTATCATATTCACTGATTCTCGGCCTCCAAAGGATTTGCCTGTAAGCTTCCCCATTTTAAAAACTTTTGAATCATCCCCGACTCGTAAGATTAACTCACCTTCGGCCACATCCACTAAAGCTCGTCCGGTTCTCAAAAATGGCCGACCAAGTATTAAAGGAATACGAGGGTCCATTTCATAATCAACTACGACAAAATCGACCGGGAAAGTAAATGTGCCAACTTTGATAAACACGTCTTCGGTTATACCAACGGGGTAAGCGAGAGTGCGATTTACAAGTTCGAGAGTCATCTTTGTTGGAATGAGGTCGGGCAATGATAGAGTTTTCCAAACACTCAGTGCCATTAAATTAATACTAGCCCCGAGATCAGCAAGGGCAGTAAATTCTTCAGTTTTGTTGAACACGCAAGGCAACACAAAACGACCGGGATCTCCAAGCTTTTCCAGAAGTTCTCTAAGAAGAACTGCAGAGCAGTTTTCATTTAAGCGTGTGTTGGCGAGTTCAATCAGCTTCTCCTTCTTGCTAAGCAATTCCTTGAATGCTTTGACAAATTTCGGCATGTGGCAAAGTGCTTCAACAAGGCTAATGTTGGTGGTCATTTTAGATAGCATATCCACATATTTCGATACTTGACAGTCATTCTTGGTTAGCTCGTTGGTCTTGCCTATGCGAGAAGGGTATGGGATTCTGGGTTGATAAGGGTTAGGTGAAGGTGTAGTTGGTGAAGGTTGTGATGTTGAAGGGTCCTTCCGAGATACATCGTCATGACGAGGCGGAGACGGTAATGGTGTACTACTACTAGGTGTAGGAGGAGTAGGGATACATGGTGGTGGAGGAGGTGTAGATGATGGTGGTGGGTTAGGTGGATTGACAATGGTAATTCCACTACGCGTAGTTATAGCACTCACATTAGCTCGCGGATTAGTGACGGTGTTTGAAGGTAGAGAACCCGAAGAAGAAGAAGGTTGAGCTTCGGGCAAGAAACTAGCCAACAGATTCTTTAATTCAGTTGTTTGAGTGATGAAGGAGGATTGAAGATTATCACGAACCTCAGTTCTGATGTCATTACCTTGCTTCAAGATATCTCCTTTCAAATTGATTATTTGGCTCTGTAGATTCTTGATTTGCTCACCTTGAGTTCTCATGATGGTGTCAACATCGGGATTAATGGGTGGGTGTTGTTGGGTGGGTGGTTGATAAGGGTTAGAAGCACGAGGTGGGATTTGGTTGCTTCTATTGTAGTTGTTGGCGGGATTTTGGTTTTGAGGAGAAAAACCAGGTGAAAGGTAGTTGTTGGAACGGTAGCTCAGCAGATTTCTATCCCCTTGTTGTCTAGCTTGGTAATTTTCCGGTGAATAATTACCGTAACCAGCATACACATTTTCCGGATTTCCTTGTGTCGAAGGACAATCGGTGTATGAGTGAGGACCGCCACATGTTTCACAAGGATTAGCAATCGCTTTAACTTGTTGTTGTTGATTTGAAGCGAGAAGCGTAATACTTTTGATCATTTCGGCCATCATACGGGTGAGTTCGGTCATCTCAGGGTTTGCTGAGGTTGAGGAAACATTGACTCTCAGGTTGTTCCTAGAAGAAGCAGAGGAATCCCAGTTCTTGTGATGAGTAGTCATGTTCTCAATTAACTCTCTACACTCCTCGGGTCTCCTTTTCATGAATGTGCCACCGGCGACTGCATTGATCGTATCACGATCTCGGAAAGTCAATCCGTTGTAGAAAGTATCAATCAATGTGACGGGAAGCATGTTGTGGTTTGGACATCTATCGATCAAGACATTATATCTCTCCCAAGCGTCAAAAAGAGATTCATCGGGATCTTGCATGAAACCGCTGATCTGATTGCGAAGGCTTGTGACCATGGATAGTGGAAAGTAGCGCGACAAAAAGCGTTGAGTCATGTCATCCCAAGTGTGAATAGAATTCTTTGGGAGACGATCAAACCATTTCTCGGCATGATGCGATAAAGTATGTGGGAAGAGTTGTAGGCGAAGTACATCCATTGTGGCACCAGGCAACTTCATGCTTTGGGTGATTGTAATGAACTTGTCGAGGTGTTTGTTGGCATCATCATCAGGCAATCCTCTAAATGGGTTTGTTTGTACTTGCTGAATCATGTGATGCTTTAACGAAAACTCAGGAGCGTTGATCTGCATCGGCGCAATCGGTCCTCCTCGTCCAAACATTGTTGGTTGACAAAGTTCCTCCATGGTCCGAAGATCGGGCTGTGGAAGAGCATTGTTGTTATTATTATTATTATTGAGGTTCGGTGGAATGTTGTTGTTAACACCTGCCATATCTAAATCTTCTTGAGGCTCGGGCTCTTGATAATTAGAAGATCTAGTACGCATACACCTGAAAATGCAAAAGAAAAAGAAACCAAACACAAAGACAATATATATACACAATAAAGATAAAATCTTTTTGGATTTTTGAAATTTTTAATTTTTATGGTTTTTTTATCAATTTTTAATTTTTATGAGTTTTTGGAATTTTTTATGCAAGAAAAGTAACGTTCACAAGTGAGCGGATCCCAAAAAGCAACGTGTCTCTCACAGAAAACTGTTGATCTTAACGAAAAGAGCCGGCAGCGGCGCCATTTGATAACTAGATTTTATCTAGGTTAAAAATATTCGTTGTACCAAACTCTTCGAATTGAAAAACTTGTGTTTAATGTGTGACTCTATTGTTTTTGGTGGAACAAATATGTGTCGTTGTAGTGTTTTAAAATAAAAGGTGCAAAACAATTAAAGAAAAGGTGCTCTTAAAGTAAATCTAAGTCTAATTAAAATAAAGTGCAAGTATTTAAAAACGTGACTGAAATTAAAGGGCTCTAAAGTAAATGACGCAAACTTAAATCTATATAAGGCAAACTTAAAACGCGACTAAAACTTAAACTAAGGCAAAACTAAAATAAACCTAAGGCAATTAATCTTAAAGTGCAATTAAATAAAAGGCAGGAAAAATAAAGCTTGAAAATATAAATCAAGGACAAAAGCTAATAAGAACCTGAATTCAGCTCAATCGGAATAATCCTTCGTTTGGAACAATCACTCGTCCGGAATGTCACCTTCAGTTGGAATGATTCTTCTTCGCTTGGAATATTACCAAAATCCTTGATCCGGAACAAATTGATCTGAATATGTCACTTATCCAAAACAATCCTTCGTCCGGAACTTTACTGATTCGGAACTCTCAATTGTTGCCTTGATTCGGAACTTTTCTGTCACCCTTGATTCGGAAGTTTCCGAATGAAGCACCTTGATTTGGAAGTTTAGGACTTCCGAATGAACCTTTCTTGAGTCGGAACTTACCCCTTGATCCGGAACTTTATGACTTCCGAATGAAAAGTCTTGATGCGGAACTTGATCCTTGATTCGGAACTTTGAGTTGATTCGGAACTTTTGAGAAGTTCCGGATGAAACCCTTGGTTCGGAACTTTGGAGTTCCGAATGAATAATCTTGACTCGGAAGTTTTCACTTCGTCCGGAACTTTGAAAGTTCCGGATGAACAAGTTGACTCGGAAGTTTTGCTGTCCCAAAAATCTTCCGGATGAAACCTTGATTCGGAACTTTGGAAGTTCCGAATGAGCACTTTCCCTCCTTCTTGGTTCGGAACTTTTCCTGGAAAGATCAGAAACAAGAACAAACACTCCCGAAGAACAAGGAGATACAGTAACAGCAGAATAATGACAAATTTAATCTAAATAAACACAAACGATCTAAATATAATAACAACGAATCAACAGTAATAACAAACAAACAATTTAAAACACGAAATCAAATAACTTCAACCAAAATAATCAAAAACCACTTGGATCAAAATAAAAGCATGAACATGAACATAAACATAAACAAATAAATCAAAGAATAAGAAAGGTAGATAAGAGATTGACAAGATAAAATAAAGATTTGACAAGAATTAAAATGAAAACTTACTTGAAATTAAATGAATTTAAGGTGCATAACATGAATTTAAATTGACAAGATATGTAAATGACAAGATAAGTAAATGGTGGAAGGTCTAATTGTCACTATTAGCCAACAAGAATGAAAAGTGAACAATCCTAATCTATTTATAGGGGAGGATTAAGGAAGCTTCCTCCCCTCCTTCATTTCTTGTTAATTGCAAGATTAAGTCCCTTTCTTCTTAATTCTTCATTAATTGCGTCATTAGTCCTTTTCTTCTAATCTTCTTTAAACTTGGACTTAAGGGACTTTTGGCTTCGGGAATTCTTCGAACTCGTCTTTAAATTCTTTAATAAGATAGACTTGAATTCTTCGGCTTTTGATAAACTTTCGTCTTTTGACTTTTTCTTCGATAAATCTTCAGAATTGGTCGTGGACTTCCGTTCTTTTTGCACTCTTGACTTCTTGACTTCGTCTTTCATCCTTTTCTTCAATAAAAGTCCGTAAATGCCCGTGAATGTCCGTGTTTTCTCCACTTTTCACCTTTTCATCCTAAATCACAACAAGAACACAAACCACGCATAATTCCGACATAAAAGACATAAAATACACGTATTGGTCCGGTTATTATTGTAATTAAGTGGTAGAAAAGATGGGTGTTTACACACCTATCAAATCCCTACACTTGACCATTGCAATGTCCTCATGCAATGCATTAGTTACAAAGCAAGATTACACTTTTCATCATAATCAATCCACGTTGGCCTTTATTAAAGAAATAGAAAATTAAAGATATACAAAATAAAGAAATCGAAAGCATACCTTGGGTTTTGAAAATGTTATGAATAATCATCATCCTCAATTTTTCACTTTCTCCAAACCAAGCTTAAAAACGAGATCATTGTTATTATAAGTTAGTAAACTATCATGAATTCATGTGGGCAATTACTCACTTAGACTCCCTTATTCCTAGGGGTATCTCTTATATTTTATTGTTGTCTTGAATGATCACGAGGATGCATTGTTTGACTTATTTCGGTAGTTATTAAGTCTGAAAATAAAGTGAACGATTTAATCAATAGTTAGCTAAAGGACCAAATCTTTTAAAACTGCTTCTCGGGACCTCATAAAGTTCATATCTTGGCATAACTCGCTTCGCGATTTGAGACCTTTCTCGGACCGATATTTGGCAGCGACTTCATACTTCAAATCTTGAGAGACGTTCATGAAATAATGGTCTTCTCTTCATATAGGAATTTCTTCACTTGAAGTTTTAAGAGATTCATACTTGGACCACGACTTCTTCATTTTTCTCCAATCTTTATTTTGGACATTGATATACAACGATCCGCCTCCTTTTATGACTTGGATCTATTTATCCTCATACCTTGTTAGGGTCTTTTCGGATATACTTCTCCATGACTTTTGGGTAGTTTTGCTTTACGTCGTGTCTCGATCCTTTATATTGATTTTCGATAAATGATTCTTCACATCACTTTGGATCTTTAGCAACAAAATATAGCCCTCATGCCTTGTTAGGGCCTTTTCGGACTCACCAATCTTCGCGTCCCGCTTCAATAAGTTATGCCTTGGCTATGAACTCTAATCCATACCGAGCAACTTTTAAACGATTTGGGGCTAGAAGCTAAGTAACTTTTCAAATCGTACAACCTTATTTATTAGCAGATAAATTATTAGCAAGCGATGGGAGAATAGGCTCATAATTAACTCACATAAATTCACGAAAGAATACCGGACTTATAATTGGCTCTATCATCTCTCGTTCTCCACAGTTTAAAATCTCAAGTAATGAGACTCGTGGATGCTTAGCCTATTAAATCAAAGTTTTGGGTTTTCGAGTCGCCTATAGGATCTTGCAAATTCTTAGACTTTTTCAAGTTTAGAAATCGCATTTTAAAGTTCCCTTGATAAACGACTCTCTAGGATCAATTATAGGAACTTGCGAAAAGTTCTTGTTCATAACCCGTGAGAGTTAAGACTTTCGCGTTTTATAGCTCCCTATATAAAAGCCTAGCAAAATTTGACTTAAACATGTTAAGGATACTAGCTAGAGTAAACTCGGATTGAGTCAAAAGATTCACAACGTTTGAAAATTAAAAACACTTATTTAAACATTTATTCTAATAAGGAAAGAAAAATAACTATACAAAGGGAAAAACTAATAGGCCAAAATAGATTAAAAATTTTGAAAAATGTCGAAAAACTAATAGCCAACAAAGAAAAATGCTAATCTCATCTAATCTATATATAGGGGAGGTTAAGGAGTGCTTAGGAAGCTTCCTCCTTTCTTCATTTCTTCTTAATTGCATCATTAGGTCCTTCTCTTCTTAATCTTTGGTTAACTGCACCATTAGTCCTTAAGTCTTTTAATCTTCTTAAATCTGGGACTTTAATGACTTTTGGCTCGGGATTTCTTTGGACTCGTCTTTTAATTCTTCAATAAATAAGACTTGAGTTCTTCGGCTTTAAGTAAACTTCCATCTTTTGACTTTTTCTTCGATAAATCTTCAGAATTGGTCTTGGACTTCCGTTCTTTTTGCACTCTTGACTTCTTGACTTCGTCTTTCGTCTTTTTCTTCGATAAAAGCCCGTGAATGCCGTGTTTCCTCCACTTTTCACAATTTCGTCCTAAATCACAACAAAAACACAAACCACGCATAATTCCGACATAAAAGACATAAAATACACGTTTTGGCTCGGTTATTATTGTAATTAAGTGGTAAAAAGGATGGGTGTTTACACACCTATCAAATCCCCTACACTTGACTATTGCAATGTCCTCATGCAATGCATTAGTTACAAAGCATGTTTACACTTTTCATCATAATCAATCCACCTTGGCCTTTATTAAAGAGATAGAAAATTACAAACATTCAAAGTAAAGAAATCAAAAGCATACCTTGGGTTTTAGAAATGTCATGAATAATCATCATCCTCAAGTTTTCACTTTCTCCAAACCAAGCTTAAAAACGAGATCATTGTTATTATAAGTTAGCAAACTAACACGAACTCATGTGGGCCAATTATTCACTTAGACTCCCTTATTCCTATGTGTATCTCTTATATTTTATTGTTGTCTTGAATGATCACGAGGATGCATTTTTTACTTATTTCGATAGTTATTTAGGCCGAAAATATAGTGAACGATTTGATCAATAGTTAGCTAAAGGACAAAATCTTTTAAAACTGCTTCTCGGGACCTAATAAAGTTCATATCTTGGCATAACTTGCTTCGTGATTTGAGACCTTTCTCGGACCGATATTTGGCAGCGACTTCATACTTCAAACCTTGAGAGACGTTCATGAAATTATGGTCTTCTCTTCATATAGAAATTTCTTCTTTTGAAGTTTTGAGAGATTCATACTTGGACCACGACTTGAAGTTTTGAGAAATTATGCAAGAATCGAATAGAGGGTTGTTTTAGACAACAAAGTCATCAAGCACATTAATCATATTCACTGATTCTCTTCCAAAGGATTTACTTGTAAGCTTCCCCATTTTGAAAACTTGTGAATCATTCCCGACTCTTAAGATTAACTCACCTTCGGCAAGATCAAGTAAAGCTCGTCCGGTTCTCAAGAATGGCCGACCAAGTATTAAAAGAATACGAGGGTCCATTTCATAATCAACAACGACAAAGTGGACCGGCAAAGTAAATATGCCAACTTTGATGAACACATCTTCGGCAATACCAACGTGGTAAGCGAGAGTGCGATTTGCAAGTTCAAGAGTCATCTTTGTTGGAGTAAGGTCGGGTAATGATAGTGTTTTCCAAACACTCAAAGGCATAAGATTAATACTGGCCCCGAGATCAGCTAGGGCAGTAAATTCTTTAGTTTGTTGAAAATGCAAGGCAACACAAAACGACCAGGATCTCCAAGCTTTTCCGGAAGTTCTTTAAGAATAACTGCAGAACAGTTTTCATTTAAACGTGTGTTGGCGAGCTCAATCAACTTCTCCTTCTTGCTAAGCAATTCCTTGAATGCTTTCACAAATTTCGGCATATGGACAAGTGCTTCAACAAGGCTAATGTTGATGTTCATTTGAGAGAGCATCTTCACATAGCTCTGCACTTGACAGTCATTCTTGGTTAGCTCGTTGGTCTTGCCTAAGCGAGAAGGATAAGGGATATTGGGTTTGGGTGGTGAAGGTGTAGGTGTAGGTAAAGGTTGAGATGTTGAAGGGTCCTTCCTAGGTACATCGTCATGACGAGGCGGAGACGGTAAGGGTGCACTAATACTAGGTGTAGGAGTAGTAGGGATAAATGGTGGTGGAGGAGGTGTAGATGATGGGGGTGGGATTGGTGGTCCTACGATGGTTACTCCACTACGGGTAGTAATAGCACTCACATTCGCTCGCGGATTGGTGACGGTGTTTGAAGGTAGAGAACTTGAAGTAGAAGGTTGAGCGGCGGGCAAGAAACTAGCAAGCATATTCTTCAAATCAGTTGTTTTATTGCTGAAGGAGGATTGAATATTATCTCGAAGCTCGGATCTTATCTCATTTCCTTGCTTGGTAATATCTCCTTTAAGATTGATAATTTGACTCTGTAGATTCTTGATTTGCTCACCTTGGGTTCTCATGATGGCTTCAACATCGGGGTTAATGGGTGGGTTTGTTGGGCGGGTGGGTGATAAGGATTAGAAGCTCTTGGTGGGATTTGGTTGCTTCTATTGTAGTTGTTGGCGGGGTTTTAGTTTTGAGTAGAAAAACCGGGTGAAAGGTAGTTGGTTGATCGGTAACTCAGCAGATTTCTATCCCCTTGAGGTCGAGCTTGGTAATTTTCCGGTGAATAATTACCATAAGCTGCATACACAGTTTCCCGATTTCCTTGTGTAGAAGGACAATCGGTGTATGAGTGAGGACCGCCACATGTTTCATAAGTATTAGCAACCGCTTTAACTTGTTGTTGTTGGTTTGAAGCGAGAAGCAAGATACTTTTGCTCATGTCAATCATCATGCGGGTGAGTTCGGTCATATCAGGGTTTGCTGAAGTGGAAGAGACATTGACTCTCGGGTTGTTCCTTGAAGAAGCGGAGGAATCCCAGTTTTTGTGGTGAGTAGTCATGTTCTCAATAAGCTCTCTACACTCCTCGGGTCTCCTTTTCATGAATGTGCCACCGACGGCTGCATTAATCGTATCACGATCACGAAAAGTCAATCCGTTGTAGAAAGTATCAATCAATGTGACAAGGAGCATGTTGTGGTTTAAGCAACGATCAATCAAGACATTATATCTTTCCCAAGCATCAAAAAGAGATTCATCGGGATCTTGCATGAAACCGCTGATTTGATTGCGAAGGCTCGTGACCATGGTTGGTGGAAAGTAGCGCGACAAAAAGCGTTGAGTCATGTCATCCCAAGTATGAATTGAATTCTTCGGGAGACGATCAAACCATTTCTCGGCATGATGTGATAAATTATGTGGAAAGAGTTGAAGGCGTAGAACATCCATTGTGGCACCGGGCAACTTCATGCTTTGAGTGATTGTAATGAACTTGTCGAGGTGTTTGTTGGCATCATCATCAGGCATTCCGGCGAATGGATTAGTTTGCACTTGCTGAATCATGTGGTGCTTCAATGAAAACTCCGGAGCCGTGATTTGCATCGGTGCAATCGGTCCTCCTCGTCCAAACATGGTAGGTTGACAAAGCTCCTCCATTGTCCTAAGATCGGGTTGTGGAAGAACATTGTTGTTATTGTTGAGGTGCGGTGGATTATTGTTGTTGTTAACACCTGACATACTTAAATCTTCTCGAGTCTCGGGCTCTTGATAAGTAGAAGATCTAGTACGCATACACCTGAAAATGGAAAAGAAAAAGAAACCAAACACGAAGACAATATATATACACAATAAAAATAAAATCTTTTTGGATTTTTGAAATTTTTAATTTTTATATCAATTTTTAATTTTTATGGTTTTTTATTTAAATTTTTTAAGCAAGAAAATAACGCTCACAAGTGAACGGATCCCAAAAAGCAACGCGTCTCTCACAGAAAACCGTTAATCTTTACGAAAAGAGCCGGCAGCGGCGCCATTTAATACAAGGGTTTTGACACCTCGTATAAAAATTAAAGTTCGTTTTCTCGGTATCTTAACGAATTGATCCGGTTTAACTATGCGACTCAGTCGTTCTTTGGTGGAAACAAAAGTTGTGTCGTTGTATATTAAAAAGTGCAAAGACGTAAATGTAAATGACGTAAAATTAAAAGGGCGTTAAAATAAATTTAAGTCTAATTAAAAGAAAGGGTGCAATATTAAAAACTTTGAAAAGAAAATAACGAGAAATTAAATGACTTGAAATTAAAGCGTGGCGAAAATTAAAATTGACAAAGTATTAAAGCGAGAACTTAAAAATAAAATAAGACGAAATAGGAAAAAACAAACCTGATCGGAATATATTCCGATCGAATGTGATCGGAATAATACACCTACCTTCTGATCGGAATGCTGATCGGAAACACCGGATCGGAATGCTATCACCACCTGATCTATCAGAATAACCAAACAAAACCACTGATCGGAATATGGAGTGGACTCAGATCGGAATAACCTTACCTTCCTGATCGGAATAATGATCTCGTCGGAATAAGGAATGGACCCTGGTCGGAATGCTGATCGGAACCCCTAATCGGAATATTGTCACCTATCCTGATCGGAATAACCAAACGAACACCTCTGATCAGAATAAGGAGTGAACTCAGATCGGAATATTGTCACTTACCTCCTGATCGGAATACCTACCTCACCTTTTGATCGGAATACCAAAGCCCTTTCCCGACCAAGCAAAGGAATGCTGGTCGGAAAGATAAACCCCTTTCCGATCAAGGAGATCAGAATACAGTAAATGAAAACGAAAATAAGCTAAACTAATAAGCTATAATCCAAATAAGCACAAGACTAAAATCCTAAGCAAACACGTATAAGAAAAAGCTAATAAGCTGAAATTTAAAGACTTTTAAAACACGAAATGAAAAAGATGTACGAAATCAACCTTTTATATAAAAAAATAACTTTTATAAAAGCTTAAGAAACTTAAAGATAAACACAAATAAGCTATAAAAAATCAATGATCCAAAACAATCAAAAGCATAAAAACATAACCTTTAATCAAATAAGCAAGACAATAAGCATGTAAACAACAAGATCAAGTAAAGAAAGAAAGGTAGAATGAGAGATTAAAACAAGAAAATTAAAGAACACTTACTTGGAATTAAAAGGTATTAAAAGTGCAAGACAAGTATTTAAATTGACATGAATTTAAAGAGCAAGTAATTAAAGGGTGGAAGACTAATTGTCACCTTAGCCAACAAAGAAAAATGCTAATCTCATCTAATCTATATATAAGGGAGGTTAAGGAGTGCTTAGGAAGCTTCCTCCCCTCCTTCATTTCTTCTTAATTGCATCATTAGGTCCTTCTCTTCTTAGTCTTTGGTTAATTGCACCATTAGTCCTTAAGCCTTTTAATCTTCTTAAATCTTGGACTTTAATGACTTTTGGCTCGGGATTTCTTTGGACTCGTCTTTTAATTCTTCAATAAATAAGACTTGAGTTCTTCGGCTTTAAGTAAACTTCCGTCTTTTGACTTTTTCTACGATAAATCTTCAGAATTGGTCTTGGACTTCCGTTCTTTTTGCACTCTTGACTTCTTGACTTCGTCTTTCGTCTTTTTCTTCGATAAAAGCCCGTGAATGTCGTGTTTTCTCCACTTTTCACAATTTCGTCCTAAATCACAACAAAAACACAAACCACACATAATTCCGACATAAAAGACATAAAATACACGTTTTGGCTCGGTTATAATTGTAATTAAGTGGTAAAAAGGATGGGTGTTTACACACCTATCAAATCCCCTACACTTGACTATTGCAATGTCCTCATGCAATGCATTAGTTACAAAGCATGTTTACACTTTTCATCATAATCAATCCACCTTGGCCTTTATTAAAGAGATAGAAAATTACAAACATTCAAAGTAAAGAAATCAAAAGCATACCTTGGGTTTTAGAAATGTCATGAATAATCATCATCCTCAAGTTTTCACTTTCTCCAAACCAAGCTTAAAAACGAGATCATTGTTATTATAAGTTAGCAAACTAACACGAACTCATGTGGGCCAGTTATTCACTTAGACTCCCTTATTCCTAGGTGTATCTCTTATATTTTATTGTTGTCTTGAATGATCACGAGGATGCATTTTTGACTTATTTCGATAGTTATTTAGGCCGAAAATAAAGTGAACGATTTGATCAATAGTTAGCTAAAGGACAAAATCTTTTAAAACTGCTTCTCGGGACCTAATAAAGTTCATATCTTGGCATAACTCGCTTCGTGATTTGAGACCTTTCTCGGACCGATATTTGGCAGCGACTTCATACTTCAAACCTTGAGAGACGTTCATGAAATTATGGTCTTCTCTTCATATAGAAATTTCTTCACATGAAGTTTTGAGAGATTCATACTTGGACCACGACTTGAAGTTTTGAGAAATTATGCAAGAATCGAAAAGAGGGTTGTTTTAGACAACAAAGTCACCAAGCACATTAATCATATTCACTGATTCTCTTCCAAAGGATTTACTTGTAAGCTTCCCCATTTTGAAAACTTGTGAATCATTCCGGACTCTTAAGATTAACTCACCTTCAGCAAGATCAAGTAAAGCTCGTCCGGTTCTCAAGAATGGCCGACCAAGTATTAAAGGAATACGAGGGTCCATTTCATAATCAACAACGACAAAGTCGACCGGGAAAGTAAATGTGCCAACTTTGATGAACTCATCTTCGGCAATACCAACAGGGTAAGCGAGAGTGCGATTTGCAAGTTCAAGAGTCATCTTTGTTGGAGTAAGGTCGGGTAATGATAGTGTTTTCCAAACACTCAAAGGCATAAGATTAATACTGGCCCCGAGATCAGCTAGGGCAGTAAATTCTTTAGTTTGTTGAAAATGCAAGGCAACACAAAACGACCAGGATCTCCAAGCTTTTCCGGAAGTTCTTTAAGAATAACTGCAGAACAGTTTTCATTTAAACGTGTGTTGGCGAGCTCAATCAACTTCTCCTTCTTGCTAAGCAATTCCTTGAATGCTTTCACAAATTTCGGCATATGGACAAGTGCTTCAACAAGGCTAATGTTGATGTTCATTTGAGAGAGCATCTTCACATAGCTCTGCACTTGACAGTCATTCTTGGTTAGCTCGTTGGTCTTGCCTAAGCGAGAAGGATAAGGGATATTGGGTTTGGGTGGTAAAGGTGTAGGTGTAGGTAAAGGTTGAGATGTTGAAGGGTCCTTCCTAGGTACATCGTCATGACGAGGCGGAGACGGTAAGGGTGCACTAATACTAGGTGTAGGAGGAGTAGGGATAAATGGTGGTGGAGGAGGTGTAGATGATGGGGGTGGGATTGGTGGTCCTACGATGGTTACTCCACTAGGGGTAGTAATAGCACTCACATTCGCTCGCGGATTAGTGACGGTGTTTGAAGGTAGAGAACTTGAAGTAGAAGGTTGAGCGGCGGGCAAGAAACTAGCAAGCATATTCTTCAAATCAGTTGTTTGATTGCTGAAGGAGGATTGAATATTATCTCGAAGCTCGGATCTTATCTCATTTCCTTGCTTGGTAATATCTCCTTTAAGATTGATAATTTGACTCTACAGATTCTTGATTTGCTCACCTTGGGTTCTCATGATGGCTTCAACATCGGGGTTAATGGGTGGGGTTTGTTGGGCGGGTGGGTGATAAGGATTAGAAGCTCTTGGTGGGATTTGGTTGCTTCTATTGTAGTTGTTGGCGGGGTTTTGGTTTTGAGGAGAAAAACCAGGTGAAAGGTAGTTGGTTGATCGGTAACTCAACAGATTTCTATCCCCTTGAGGTCGAGCTTGGTAATTTTCCGGTGAATAATTACCATAAGCTACATACACAGTTTCCCGATTTCCTTGTGTAGAAGGACAATCGGTGTATGAGTGAGGACCGCCGCATGTTTCATAAGGATTAGCAACCGCTTTAACTTGTTGTTGGTGGTTTGAAGCGAGAAGCAAGATACTTTTGCTCATGTCAATCATCATGCGGGTGAGTTCGGTCATATCAGGGTTTGCTGAAGTGGAAGAAACATTGACTCTCGGGTTGTTCCTTGAAGAAGCGGAGGAATCCCAGTTTTTGTGGTGAGTAGTCATGTTCTCAATAAGCTCTCTACACTCCTCGGGTCTCCTTTTCATGAATGTGCCACCGGCGGCTGCATTAATCGTATCACGATCACGAAAAGTCAATCCGTTGTAGAAAGTATCAATCAATGTGACAGGGAGCATGTTGTGGTTTGGGCAACGATCAATCAAGACATTATATCTTTCACAAGCATCAAAAAGAGATTCATCAGGATCTTGCATGAAACCGCTGATTTGATTGCGAAGGCTCGTGACCATGGTTGGTGGAAAGTAGCGCGACAAAAAGCGTTGAGTCATGTCATCCCAAGTATGAATTGAATTCTTCGGGAGACGATCAAACCATTTCTCGACATGATGTGATAAAGTATGTGGAAAGAGTTGAAGGCGTAGAACATCCATTGTGGCACCGGGCAACTTCATGCTTTGAGTGATTGTAATGAACTTGTCGAGGTGTTTGTTGGCATCATCATCAGGCATTCCGGCGAATGGATTAGTTTGCACTTGCTGAATCATGTGGTGCTTCAATGAAAACTCCGGAGCCGTGATTTGCATCGGCGCAATCGGTCCTCCTCGTCCAAACATGGTAGGTTGACAAAGCTCCTCCATTGTCCTAAGATCGGGTTGTGGAAGAACATTGTTGTTATTGTTGAGGTGCGGTGGATTATTGTTGTTGTTAACACCTGACATACTTAAATCTTCTCGAGTCTCGGGCTCTTGATAAGTAGAAGATCTAGTACGCATACACCTGAAAATGCAAAAGAAAAAGAAACCAAACACGAAGACAATATATATACACAATAAAAATAAAATCTTTTTGGATTTTTGAAATTTTTAATTTTTATGGATTTTTATATCAATTTTTAATTTTTATGGTTTTTTATTTAAATTTTTTAAGCAAGAAAATAACGCTCACAAGTGAACGGATCCCAAAAAGAAACGCGTCTCTCACAGAAAACCGTTAATCTTTACGAAAAGAGCCGGCAGCGGTGCCATTTAATACAAGGGTTTTGACACCTTGTATAAAAATTAAAGTTCGTTTTCTCGGTATCTTAACGAATTGATCCGGTTTAAGTATGCGACTCAGTCGTTCTTTGGTGGAAACAAAAGTTTTGTCGTTGTATATTAAAAAGTGCAAAGACGTAAATGTAAATGACGTAAAATTAAAAGGGCGTTAAAATAAATTTAAGTCTAATTAAAAGAAAGGGTGCAATATTAAAAACTTTGAAAAGAAAATAACGAGAAATTAAATGACTTGAAATTAAAGCGTAACGAAAATTAAAATTGACTAAGTATTAAAGCGAGAACTTAAAAATAAAATAAGACGAAATAGGAAAAAACAAACCTGATCGGAATATATTCCGATCGAATGTGATCAGAATAATACACCTACCTTCTGATCGGAATGCTGATCGGAAACACCGGATCGGAATGCTGTCACCACCTGATCTATCGGAATAACCAAACACAACCACTGATCGGAATATGGAGTGGACTCGGATCGGAATAACCTTACCTTCCTGATCGGAATAATGATCTCGTCGGAATAAGGAATGGACCCTGGTCGGAATGCTGATCGGAACCCCTAATCGGAATATTGTCACCTATCCTGATCGGAATAACCAAACGAACACCTCTGATCAGAATAAGGAGTGAACTCAGATCGGAATATTGTCACTTACCTCCTGATCGGAATACCTACCTCACCTTTTGATCGGAATACCAAAGCCCTTTCCCGACCAAGCAAAGGAATGCTGGTCGAAAAGATAAACCCCTTTCCGATCAAGGAGATCGGAATACAGTAAATGAAAACGAAAATAAGCTAAACTAATAAGCTATAATCCAAATAAGCACAAGACTAAAATCCTAAGCAAACATGTATAAGAAAAAGCTAATAAGCTGAAATTTAAAGACTTTTAAAACACGAAATGAAAAAGATGTACGAAATCAACCTTTTATATAAAAATAACTTTTATAAAAGCTTAAGAAACTTAAAGATAAACACAAATAAGCTATAAAAAATCAATGATCCAAAACAATCAAAAGCATAAAAACATAACCTTTAATCAAATAAGCAAGACAATAAGCATGTAAACAACAAGATCAAGTAAAGAAAGAAAGGTAGAATGAGAGATTAAAACAAGAAAATTAAAGAACACTTACTTGGAATTAAAAGGTATTAAAAGTGCAAGACAAGTATTTAAATTGACATGAATTTAAAGAGCAAGTAATTAAAGGGTGGAAGACTAATTGTCACCTTAGCCAACAAAGAAAAATGCTAATCTCATCTAATCTATATATAGGGGAGGTTAAGGAGTGCTTAGGAAGCTTCCTCCCCTCCTTCATTTCTTCTTAATTGCATCATTAGGTCCTTCTCTTCTTAATCTTTGGTTAATTGCACCATTAGTCCTTAAGCCTTTTAATCTTCTTAAATCTTGGACTTTAATGACTTTTGGCTCGGGATTTCTTTGGACTCGTCTTTTAATTCTTCAATAAATAAGACTTGAGTTCTTCGGCTTTAAGTAAACTTCCGTCTTTTGACTTTTTCTTCGATAAATCTTCAGAATTGGTCTTGGACTTCCGTTCTTTTTGCACTCTTGACTTCTTGACTTCGTCTTTCGTCTTTTTCTTCGATAAAAGCCCGTGAATGTCGTGTTTTCTCCACTTTTCACAATTTCGTCCTAAATCACAACAAAAACACAAACCACACATAATTCTGACATAAAAGACATAAAATATACGTTTTGGCTCGGTTATTATTGTAATTAAGTGGTAAAAAGGATGGGTGTTTACACACCTATCAATATCCTAAGTTAAAACTTACATAAAATGTAAAGTAGTGTTAATGGACTATTTAAGCCCATTAAATGTTAATCAAAGACTTAATGGACCTAATAAGCCCATTTGATAAATCTTAGTAACTTAATGGACTTAAGATGACACTTAGTCCCATTTAACTAATTAAAGGACTTAAAAATGTATTTAAGCCCAATAAATGATTTAAAGGCCCATTTAAATAAACTAGACGGGTACCCGCGCAAAGCGGCGGAAATTCCCTAACGACACATAATTAACGATATGTGATATTAAGGTCAATTCCATCATTTAACACTATACTTACTACCGAATGATCGAATTTGCCATCCATATAATCAATGTTAAACACGTAATGAAGATGCCTTAGTCTTTTCTCGATGTATCAAAGTCAGGTGTGTCTAAAGATCTTTAACAACCTGGTCAAGAACAAATAAAAGTGATTAAGCAAAATGCCAAATTGTCAATGAGACAATAAAAACATGAATTCATATATGATCACACATAGTAGAATTTTCATCAAGATTATCATGCATAGCAGCAAATTCAATCAAACTTAAAATGGACTCGACTCAACCCAAGACATATACACAATATAGATAGTTGAGCAACCGATTAATAAGAAGCAAGAAAACATCGAGCATACGTGGTTACATTAAAGTAACATATCTAAAAGATTTTCCAGAGGTATCACATGCATGTCCTCAAAAGATATTTCCAACCCAAGTCAAACAACTGATCTATCAAGGACTCAAGGGTACGTTTGGAGTGCATTATTTAATAGCGTTTTGAAGCAATTAATGTTTAAGTTGAATATATATCAATTTTGCTTAAACTCTAGTTTTACAAATGCCACTCAAAACAGTGAGTAAATCATAAAAGCTACTTAATTTACGCTGATGATTTCTACTACCACATGTTTTGCTATAAAGAAAAGTAAAGGAAACCATTAGGTTTAAAACTAAATGTTTCAAAACTCAATTAAACTTTTAGACACAATAATATTGAAAGTTGAAAAAATACCAGGCAATAACATCTTAATTTGCAATAATGAACTTTATATCATATCATTTCCCTCGATAATATACTTAAAAAAAACCTTGTCTTTAGCCACCACATGCCATTTGTTCCCCTCCTTTGTATTATTCACTGTCAGGTACAACATCATTATTTAAAATAATTTTAAAAACAACAAAAACAAATAAGTACCTTGATTCATGTAAACAAAAACTTGATCGAGTAGCAATCTTCTCATAATCTTCCTATGAGGTTTATTTATTGCTTTGTTCATATGATTTATCTTCTTTGTTGAAGCAGTTTTGTATCATCAATAACTAAAAAAACATGTATAATCAAACCTTGTATGAAAGAAAATCAATCCAATAAATACAAACAAATTACAGTAAAAAAAACCTAGAATACCATAACTGATTTGGAAAACCGTACACTGAAACCACCACGCACACTAAAACCACCAAGCACACTGAAATTACCTAGTCTATCGAAACCATGGTCATTGGTTTGGCAAACGGCAACAAAAGTGACGGCGGCGGTGGGTGTATGATTAGAGATAGCAGTGTTTGGTCAGAGAGAGAAGATAAATGGGAGTTGTGTGTGTTTTAGATAGGGGGAGTGAATGAGATATTAGGGTTAATAAAGGTGGGTTACAATTTACAACCGAGTTTTTTAAGTTACGACCTGGAATAAATCATTTCCAAAATAGTGTATACATTGATATCCTTTAAATATTTTCTTTAAATAAAATTTTTATGATATATTCAGGATCTCCAAAATAGTGTATACATTGATATCCTTTCAACAATTCCATTTATAAATCCTTCTCATGTTGAATATTGTGTTTCTTGCATAAGTGTGTTTTTAATGTTGCCTTATATACTAAAATATTGAAACTTCATAGCTGTGTTTCTAATATTTCCTTTTATACTAAAATGTTGAAAATTCTTCATTTTTTCAACATTCATGTCTTTATAGTTTTTTTTTTCACAGCTGTAGAAATGTGTTTCCATAGATAGCAAAATATTGAATTTTCCTCATGTTTCCATAGATAGCCAAATGTCTTAATTTTCCTCACTTTTTCAACATTTAGATTGCTCCTTTATAAGGAGTATAGATTAGTGGACTTGAGATATATTTAGGCCCACTAGAAAGCCCATTAGATGTGTAGCCCATTTAATGAGCCCATATGATGTTTGAATGTTAAAATAAAAGTTTCTATAATAAAATATAACTTATAAAAGCTTTTTGGATTAAAATAACAATTTATGAAACTTAAACCGTAACTTATGAAACTTGTTTTGATAAACTAGTAAACACAAGGACTGAAAATGAAATATCCAAAATTCTAGGGTTTAATAATTACCATCCGTGGCAAATTAAACCCTAGGGACCATTTTGGGAAGTTTCTAAAAGTTATTTTTCATTTTATAACCCTAAGGACCATTCTTGTAATTAGCCGAAACTTAAAGAAGCCCTAGGGGTTGTTTTTGTCATTTTAGAAAAGTTACAAAACCTAGATATAACTAGGGGACTAAATCTGCCATAAGACGAAACTTTAACAAGCCCTCGGTACCAAATGTGTAAAATCTGAAAGTTATACTTGTTTAAAATATGGAGGGACTAGTTTTGCCATGTTCCGAAACATTAACAAGCCCTAACCCTAAAATCCATTTTAATTATAATAAAACATAATTAAACATCTAGACTATAAGAATTAATATATAAATCTTAAGTTTGTAATTAATAAATTATTTTATAAATGTTAAAATAATTTATGGAAATTTTAAAGTTAAATAAAATATTTTATTTTATTTTTTCAAAATAAAATATTTATATTTGCCTAAGGGAGCAAATTGTATAAACATTATGGACATGTGTTACTAATACATAAACTCATATACTTTTAGGAAATAAAATTATATGAACGTTGAATAAATTGAATACCAATATTTAAGTGAAACACCTTACGTTTACCTAAAATATGAAACTTCATAATAAGTTTAAATGGATGATTATAATACATGAACGGAAAACGTAAACTAATATTTTAAGTAGGACATTTTATGTCTACTTAAATAAGAAACGTAATTGTAAGTTGAATGATTATTATAAATACATGTATGCTAACTGATACTAATAGTTAAACATTTTATGTTTACTTAGAAATGAAACTTATATAGATAAGTTTAAATGAATATTGTTGATACTTGAACTACTATTATTTAGATAAATACTGTAGCATAAACGAACTGACTAAAATCTGTATAAGCATACATATATGTTCTTTGTACTATCTATTAAGACTATACTATTTGATTAGGCATAAATTTTTGCGTGAGCTTTATTTGGATATTCGTATTAAACAGCTATTGCCTACTCTTAGGTGAGTTTACAGCCCCATATAAACTTTTGATAAAACTTTCCCTTTATAGGAAAGAAAACATGCAAACACTTAATGGACATAACATAATTGTATAAACTTGACTATGATTGATTGTTATTGGAACTGTTAAATTGTTGTAAATCGCCTGAATGTTATAAATAGATCTATTAGGGATTGACCATCCCCATCTGGGTGAGTCATGCTCACTGTGCCTTGACCGGGACAACAGATTTATACCATGTTGGAACTGGATTGGGTGTCTTTTTGTAAGACACTACGTCCTCATCTGTTGAGGACTATGGAAGGTTAAGCTTTAGTTTCTAATAATAAACAAATGTAATCTAAATTTTAGTAAGAATGCTTTGTGCATTGTTAAATCTATGATTAATGTATGTCCAAACAAATTAATTGTTAAAACCTGTAAATTCACCAACTTTATGTTGACCCTCTAAGCATGTTTATCCCAAGGAATTGAACTTAGAACGAGATATGTGCATGGACTCGAGCATCAATGTAATCTGCATCGTAGGAACCATCAAGGGTTCCATTTGGGGGAAATGAACAATCTTCTTATGACATGTTTTAAGACAATTTTTATTTATTTGTTTATCGAACATGTAATATGATTTGAATAATCCTTTATCTTATGCTCTATGGACTATATGCTATCGATCCACCCTAGTGACATCTCCGTGGATATTTCCGCATATTTTGACCCTACCTGGGGTGTTACAGAGAGTGGTATCAGAGCCACTCCTGAGCCGTTCGGGATGGTGGGGCAAACCTCATCGAGGACGATGAGTCCCGAAGGGGGGGTGATTGTGACACCCCATGCAAATCCCACATCGGCTGTGGCCAGGAGAGATCCATGGTTCATAAGATACCAGTCGCCTTCTCATGACACAACGCGTTTTATGGTCTACTGCACGTGGGGTTCTTAGGAACTGGCAGTTAAGCGTGCTCATGTCAGATTAGTACTAGCTTGGGTGACCTGGCGGGAAATACTCACACGAGGGCCACAAAGCAAAGCCGTGAGCCTACGGGCAAAGCGGACAATATAATGGTCTGAGTAGGCGGGATGTTGCAAGTGGTATCAGAGCATTAGTTATAGAGAACTAGATAAATTTTTAAATAAAATAAAAATAAAATGATTTTTCTTTTATTTAAAACTGGACTATAACTTATAAAAATCTTTTTGGGATTTTTTTTTGGGGGACCGTATTAGTTAAGCATATAGATCTTAGGGCATTTTATGCTATGTGAACTAAGTGTATATATTGTTACTAAACTTGTATTATTATACTGTTTAGTGAAATATTGCTATTGAAAATGTTAGATATGCTAAACTTGAAAATTTTACACTACATAGTAAAATACTGAAATGAAAATATAGGTAATACTAAACCAAACCTTTCACTTACAAATTGTTGAATGAACTGCTTAAATGATAACATATATATAAGTATTAATATATGTAACCTTAAAACATTATGATAATTGTTTAAAAGGGATATATTTCATAAAACATGTAATCTAAAATAATATTGTTCTTTGTTTGTAAGCTTATACTTACTTTAAACTTAAAATAATACTATTTCAGAGCATCATGACTTCGCCTACTGCACCTTCGACTCTTCTACCCGTAGTAGCTCCTACTCCAGTTGTTTGTTCATCTCCACGATCGACGCAGTGTGGATGGTTATCAGACTCGGATTCAGAGGATGACCCAACAATCGAAGCTGTACTCCCAGAGGACCCTTTTTCCATCTCAGCATCAGCCATACTGGCCCCAACCTCTATAGAGGAGGACCAGGTTCTTCCTAACATACCATCTTCCGTGCCTCCATCTTTATCATCGGGCTATTTTTCCGGGCCCGTACCTGTCTCCACTTATGAGACTGGGGAAGGCTTCGGGGCAGGGCGTGCCGATTCCGTCCAGGCCCAGATCGCCGCACTGGCCACACGCCAGGAGCGGGAGATATCCGACCTCCGCAGCCAGTTGACAGTCAGTCAACAAAGCCACACTGTCATCTACGATCGTATCGACTCTCTCTTTCGCACTATGAGAGGAGAATCCCAGACCGCTAAAGGCATCCAGGCTAGGACAGACGAGGCATTGAAGTGGTTATTGAAGGAGAACTACCGCCTCCACCAGCGCATTCAGGTCATAGAGGGTCTGCAGCATCAGACCCATGTTGCTCTTTCCGCTCAGGAGCAATCATTATCCATTTTCTTTGATCTCGCCACTGTTCGGCATGTTGGGGTTACTGGGGAGATGGCTTATCTCCCAAGGGTCGTCGATAGACTCCAGAACCAGCTACTATCAGCACTCCGTACTCTAAAGGAGATCCGAACGACAGTTCGGACTTTATGGAACACCAGGAGGAATTCTGCAGCTCCACCAGCTCCATCAGCACCATCAGCACCGGCCTCATCTAGTGGACCATCCAAGCAGGATTAGTATAGACGTACTAGACTTCTTGTATGTCATGATAAGCTTACGGGTTTCATCTCGGCTATCATGACATAGGGCCTTTTTACTTTTATTTCTTTTTCAGCTTTTGGTAATGTAATCCCGTACTTTATCTTTTCTTTTCTTTTGGACATGTAACTTTGGGATGTGATGTTTTAAAGACTGTGTGTATCATTACCTTGGACAAGGCCTGACCGGCCTATGACTTAGATTTTGTTATGCTAGATGAATGTTAAATGTCTTATGGAAATAACATATAATCACTTTCTTTATTATATTTGATGCGCAATGTATTATATTATGAGATCCTGACAGGTTATCCAAATTTGTTATGTAATCAGTGCATGAATTTTTCCCGTGCAAATAATATAAAAATTGTACTAACGTTTGAACTAATAATCTCATTTTGTGTATGATTATAGACAAATGGTGATTACAAGATCAAATCCCAATAATGCAACCACTTCCAATGCCGATAATGTTGAATCCCCAGAAGCTACTCAAAATGTCACTACCGCACAACTCCGGGAAATGATAAGTGAAGGCATCACAGCAGCCATGGCAACCAGGGGAGCTGACCCGAATGCAAACAATGATCCAAACTTTGATGCACGCAGAAACAACACCAACAGGGGTTGATCTTACCCCGACTTCTTAAAATGCAAACCCTCATACTACCGAGGGAAAGAAGGAGTTGTTGAATCGATGCAGTGGTTTGAAAGACTAGAGACAATTTTCCGCATAAGCGGTTGTGCTGACGAGAACAGAGTTATGTTTGCTACATGCACCCTACTCGAGAGCGCCCTTACTTGGTGGTACTCTGTGGTCGCCACCCTTGGACATGACACTGCCTATACTCTCACTTGGGCCAACCTCAAGGAGAGAATGACTGAGAAATATTGTCCCAGAGTAGAAATGAAGAAGTTGGAAGTCGAATTGTGGGATCTAAAGTGTAAGAACAATGATATCCTTTGGTACAACCAAAGATTTCAAAAGTTAAGCTTGATGTGCACCAGAATGTTCCCTCTAAGGAGTGACAAGATTGAGAAGTATGTCAGCGGACTCCCTGACAACATTCATGACAGTGTGATAGCTTCACGACCCACTACCGTTGAAGGAGTTATGGAATTTACGACTGGGCTGATCAACAAGCGAGCCCGCAATCTGTCCGAGAGGCAAACGGACAACAAGAGAAAATACGATGAAAGCTCTCGTAGCCAGTACCAGCAACCTT
The DNA here is from genome assembly GCA_025667525.1 of Glebionis coronaria. Taxonomy (NCBI): domain Eukaryota; kingdom Viridiplantae; phylum Streptophyta; class Magnoliopsida; order Asterales; family Asteraceae; genus Glebionis; species Glebionis coronaria. Next base: position 606,157,121 of record CM046875.1, on the reverse strand, counting down.
CCAAAAAGCAAAACGTTGGGCAAGCTGATGACACTACTCCCACAACTCGCACCAAGAACTACTCGGGATCCAAGCCCGAGTGCTCAAAATGCAACTATCACCATGTTGCTGGAGGACAATGCCAAGGATGCTACAAGTTCAGCCAACAAGGCCATTTTGCTTGCAATTGTCAAACAAATGTTGCTACCCCGGGTCGACCCAATACCAATCCCGGAAACAGCAACAAGGGCAAGTCCAATGCGCGTGGGAGTTGTTGGGTCTAAGAGATATAGATCTTGTAGCCTGTCAGGACCGGTGAATGACTTCTGTAATCACAAGTCAAATCACAAAGAGACTCTATACACAATATGAATGTAGAATATAAATACAAACAAGAGAAACAGAATAACTATGAAGACTTGATCCTTTCTAAGGATTTCTAATATTAATAATGACTAGAACTACGTTTTGTGAATGAATGTCTAACCCTTCTGCCTCAGGTTCCTTTTATACTACAAGGAAACCCTAATACAGCTTACAAGAAAACGTGTAAAACTGATATGCATATCTTCTCCTAATATAACTCATGCATATCCTAACAGAATATTAAGTAAATAACAATGTTTGACTTTGACTAGGACCAGGAGCAGGACTTGCTCCTACTACGACTAGGACCAGGAGGAACTACATACCTCCTAGTCTACCTATTACATATAACTATTACAATGGTCCTAACGGACCATCAAAAGCTTTAGTCAACAGATCAGCAACATTGTCATCCGTATGAACTTTAAGAACCTGTATCAGCTTCTTCTCATTGGCATCGCGTATAAAATGATGCCGAATCTCAATATGTTTCGTCCGCTGATGAAATACAGGATTCTTCACAATACAAATAGTGCTTTGATTGTCAATAAAAATTATAGTATTCATAAAATTGAACCCATAGTCCAACATCTGATTTTGGATCCATAGAACTTGACCACAGCAACTAGCAGCAGCCACATATTCAGCTTCTGTCGAAGAAGTAGCTACTATTGTCTGTTTCTTACATTGCCATGAAATAAGCCGACGACCCAAAAATTGACAACCACCAGTAGTTGACTTCCTATCATTATTAGCACCAGCATAATCACTATCACTGTATGCTTCAAGCACAAATGGGGATTCTCTAGGATACCATAGACCCAATCTAGGTTGAGCCTTGATATACTTGAAAATCTTCTTAACTGCATTTAAGTTCGAAACCGTTGGAGTCACCTGGTGTCTAGAACAAGCACTTACTGCAAACATAATATCCGGACGTGACGCAGTCAAGTACATGAGAGAGCCAATCATAGACCTGTACATATGAACATTTACGGGTGGATCTGGCTCATTCTTAAGTTTGATTTTAGTAACTTCATAAGGAGTTGCTGCTGGACGAAGAGGATCCATGTCAAACTTTTGAAGAATCTCATGAACATACTTATCTTGACTGATGAAAATCCCATCCGATTGTTGCTTGACCTGAAGACCAAGGAAAAATGACAGTTCTCCCATGGCACTCATCTGAAATTCGCCTTTCATCAAGTGTTCAAACTCATCACACCACTCCTTCCTAGTAGAACCAAAGATAATGTCGTCCACATAAACCTGAACAAGGATAATATCCTTGGAATTCCGCCGAAGAAATAGTGTTTTGTCAATAGTACCTCTTCTATAGCCATTCTTTAACAAGAAAGTGGAGAGACGCTCATACCAAGCTCTAGGAGCCTGATGTAACCCATATAGAGCCTTGACCACTTTGTAGACTTTCTTTGGATGAAGTGGATCAACAAACCCCTTAGGTTGAGTAACATACACTTCTTCGTCAATTTTGCCATAGAGAAATGCACTCTTGACATCCATCTGAAACACCGTAAAGCCAACATACGAAGCAAAGGCCAAAAACAGACGAATGGCCTCAATCCTTGCAACAGGCGCAAAGACTTCAATATAATCAATGCCCTCAATTTGAGTGTGTCCTTGTGCGACAAGCCTAGCTTTATTCCTGACCACAATTCCCCATGCATCCTTCTTGTTTTTGAGAATCCATTTGGTATTGATAGCTGTCTTCCCATCCGGTAGGTCAACCAGAACCCAAACATTCTGAAACAAGAATTGCTGCATTTCCTCCTGCATAGCCTCCACCCAACTTTGATCCTCAAGAGCATGAGAAACAGACCTAGGTTCCACCTGTGAAAGAAAACAAGCAAACAAACAGTGTTGAAAGTCCGTATGATTATTACGCTTTTGATCCTCAATATAGCCCACAAGAGCATGATGATCAGACGAGGCCTTCTTCTGCATTCTGCGTGTCTTTACGGTAGAACCAGGATCTCCAATGATTTGAGTGGTGGGATGGTCTTTATGTGATTGCAAAACTGGATTGGAGGTAACCTCCACTTCTGGTGCCATGTTACCGAGATCACCAACGAAATCAGCATCATATGAAGCATTTTGGAAAATCCCGTCTACTGGTTGTTTATGAATATCATCCAGCTTGGTAGAAGACTTCTTTTCATGATTCCCCAAATCAGAAGGACTGGAGAAACGTGTATTTGAAGCAGACTCACTAGCCGGAGTACCAGTAGGTAAGTGACTAGCACTAGGAGCAGAAGCTGGAGTACTAGGAGCAGATCTGTCAGAAGGCTCAACCAAGGGAAACTCAAAGCTACCTTGAGCAGCCGCTTTAGTAGCTTCTTGTTGTTGCTTTAGAAGAGTATCAAGAGCTGCCTGGGAATCCTGTACTTCCAATGGAGTTGCATCACTAGGAGGAGTAGGAGAAACAGTGGTGGAATAGGATGGAACCACAAAAATGTCATCCTCATCATCTGAATCAGAGAGACTAGAAGGAACACCAGTACCAGAAGTTGCAAACACTTGAGGTCCTGCATCATGGTTAGTTTTGAAACGAAAATATCCTAACGAATCACTAAGATAATCAAGATCAAAATACCATTCTGGACCCGTTCCTTGAATGTTTGTCTTCTCCTCAAAATACCTGAGATTAATAGTTTCAACTATTCGTTTGGCTTGAAGATTGTAGACACGATACGCCCGAGAATGAGCTGAATATCCCACAATATATCCTTCATCAGCCTTGCCATCAAACTTCCCCAAATAGTCACTAGTATTCAGAATGGTGACTGGACACCCAAACGGCTTCAAATGAGCAATATTGGGAACTTTGCCCGTGAGCAGCTCATAAGGTGTTTTCTTATGTGGATTGGTAATAGATACCCTATTCAAAACATAACTGGCCGTATTAACAGCTTCTGTCCAGAACATGGTCGGAAGCTTGGAATCGGCAAGCATAGTCCTTGCTGCTTCTATAAGTGTCCGGTTTTTTCTTTCTGCCACACCATTCTGTTGAGGAGTCCGAGCAGCACTATAATCTCTTTTGATGCCCTTAGTATTGCAAAGTGTGATGAGGTCTCTATTTTTAAACTCGGTTCCATTGTCGCATCGAATACCTTTAACTTTCTTGGACAACTGATTCTCTATTAAGGTAAGAAAATCTCGAAGAATTGAGTAGGTCTCACTTTTGGTAGCCATGAAGAACACCCACGCAAACCTGCTATAACCATCAGTCACCACCAAACAGAATTGCTTGTGGTCTATGCTTCTGATGGAAGTAGGACCAAATAAGTCCATATGTAGAAGCTGCAATGGTTCAGTAATGAGACTTAAAGCAGTAATAGCCTTGAAGGATGCTTTATGTTGTTTGCCTTTGCTGCAGGCAACACAATTTATGTCATTTCTAAACGTCTTGGGAGGTAAACCAGAGACCAGATTCAAATTGGCAAGCTTGTGAATGGTCTTGAAGTTCACATGTCCCATCCTTCGGTGCCATTTTGTGGCTTCATCTTCCGAGGCTTTTGCAACCAGACATGCTAGTTGACCAGTAGGGTTGACTTCATTCAACTTGATGCTATAGAGATTGTGTCTTCGAGGGATTCTGAGTAAAACTTGTGAGTCATCCGGAAGCTTAAAATCTTTGGAGAGCACAAGAGCATCAGTATCGGTGAAGAGTACAAACTGCTTCTTGTCACATATCTGAGAGACCGATATCAAGTTGAAGTGTTGAAGTGCTTCCACATAGTAGACCTGCTCAAAATTGAGATTTGGAGTCTTTATCGTTCCCTTGCCAGTGATTCTGCCTTCACCTCCACCAAAATAAACCTTGCCCCCATAAAAGGGTACAAAATTAGAGAGAAGGCCTTTATTGCCAGTCATGCTCCTGGAGCAGCCACTATCAACAATGCCTAGACTAGGATCCTGGTATGGAGTAACCTACAACAACAATATAATCACAATGCACAAGTTAGTGTCTTAAGGGGACCCAAACCTTTTCAGGTTTGAGCCTGCCTTGTGGATCATTAGTAGAATGCCAAGAAGATTGATGAGATCCACTATTGCTCCTTGGTTGCCTATTCATCATAAGGGTATTAGTATTTGACCAGGAACAACCTGCTGAGGGCTTAACAGCAGTTCCCAAATCTCCCAAACCAAAATACGTGTGGTCAAAATGATGCGCATAGTTTGGATTATAATTTGGAAAATAATTACGAGTTGTCTGGTATCCATTTTCTCTCCAATAATCAGACATGTAAGGAGAGGATACTCTAGAAGTATGAAACATTGGAGCACAAGGATTAAGTCTTCTAGTAGTATATGGAGCAGCTCCTGGTGATCCAGGAGCAAGTAAAGCATGATTAACAGATGCATGTGTGTCATAATAATCACAATCTTTAATTAAATGAAAGGGACTGCTACAAACAAAACATGTTTTGAAAGACCTTTTATTAGAATGAGACTGTTTCATACTGCTGACTTTATTACACACAGTTCTAGAAAAAACATTCTTCCTAGGACTCAATAAACATGGACCAGACACACTTGACTTGACAGCGACTTTTTCTTCACACTTCCTAGCACTAGTAGCAGCATGTTCATCCGACTTGGAACTCGTAGGTCTTGACTCTTCACTTGAACCATTAGATGCAGAGTCGCCGGCTTTGTCACTGAAAGTACATGAGACAAAGTCGTTAGTATTAGTAGAACTTGTTGGGGACTCAAGCATCTGTGATCCATCCGAGTCATTATTCCATGAGGTAGGCATGAAAGTTCCAGTAAGAGGAGGAGGAACAGCATGCATTTCTGCTGCTGGTTTAAACCTATTGTAGCTAGGTTTTCCCTCATCCTCTTTGTCGGCATCAAAGACGCTTGAGAAAGATAAATCAAATACATCTTCAGAATCAATATATTTTTCAAATCCTAAGCCTCTTTTAGTTCTGCCAGACATGCTACTATCAATTAATTTTGAAAGATTTTTAGGTGCCTTTTGCCATTTGTCAAATCTTAACAGTGTAGCATCTAATTTAGCTTGCATTTCCTCTTTTTCTTTGATACTAGCATCTCTTTCAGTTTCTGTATATTTAAGCATATTTGTAGTGTTTTCTAAATCAATGCTTAGTATCCTGATTTTATCCTCATATGCACGTTGTGTATCTTGTAACCACTTCTTTTGTTTTTCCAATGTGTTTAATGAAGCTTTATAGGCTTGTACCTCTAAGTAATACTTATCATTTTGTTCATTTACTTCATTAAATTGGGACAACAGTTCTGTGTATTTATCATGACAACCAAGGGGACAATGTTGTACCTGAGGTGAGATGCCCATAAGAGCAAACTCTTCTGCTTCTTCTGCATCAGAGAGATTCCCAGCAATCATTGCCAACACATCAGTCGTTGATTCCGCTGATTCCAGAGTAGAAGCCTGATGATCATTCCAGTTGACCATGGAGTCAACAGATACCAATGCTCTCTTGTCATCTTTAACCTCCTGAACTTTGAAAGCGGAGTACCTGCTCTTCTCCTGATCATTCTTGCTAGGGCATTCTCTAGCAAAGTGACCCTGTTGCTGACAGTTATAGCACCGAACCTTGCTTCTATCGAATCTTGCTGGCTCCCGAGGGTTGTAATTAAACTTCCTTCCTGCTTTCTTCTCAAACTTGTGAACCCTCAGAGTAAGCATGGCCATCTGCCATTTAAGATCTATCTCATCCAGATCCAGCTTATCGATCTGTTTGAAGTCATCAAACGCAAGTTGTTGTTCAGCAGTAACATCAGCAACAAAAGAATGAAGAATAGCTTCTACCATACTACCAGACTTGGCAGGGGGATCAGAAGCAGAAGACATGGGACTAGATGCATATGACATGGGACTAGTATGCTGAATAGTATGCTGGGGAGACACATTATTGCTCTGGCTACTTGCATATGCCATGGGACTAGACGCCATAGAGCTCACAAAGGCTGAATTAGCAGGAGTGGGAAAAGAGTCACTCGGATATCCCCTCACATGAGGTTCGAATGTTCTGAGCCTATGAAACAAATCATCAAAACTGAGATAATCAAGCCCACCTTTGGCTTTAAGAGAGATTACCACCTGGTTCCAAGAGTAGGGCAAGGCTTTAAGAAACCTTGCATTGACATCACCATCATCAGGCTTGGACCGAAGTTGATTCAACTGGCTCAATATTTTCTGGAACCTATCATACCCTTGATTCAGGCCTTCAGTTTCTGAGATTTTGAACTCTGTGAATTCATCTCTCAGCATGGACCTTCGCATTTTCTTTGACTCCTCATTTCAGCCAAACCTTGCTTTTATGCCATTCCAGATCTCTCTGGCATCATCCAAATGGTAGAAGTCACCCATGTGATCTTCAGGAAGAGATTGAAGCAAAATTGTTTTTGCTTTTACCTCCTTCTGAATAGCGATAATTTCCTCATGAGATTTAGGGTCAAGAAGAGTAATATTACCGTTCTTGTCTCGTCCAGTAAGCTTTCTGCTGTTTCCATTTAGAATGATCTTCCAAAGATCTTGATCAGTGTTGGTGATCCACCATTCCATCTTCATTGCCCAGTTGTCATATTCACCTTTCTTCAGAAGAGGGAATTTTCCATTCGTGTTGGAAACCGTAGCCAGGATCTGCTGAGGTTGCACAATTTTAGGAGTGCCTTCTTCTCCTGTTTGAGTAGAAGTTGAGGCAGACATGATAAACAGATTGTTAAAAATAAGAGAACTTGATTCTTGTTGTATAGAGACCCTCCCAGGCTCTGATACCACTTGTTAGGTCTAAGAGATATAGATCTTGTAGCCTGTCAGGACCGGTGAATGACTTCTGTAATCACAAGTCAAATCACAAAGAGACTCTATACACAATATGAATGTAGAATATAAATACAAACAAGAGAAACAGAATAACTATGAAGACTTGATCCTTTCTAAGGATTTCTAATATTAATAATGACTAGAACTACGTTTTGTGAATGAATGTCTAACCCTTCTGCCTCAGGTTCCTTTTATACTACAAGGAAACCCTAATACAGCTTACAAGAAAACGTGTAAAACTGATATGCATATCTTCTCCTAATATAACTCATGCATATCCTAACAGAATATTAAGTAAATAACAATGTTTGACTTTGACTAGGACCAGGAGCAGGACTTGCTCCTACTACGACTAGGACCAGGAGGAACTACATACCTCCTAGTCTACCTATTACATATAACTATTACAATGGTCCTAACAAGAGTGGAAGTGGGCAGCAGGGAAATTGAAACCCTACAGGTGGGAGCAGCAGTGGACCAAAGAAAGCTGTGGTATGTTACAAGTGTGAAACCCCTGGGCATGTGAGACCCGATTGTCCCAAGTTGTCCAACCAGAAGAAGGACAACAAGGGAACTCCTTCGCAAGTGTACATGGTCGGCAATGCCCAAGCTAATCTAGGCTCCAACATCGTACCTGGTACGTTCTTACTAAACCAATGATATGCATCTATCTTGTTTGACACATGGGTAGACCAAAGCATTATATTTGCTAAATTTAGTAAGGTATTGGAAATCCCTCCGTTAGTTCTAGAATCCTATTATACTGTAGAATAGTCGACGGAAAAGTTATGATGGTTAACACCATCATTCGAGGTTGTTCCTTAAAACTTTCCAATCACCCGTTTTACATCAATCAGATCCTAGAAAGCCTTGATAGCTTTGATGTCGTCATTAGCATGAATTAACTAGCAAGTATCATGCAATTATCCTATATGATCTGTAAAACCCGCATGCTTTTACCATGAATAGTACCCTTAAGATCGTACGTACTCGATTAAAACATGCCTTTTATAGTATGATTACGTTCACGTGTTAGGATTTTACGTATTACGTACGTGTTAGAACACGATAAGTATTTATTACGTACGAACACACAATAATTATTTAACAATAATTAATCACGAACATGCGATCATGAAATCATGAACGTAATTTAATCACGAGCCAATATTAATTACGTATATATATTTTTTACGAGCATGAATAAATAAATTAAGTCACGGTTAATATTTAACGAGAACACATAAAACACGAACACAAATAAACACGAACGAACACTTAAATAACGAGACACGGAAAACGGTACGGGTACCCCATGTGGGGCCCCCTTACCCGCGGCTACATCAAGAGATGGGCCAAGCCCATCTAAATTTTTAACTAACAAGGGTTAATGTGAAATCTTGTGTTCACTTTTCACTTTACAGTAAAATAAATCAAAAACCTAAAAAAAAGTTTTCTACTTCTCCTTCTTTGCTCTCTTGGTCGCCGCACATAAACACACCAAAGGGGGGTGTTTGTTTGATTTTGATCTTGATTTTGGTGCAAGTGTTCGTGTGTGTTCATCCTCGTTAGATCCACGCATTTGGTATACCTTTTTAATCCTTTTTCTTTTGTTTTGATTTAATAAAATTAAATAAGAACATGATGTTTTTAAAAACCTAATTAAAAACATAAACTAAACATGTAATTGGTTATAGGGTAAATCAAAAAGGAGGATTTAGGGGTGTTTCGTTGTGGCCGGCGCCTAAACCGAACCCCAAGGGGGTCTCGGCTTGGCACATGGACCACCACCGAGACCATAAGGTCTCGGTTTGGTGGTGTGGGTCCCACGGAAGCAGCAACAAGGGGGAAACCCCGAGGTGGTTCGGGGTATTGAGTTGATTTCGAGTCCGGTTCATGGTTTCTAGTCACGATCCGGTTCATGGTTTATGTTAAAGTTATGTTTTAATAATCATATGTTTAAAATTAAATTAATAATTATATGACATGATTAATTTAATAAAACATGACTTAGGCTATAATTTAATTATTAGATCATGGAATTTTTAACCTAAGTATTTATATTTTCTAAACCTTATAATTAATTAATTATTAAAAACCATGGTTATAATTAATTAATTAACATGACTTAGGTTATATTATTAATAGTTAATAATACATGTTTTAACCTAAGTATTTAACTTTATTTAATTAAAAACATGATATAATTAATTAAATACTTTTAACATATTGTTTATTTAAATTACATGTAATAATTAATAAACTATACCTTATATCATTATGACTTAGAAAAATAATCAGAAAACACTCAAGCTTGTATACTTAGCTTATTTAACCAGCTTATATCTAATTATGGAAACTTTCTATTTTTAGAAACTTATTTAATTAAGGTAGCTAATATATTTATGGAAACTTTTTATTTTTAGAAACTTATTTAATTAAGGCAGCTAATCTATTTTTGGAAACTTTCTATTTTTGGAAACTTTCTATATTTGGAAACTTTCTATTTTTAGAAACTTTCTATTTTTGGTAACTTTCTATTTTTGGAACCTTTCTATTTTAGGAAACCTACTATTTTTAGAAAGTTACTTATTATTACACAGTAAGTATAATAATACATGAAATACAAGTAATACTTAATCAGAATAGACAGAATATAAGATAAACACAGTTTAAAGCTTAAAACAGTAAAACATGACATGAACGTATAAAATAAGCTAAGACACGATATAAAACCAGTTACGTATTTAGTGATCAGATACTTATACACGTATGTATTTATGTAGCATTAGTGATACCGAAGTAGGACTCTCCTTAGTTCGTCTTCTTCGTTCACTAGACATAAGGTACGGATTCCCGTCCTTTCAGTATGGACATTCTTTCCTTATTAGGATTCCCCGTGTGCAGCCAAATGTTTTCCCGTAGTATAAGTTTATATATTTGATTTGCTTATGTTTAATTTAGAATACATATAGCCATATACATGCATGACCAGTTTCACCTAGTTATGGAGGTACCATAACCATAACATTAGAGGCACTGATGTTATGACTTCACCACGGCGAAGTGATTGCTCGTGGCGTCCCTTCAGCTTTTGGCCATATTATTATATTTATCATGTGGGGCGTATGGGTGCATCCTAGTTACATGTTTTTCAGCAGATTACTCAGTGTGAATGTGGTGTGTGCCTTGCATCCTTCACAAGGAGCTGATCCCTCCTACCCAAAACCAGAATATTAAATTAGAGGCAGCCCCTCTAATTTGCATGATGAGGTCACCCCTCTAAGTATTCATGCACGGTGGATTTTCATGACCTATATTGGCTAATGGTAGAATATGTTAAACAGTTTTTATAAGATAAACATAAGGCTTTTCAAACTATAAAACCAGTTTTACCAAGACTTAACCAGGTTATTCGGGACATAGTTTCTTCCGCTGATATATGTTATATGCTTATCCTATTCATGCTTTATTGTACATCCGTGCACTGAGCGTATTGCTCAGCCGTTTTCCTTTTCTATGTTTCCAAAACGGCAGGTACTCAGGGACGCTCGTAGACTTTAAGCGTACGTGCATATGGACTGGAAACTTTCTAGTCTTTCTTTACTTTATGCATTATCTTTACTTTGATACACTTGCTATGGACATTGTTTAGTCCTTTCCTTTACAGTACTTATGTTTGTGTGTGATGAGCTTTACTTTTGGACTACCGATGTTTGATTCCGGTATTTTCCTTTTATGGTCATGTAATGTTTAGACATTTTTCCTTGTATGCTTTGATGACACGCCATAATTACGTGTGACATTCCATTATCAAAATGAGGTGTTACATGATCAAAAATTGGTTCGTGTACCTTGGGGAGATGAAACCTTAATTATACTAGGGGACCATAACCCCGATATAGTTAACACTAGATTTAGTGTCATTTCTAGCACCAACAAGCCAGAGAGTACTTGGTCCGGGGATGCCCTATTTCCCTGACCTATTTCTCCAACCCTAAACCTGAAAGACACATCCAACTCACAATGGGTGTATTTTGTAGGGTTATATCCGCCACTTAGGCAACTCTAAACCTGAAAGACACATCCAACTCACAATGGGTGTATTTTGTAGGGTTATATCTGCCACTTAGGCAACCCTAAACCTGAAAGACACATCCAACTCACAATAGGTGTATTTTGTAGGATTATGTCCGCCACTTAGGCAACCCTAAACTTGAAAGACTCATCCAACTCACAATGGGTGTATTTTATAGGGTTATATCTGCCACTTAGGGAACCCTAAACCTAAAAGACACATCCAACTCACAATGGGTGTATTTTGTAGGGTTATATCCGCCACTTAGGCAACCCTAAACCTGAAAGACACATCCAACTCACAATGGGTGTATTTTGTAGGGTTATATCCGCCACTTAGCCAACCCTAAACCTGAAAGACACATCCAACTCACAATGGGTGTATTTTGTAGGGTTATGTTCGACATCCCTCGTAAAGAGATGTTGAATGTCACATGTTATTGGACATTCCTTTTTCCTCTTTGGGTCCAATTAGTTCGACAATACCATCATTTACTAGATACTGGGAGGTGTAATTTCCTCTATTTAGAAGTCAGAATTTGTGCAAATTTTGAACCAATAATAGTGAATGCATGACCCTTGTTACGGCACCCCGCAAGGCGCGCACTTCTTTATTCTTGGTATCTTCTTTTATTTCCACCATTTGAGGTACTTCTTTTTTGTGCCCCTCTCGCTCAGCCCCGCGGAGAATGAAGCAGATTCTTTGCAACTTCTTACCCAATCACCATCAACAATAATCTTAACCTCTCTGTTGGGTAAAAACTTTAGTACTAGTAACTGATGTTTGTATCCCACAAGCTTGAGGTATAATTGTAAGTCTTTTCTTAAAACTGTTGGTATAGGAGGGGTTATAGTTAAAATATTTTGTTTTACCTTCAACCCCTAATTTTCATCATCGGGTGTGGAGATATAACCTGTATCTCACCCGTGAAAAGGATACAGATATAGTACATCCCCAGCTTTCCCAGCATATAAAACATGTTGGCGTGTCCTCCTCATATCAGAAACCATTTGTAGTGGATTTGTCCTCCTAACCAAATCCACAAAACCATTGGTCCTCTCCCAGCTCTTGAAAGTACATAACTACAACTCTTGTTGTGAAGCCCGCGTCTATCCATCCACAGCAGTAGACTCCTTTAATGCTCAATCGGATGTACAGTGCGATCCGGATAAAGATCTTTTTGCATTTCCTGCTATCCATCCATAGCAGTAGTCTCCTTTACTGCTCAATCGGATGTATAGTGCGATCTGGATAAAGATCTCTTTGCATTTCATGTTATCCATCCATAGCAGCAGTCTCCTTTACTGCTCAAGCGGATGTATAGTACGATCCGGATAAAGATCTCTCTGCATTTCCTGCTATCCATCCATAGCAGCAGTCTCCTTTACTACTCAATCGGATGTATAGTGCGACCCGGATAAAGGTCTCTTTGCATTTCCATCCTATCCATCCATAGCAGCAGTCTACTTTACTGCTCAATCGGATGTATAGTGTGACCCGAATAAAGGTCTCTTTGCATTTCCTTCTTATCCATCCATTGCAGCAGTCTCCTTTACTGCTCAGTCAGATGTATAGTGCGATCCGGATAAAGATCTCTTTGCATTTCCTGCTATCCATCCATAGCAGCAGTCTCCTTTACTGCTCAATCGGATGTATAGTGTGACCCGGATAAAGATCTCTTTGCATTTCCTTCCTATCTATCCATAGCAGCAGTCTCCTTTACTGCTCAATCGGATGTATAGTGCGACCCGGATAAAGATCTCTTTTCATTTCCTTCCTATCCATCCATAGCAGCAGTCTCCTTTAATGTTCAATCGGATGTATAGTGCGATCCGGATAAAGATCTCTTTGCATTTCCTGCTATCCATCCATAGCAGCAGTCTCCTTTACTGCTCAATCGGACGTATAAGGATAACCTAGGTGTAGACCACTTCGCGTTCATGCCTCTATCCGTACCTGACAGAGAGTCTGAAATGAATCATATACTTAGAACATCTTTCACTTAAAAGATAACTAAGTTTTTAATAGCTTTGAGGACAAAGCTAAAATAACGGGGTGATGCTGTAAAATCCATGATTTTACCATGATTGAATATAATAAATTTCCACCTCACATCCTAGAACACTCATTCATGTGTTATATCTCCTTAAGATGTGTGTGAACTTGTCCATTATGTACTTATACCTTTAAATTCATATTGGTTGTAAATAAGTTACATAGCTTAAACCTTGTACTTGAAACTAGGGTTAGCAAGTAGTAAGATGTATACTTAATATTTGAAATATACAACACTTAACAAAATTTTGAAATATACTACAATTAGATATTGTAGCCATGATATGTGTGTAAGTGGACTAGGAGTTTACTTAAACTCTTGGACTAGCCCAAGAATAGATGCCATTATGTGCAAGCCCAACATAAGCCGAAGCCAAAGGCCCATTACTCCTTTTTGGCTAGCTAGACACGGCATCCCACCTTAGGTGGAAGGAGAAGAGATGCATGGGAAACATAAAGGCATACACTTGGCAAGAATTCTCTTACCAAGACAAGTCATGCCTTTTGCCTTTCTCTCTCTCCCCTTTTAGCCGAAAACACACACACATACTCACTCATTCTCTCATACAATCCAATCTTGTTTTTCTCATCCCTTCTCTCTTAATCATACGGCTTAAAGTCATATACATCCAAAACCAAGTATTAAATCCACCAAGATCTTTGTCTCATCTTTACTACTAATCATTTAGTAGCATCATTCTTTTGGAATCACAATAAACAAGCCCAAGCCGAATCTTTAAGGCCACGGCTTGGTTTATATTAGGGTTTTCTTCATCAACTAGATTAGATCTCTAATCTCCTTGTTCATCTAGATCATCCTTGGTAATTTTAAGCAAGAAAGTTATACACCTCATGCTCTTTCATTTCTTCATGCATGCATCATCATACATCTATACACACAAGTAAATAGTATGTTAAAACCAAGATTTGATAAATCCATGACCATTATAGGTCACGACATATTTATGAAAATCATATTCATGATTAAAAATCTTTTAATAAGAAACCTATGGCTTGTATTCTATGTTTTTAAACTTGAGTAAAAACCATATGAGACATTTTATGAATCTAAATGTTGCATGAGTTACAAATCTTATTTTGTGGGACTATGGCTAACTAATAATCATATATCTCATAAAATGAACTTGTGTAACTTAAAAATCATGAAGACCATGACCTTAAAGGTCACGGCTAAAATAAATGATGACCATATGATTTGTCTACTAAGTTTTAATAATGAAATATGAAATGATACATGTTAAATGGATTATTAAAAATCACAAAATATAACTTATATGTATATATGTAGCCGTGGGTTACATATGACCTAAAATGGGTTAGATTTACATGCATGCTTATATAAATCATAGATCTAATGAAAAAGTTAACTTGAGCATGATAAACATAAAACAAGCTTATAAAATCTTATGGGAACCTAGGGAAAAGACAATATAGCTGTGGGTTATATGTAGTATCCTTGGTATAATAGTAACCTTGGGAACATGCATGTAACTTAGATAATCATGATGTATTTTTGTGAATATTTACAAGACTTAAAACTAGCTAATATGTTCATCTTGTAAATACCAAGATTTAGAAATATAGTCGTGGGCTATATATGAGTGTACATGAATCTATGATTGATTTTTAGGTCTAGACATAGTTTAGATCTCATTTTGGACTTGTAACTTATTTTCTTGACTTGTATATAGCTAGATCTCAATTTGGATACACATAAGTACATGCAACCTTAAAATAAGTTTTAACTCATCTTAATAAGCTATAATTAATTCTGGCCGTGAGTTATAAGCTCATATTAGGGCTTATGACTTGCATGCAACCTTGTAACACACCTAGATCTATTTTGGAACATCACATAACACCAACTATTAGTTTTATTCTTTAATTAAGATCAAAACTAAATATGAATAAGCTCATAATAAACTTATAAGAATATCCTAAGTTAAAACTTACATAAAATGTAAAGTAGTGTTAATGGACTATTTAAGCCCATGAAATGTTAATCCAAGACTTAATTGACCTAATAAGCCCATTTGATAAATCTTAGTAACTTAATGGACTTAAGATTACACTTAGGCCCATTTAACTAATTAAAGGACTTAAAAATGTATTTAAGCCTAATAAATGATTTAAAGGCCCATTTAAATAAATTAGTGGACTTGAGATATATTTAGGCCCACTAGATAGCCCATTAGATGTTTATCCCATTTATTGAGCCCCTATGATGTTTGAATGTTAAAATAAAAGTTTCTATAATAAAATATAACTTATAAAAACTTTTTGGATTAAAATGACAATTTATGAAACTTAATGACTAAAACCGTAACTTATGAAACTTGTTTTGATAAACTAGTAAACACAAGGACTGAAAATGAAATTATCCAAAAGTATAGGGTTTAATAAGTACCATCCGTGGCAAATTAAACCCTAGGGACCATTTTGGGAAGTTTCTAAAAGTTATTTTGTCATTTATAACCCTAAGGACCATTCTTGTAATTAGCCGAAACTTAAAGAAGCCCTAGTGGCTGTTTTTGTCATTTTAGTAAAGTTACAAAACCTAGATATAACTAGGGGAGTAAATCTGCCATAAGCCGAAACTTTAACAAGCCCTAGGTACCAAATGTGTAAAACCCGAAAGTTATACTTGTTTAAAATATGGAGGGACTAGTTTTGCCATGTTCTGAAACATTAACAAGCCCTAACCCTAAAATCCATTTTAATTATAATAAAACATAATTAAACATCTAGACTATAAGAATTAATATATAAATTCTTAAGTTTGTAATTAATAAATTATTTTATAAATGTTAAAATAATTTATGGAAACTTTAAAGTTAAATAAAATATTTTATTTTATTTTTCAAATTAAAATATTTATATTTGCCTAAGGGAGCAAATTGTATAAACATTATGGACATGTGTTACTAATACATAAACTCATATACTTTTAGGAAATAAAATTATATGAACGTTGAATAAATTGAATACCAATATTTAAGTGAAACACCTTACGTTTACTTAAAATATGAAACTTCATAATAAGTTTAAATGGATGATTATAATACATGAACGGAAAACGTAAACTAATATTTTAAGTAGGACATTTTATGTCTACTTAAATAAGAAACGTAATTGTAAGTTGAATGATTATTATAAATACATGTATGCTAACTGATACTAATAGTTAAACATTTTATGTTTACTTAGAAATGAAACTTATATAGATAAGTTTAAATTAATATTGTCGATACTTGAACTACGGTTATTTAGATAAATACCGTAGCATAAACGAACTGACTAAAATCTGTATAAGCATACATATATGTTCTTTGTACTATCTATTAAGACTGTACTATCTGATTAGGCATAACTTTTGGCGTGATCTTTATTTGGATGATCGTATTAAACAGCTATTGCCTACTCCTAGGTGAGTTTACAGCCCCATATAAACTTTTGATAAAACTTTCCCATTATGGGAAAGAAAACATGCAAACACTTAATGGACATAACAGAATTGTATAAACTTGACTATGATTGATTGTTATTGGAACTGTTAAATTGTTGTAAATCACCCGAATGTTATAAATAGATCTATTAGTGATTGACCATCCCCATCTGGGTGAGTCATGCTCACTGTGCCTTGGCCGGGACAACAGATGTATACCATGTTGGAACTGGGTTGGGTGTCTTTTTGTAAGACACTACGTCCTCATCTGTTGAGGACTATGGAAGGTTAAGCTTCAGTTTCTAATAATAAAAAAATGTAATCTAAATTTTAGTAAGAATGCTTTGTGCATTGTTACTTTTATGATTAATGTATGTCCAAACTAATTAATTGTTAAAACCTGTAAATTCACCAACTTTATGTTGACCCTCTAAGCATGTTTATCCCAGGGAAATGAAGTTAGTACGAGATATGTGCATGGACTCGAGCATCTATGTAATTTTCATCGTGTGAATCGTCAAGGATTCCATTTGGGGGAAATGAACAATCTTCTTATAACATGTTTTAAGACAATTTTTATTTATTTGTTTGTTGAACATGTAATATGATTTGAATAACCCTTTATCTTATGCTCTATGGACTATATGATATCGATCCACCCTAGTGACATCTCCGTGGATATTTCCGCATATTTTGACCCTACCCGGGGTGTCACAGTTGCCGCCGGCAAAATAAAGTTGCCGCCGGCGACTCGACATCAGAAGGCGTTTTGCTGACCGGCGAATGGCTTTTGCCGACGGCAATTTTTTTTTTTAACAACTTCCTAATAACATAAAACTAAGAATTTTTGTAAAAAGACTTTTATTAATATGATTAAAAACATAAGTAATAGCTTAATCCAAACACACCCTTAAGAACAATAAGACACCTTATGCAAAAATAAGCACAAAACTAAAAGGAGAGACTAATAAGCAAGAAATACAAGTAAAACTATTTAGCACATCTCATTCTAATAACAAAATAAGACACAACATGATACACATCTAACACATAACATGAAACAAATGACAAAAACTAGAATTGTAACTTTTTTTCATGTATTTTCCATTTATTTTCAAAACAATTTTTTGATTTATTATTTTAACAAATAGACTTAAGGTATCAAATACCACTTATTTTAACAAAAGGAGAATTTTTGAAGTGATCAAAATGGCTTGAAAATGATAAATCCAAACGCCCCCTTATACTTGGAAGAAGAAGAAAAATATGCATACAATGGGAAATGCAAACAAGCACACAAGCACACAAGCACATAAGCACACAAGCACATAAACACATAAAAACACTTAAAGTCATGACACATAACAAGACACAAACTCACAAAACAAGAAAAACACAAACAAACAAAATTCATGAGGTCAAGTAGTTCTAACCATCGACTAGAGTGATTTGGGACAAGGTTTTTGGGTTTTTGAGAACAAGCACTTTAGAACACATTTGACAAGCAATCTTTGAAACAAACATTTTGAGAACACATGATAGGAGATCCCAACACCAAAAGTATGATTTTGGCGCCAAGATCATTTAAGCAACTTTTGAGAATTAAGAGATTTTAAGAAAATGGTGTTCTAACCTTTGTCAATGGTTAGAACAAGAACAAGAGAAATCATTCAAGAGAAACAACAAACAATGGAATTTAGAGCAATTCAAAGCCTCTAATTGAGTAATCAACCACCAACTGAATTCCCCCTATGCGAAATTCGTCCCCCCCCCCCTATGCGGATAAATGGGGTATAACAAGCAAGCAAGCAATTCCCCGGCAGTGGCGCCAAAAACTTGATGTGTTCGGACATAGATATTTAAAGAATGCAAATACAAATCCCCGACAAGAAGCCAAAAACTTGATATGCGCTCCGTTGGTGGTTATGTTAATGAAACAATTAGTTCAATAACACAATTCCAACAAAGAACTTGATGCGTTCTTTCCACACATTGGGTTTTAAATTTATAAACAAGAATTACCGATAATAATTAGAAACACAAATCCGAGCAAGTATACTCTAGTCATGTTTCAATTAGATTGGTAAGTTAAGGTCATCCCATGGGACATGGTTATACTCAAGTGTTATTTGTTTGTAACAATGGTGGTGATGATTGTCACGATCAAACCACCATGAGAATCGTTTAAAGGCACAAGTACACAAAGAACATACATGTATGGTCAAATGATCACCTGGACATTAGGATGCTTAGTTTGGACAACATATTAAGGGTAATCCTTTCGACCTATAGAACCAATAATAAGACACTAGTGCTTTATAAATCAAACATACATAAGTCTCAATCAAGTGGTCACTCATGAGCCTTATGCCTCAACCAACAACAACAAGAATCCTTTCGACCCATAGACTTGGTGTTATCAATTTGATAAGTTCCATTTACTTGAAAGATTATTAGAACACTATATTCAAAAGACTCCTTTCGACCTATAATCTAGATTAAACCATTACTTGTTATGTTATTAAGTCTCTTGCACAATCGTCACAAAGCGTAAGACCAAATCATCAGTCGGTTAACGAATTGAAATCAACCATATTGAGAATAATTCCAACATATAGACTCAGCAATGATTAACCAAATTGACAAACAAGAACAAGTTCTAATTCACCCAAATATAATGTTATCACCATAATCCAATGACAAGCACTAATAGAATCCAAACATCCATATATCACAAGTTTTCATATAAACAACACAAGTATCACAACATTCACAATATCATAAAACATAAGAATCACCATGAACATGAACATAAAATTTATTGAATAATAAAGAAGAAGTTACCAAACATTAGAGTTCATAGTACCAAAATACAATGCATTCTAACCATAACCATCTTGGGTTTTGTATGGAGTATGGCTTTCTTCTCTACTCTCCTATGGATTATTACATGAACATAGCTACCAAATCCACCCCTCGCCACTTGGGTGAGGGGTAATATCAGAATCACAGAAATATGATAGAGATGAAGATGGATTATGAGATAGGATGATTATAAACACTACCCCATGGGTCTTATTTATAAGTGAATTCTCCTTGGCCACCACGTATATTTTTTTGGCTCCAAGCGTTGTAAATGAGGGTTTAATGAAGCTTGAAGGAGAAGGAATGGAGTTATGGTCGGATTGGGGGAGCAAGGAGAAGTAATTAGGATGTTTAATGTGACTTTTCATAACCAGACTATCAAAATGTTGGCGGCAGAATGAATCTTGTAGGTGGCAACTTGATGTAGTTTTGTCGATGGCAGAATGATCTTGCCGGTGGCAGCTGGGTGTAGTTTTGCTGATGGCAGAAATAAAGTTGCTGGTGGCAACTGGGCCAACTTTCCCTTATTTCTTCTTTGGTCCATTTTCTTTGTTTATTCCACTTTCTTTCTTCCAAACTTTCCAAGACTCTTTATCTTTGTATTATTTATCATACGAGAGCTACACTTTCTTGTCTCGTTCATTCTTTCACCACCAATACTCTTCTTTTCTTCATTTCTCGTGATATAACCATTGATGAACCTACAATAGTAAATAAGCTTCATTAAGTATCATATGTTCATACTAATCACATAAATATATGCATAAACACCATAAATACGCTCCTAGAAATATGTTAGATTTGAGCGTTATCACTGGCAGATTGCAGAAGTGGAGCGTCCTTCTTGGGGAATATAATATCTCCTATAGACGAAGAATAGCCGTTAATGGTCAAATCGTGGCAGATTTCATTGTGGAGAAACCCGAAGAGGACGCGCCAATGGCCCCACAGGAAGAAATTCCAAAAGAACCATGGGTTTTATTCACCGATGGATCTTCTTGCACTGATAGGTCAGGATCATGCCTCATACTCACAAATCCGGAGGGCCTGGAATTCACTTACGCCTTGTGTTTTGAGTTGACAGCCACAAACAATGAGGCGGAGTATGAAGCATTGATAGCAGGTTTAAAAATCATGGCCAGAATGGGGGTGCGCAACCTTGAGGCCTACGTGGACTCGCGGCTGGTCGCGAATCATATACTTGGAGAATATGTAGCCAAGGAGGAAAACATGATCCAATATTTGGAGAAGGTTAAGTCACTCATCGCTGGCTTCACGAAATTTTCTATAAAGCAAGTACCAAGGGGCGAGAATAAGAAGGCCGGTGCCCTTAGCAAAATCGCTTCCACAAGCTTCACCCACCTTTCCAAGCAGGTGTTGGTAGAAATACTTAAGGATAAATCCATTAATAGGGAGGAGGTCGCAACAATAGTCGATGAGGAGGGACCTGCGTGGATGACCCCAATCAGTAACTATTTGAGGGACGAGAGCCTTCCTGACGATAAGACAGAGGCACGCCGCATCCGCAGTTAAGTCACACCAGTTCGAGTTACGCGATGACATCTTATATAAACGCTCATTCCTACATCCTTCGCTACGATGCGTTAGACCACAACAAGCTATCTATGTGATCAGCAAGATTCACAAAGGGTCGTGTGGCATGCACGCCGGCCCTAGGTCAGTAGTAGCGAGAGCTTTGCGCATGGGCTATTATTGGCCGACTATGCATCAAGATGCGGGCAACTTAATCCTCAAATGTAGCAATTGTTAGGTACATAGACCAGTATCGCGCCATCCACAACAAGAGCTCACGCCTATCACAAGCCCATGGCCATTTTACAAATGAGGTATCGACATCACCGCCCCTTTTCCCGTGGCAGCAGGAGGCGTCAAGTTCTTGATAGTAGCTATGGACTACTTTACTCGCTAGATTGAGGCAAAATCAGTCGCGACAATCACAGGCAAGCAAGTAAAAAAGTTTGTGTGGGAAAATATTGTATCTCGTTTTGGCTTGCTAGGAGAGATTATCTCGGAGAACGGGAAAGTAGTTTGCGGACAATCCGTTCAAAGATTGGTGTGCGGCGCTGAATATCACACGGCTTCGCATCCGTTAAACGTCCACAGACCAACGGTGTGGTTGAACGAGCCAATAGAAGTTTGGGCGAAGGAATCAAGGCACGCTTAGACGACAACGGCGCTAAATGGGTAGATGAGTTACCACATGTCTTATGGGCGCATAGAACAATGATAAAGACTGCTAACGGAGATACTTCGTTCGCGTTGGTGTATGGTACGGAGGCAGTCATACCAACTGAGATTGGGATGCCAACAATCCGTACGGCGGAGGTTAGTGTCGTCACAAACGATGTGGAACTCAGGGTCAATCTAGACTTGCTAGAAGAAAAGTTGGAGATAGCAGCCATAAATGAAGCTAAAGCTAAGGCACGGATGAAATCATATTATGACTCCAAAGTTAAGGGTGTTCCTTTCCGACCGGGGTATTTTTTCTATCAGGCGAATGAAGCAAACCGCGCGGAGAACACTAGGAATTAGGCCCAAAATGGGAAGGACCGTATGAGGTCACAGAAGCTTTGGGGCTAGGTGCGTACAAGTTGCGTGATATGCAAGGCCGTGACCTAGATCGTACATGGAACATTTTCAACCTCAAAAGGTGCTATCTCTAAAGGGCTACGACCTCTACATGGACACTTCGCTGTAAACAGCCTCAATAAAGTCCCATGTATTTTTGCTTTTATGTTTTCTAGGTTCTATTTGTCTTAGGAATTTATTCATTCTGTCAAAAAACATAACCGTGATAATAAAACACCGTGGTGCCTAACTAGCTCCGCGGCTTGTTCTTGTACAAAATTATGTCTTTCTTATACTTAGGGTTATTTTTCTTGTATATTTGGTATTGTTTCTCATTCATATGCATTCATCAGTCGTACATGTACTATACGTTCCCATGTAGAGCAACAGGATTGAGTGAACTTAATAATTCAACATACTCGCATAAGAGGGATGCAAACCCCAGGATGCGGATTATGAATCCTTACTAGACACCTTATTCACAAGACGTTGTAATAAGTTTCCACATGTCGTCCTTATAGAGTGCCGGACATGATAAAGACACACAGTGCACGTCTAGTAAATTATAGACTTGGTTTTTTTTTGAAGCTGTGATAAATCACGCATGGATATTTAATCTGATGGATATCCAATAATCTAAATGACAAAGGCTAAGTTTCAAATAAACACATCAAAAGTGTCGTGAACGCTCACGACCATAATAGTTACAATAAAAACTGTTGAACAAAAACATAATTAAGTGTTTGAATGTCGTGGACATTCACGGACGAATATAAAATTATATAAGTTGTTTTGTGACAAACTTTGACAAATTAATGGGGTTAGCATTGATTCCACAAGCTCTTTATGGCGCTGCGCTAGGGACTCAATGGAGGATCCCTCTGGCATAGCATGGCTCCCTGCTAGTAAAGTCACGCCATGACTGGTCGGGGCCGTCACGGGCATTCCGTTAGACCTAGGAAGGTGTGCGGATATTGCAGTAGGGGTGCGACATGTAAAGCGACACCCTTCTTCTTTAAACCACGGTCCACATTAGCCTTAACATCTTCCTCCAAGCTTCTTTCTCCCTTGAGGGCCCATGGGTTCTCGGACGGAGGATTATCTGCATAGACGGGCACAGTAAGTTGGGAACTAAAACCTGCTTCTACGCATAAGTGCTCCATGACCATGTCGATAGGTGCGTCCTTCAATGCCTCGATCTTATCCAGCAAGGGGTACTCGATATGGTCCAAGACCGTCATGGACGCAGTCATCTTGTCCTCTGCATCCGGCTCATGGTAGGAATGATGTTTGATATATTTACCCTGGCCTATCCACTCAGCTGCGGCTACCAGCCCCTCGTACATGCCACGATCAATACCATCCGACACAACATCAGCAAAGGACTTGGCCAATTTAGGAGACTCTGCAATTTTGTTCACGGCTAATCTCAGACCAGACCCTATCATCCACCTGCGGCCGGCGGTAGCTGTGAGCAGGTGAGGGTATAACTCCTCATCAAAGTCTACAGCCGTCGCGTCCACCCGTGTGTCCATCTCCTCAAGTCGCCCATCCACGGTTTTCTCATGCTCAACCCTGTAGTCTACAAAGGCCGAGGCTAGCTGCTCCTCACCCTTCACCATTAGGCGTAGCTCATCGCGCTCCTTGGTAAGGGCAGCCGCGTTCTTTGTTAGCAACTGGGCAGTGACCTCTACGGCTGTTACCTGTTGGTATAATGATTTGGGGTTATTTTGAAAGTTTTTTAAGGGAAAATTTTTTCTACAAGAACGTAAGTAGGATGAGGGACGTACCTTGTCATGAAGAGCTTTGACCTCGGCTTCCAACTCTTTGATACGGCATTCATGGGCGGCAACATGGCTTGACTGCTCCTTTATGGTCGCCTCGGCCATAGATAAGTCGGCCTGCAGGGTAGAAATGGTTTGCTCATGTTTTTCTACTAGATTTTCCCTACGGGCAATCTTCCTTTCTGAGCTCCTTACATGACCAAGGGCCGCTTCAAAGCGTTGACGCATGGTCATGCTGACAGTCATCTGGTGCACCGTAGCCACGTTAAACTGCTCAATCAGTGCCTCATGGGTGAGCTCATTTAAGTCTTGAGCCAGGATAGGAGGAGTTAAGTGATCTACAAACTCTGCACATTCCTCCTCCGTCTCTAGTCTAGTCAATGCGGACAAGTTCCAGATCGGGCAAAGGCGCGGAGCTGGTCCTTCAGACTGGGGCTCTTCCACATGGGTGGGGGAGGAGTGGGCGGGATGTCTTGTATCACGTGTGATGGCTCCCTGGAAGCATCTCCTTCATACGGCACGGTCGTAGGCTCTACCCTATTATTTAAACGATAACTTATAAGTCTTTTTGAGTTTTACTTACAACACAGGAAACTACGGGGATAAAAAGAGTACAAGCTGGTAACTTACATTGATGTAACTAACGGCGCAGTATTGGTGGGGGCTACAACACTCACTGGTGTCGCATTCCATACTGTTGTCTCCATCTGCTCTTATGTTTTATCAATATGGGGCAGGGGGTTGTCTTGCGGCAGAGTAGTGCTGCTCCCTTCTTGGTATGCGGGGTGATCCTTGCGCAGCCTCTTGAGAGGTCCGTTAAAGACTCCCGCCTCCGCTCTCACCTCTCTTGCAACCTTCCTTGTTGATTTGCGTTTCCTTGAGGTGGGTTTTGGCTGCGCCGAGGTGTCGGTCTCCAGGGCTACCTCCTCTTCATCGTCATTATCAAATAGACAGTTGATGGATGAGTCAGTGCGCTGCTCCATATTGTCATCTTATCTTTCTTGTTGGAGGGCAGTTGTGTTTTGGGTCGTGCTGGTGGCATCCTCCAGTAAGGGCTCACCGTCGTCTTTATTAGAAAAGTCCATCGGGGACTTCTCAATCTCGGTATCTCTAGCATTGGGTTGCGGACCTGTACCTTCTTCAAGTGGGACAGTCAAATTTTGGGTTGCAGCAAGTAGAGGGGGTTCACCCTCGCGTAGTGGTTGGAATCCCTTTTCAACCTTCTTCGGGTCTCTTTGGCGTAACAATCCAAACAACCTCATCTCTACGAACATATGCATATGAGTGTGTTAGTTCGATTGGGAGCATATTATACACGTATATTGAAATAAAAAAACACCCACCCTGTCTACGGTTGTCCAAGAACATAGGATATATGTCCTCCCTGCCATATTAGTTGCGGCTGATGCCTACCAAACACAGAAAATTCTCTGGTCGACCTTTGTGGAAGTATGTATGGTTGGTATCTAAGATCATAACATCCCTACTGCTGTACGTGTTTTTGGGGGGCGGATAATCTATTGGGGCTTTGGTTTTGAGTACGAATCGAGTGGGAAATACCTTTGCATCTACAAAAAAGTAATGGTCGTACCAATTTTAACGAGTCTAAGGCTTTGGTATAACACATGGGCGTATTGCCCAGACGTTTTTTAAAAGATAACCAACCATTGACCATTTGTAGTATATAAAAAACCCTAAAAAGACTTACGGTAGGGGCTATGTTACATGTATGGCATGTAATCTCAAATTGATTGATCTTACACGCCCATATACAATGGAGTTGGGTTAGGTGAAAATCGTAATAAGTTAGGATCTCTACGGGAAACCTGGATAGGGTATGCGGTAGTTGGCCGAGTCAAACAGGCGCGTGTATACGCCGATTTTTCCGGCTGGAGCATCCGAGACAGGTTCATCATCACCTGGATAGGTGGGATGTACGCTCTCAGGGATATAGTAATCCGAACAAATATCCATGAATTTCTCCGGCGACATCACATTGAGCACGGTCGTGATGGTAGAGTTATCTTTCACCATGTTTTATAAATATATGGAGAAGGGCGTGATGATCTAACCTGATATTACGGATATCCGTGGAATGAATGTAGAAGGAGGTTAGAGAAATTTACAACAATGGTGGATTAAATATGAACTGTGTGTGTTCACAGTCACACACACTCTTATTTATAGGGTTGCCTCAGTTTACGAGGTTGGCCAGATGGTTGCCACGTGTAATCCACTACGCCCATCCAACGGATGGGTTTCATGGCACAGTTGAAACGTCAGAGGGACCCACGGCTCACCTCATAACAGTTTTACGTGGCTCAAGAGTGGGCCTGTCTGGTGCACTTCTGTAGAGGAAACGTTCGAATCATGACTACCATTAATACATTCATTAATGATGTCCTGGTCGACTGTTTTTATGGTGCGGCTGTATTTATAGACAAATACTGGGGCATTGGTTAGTCTAGAGGTTACGCCTACGGCTGTAACAACTAGACTAGGAGGACATGATGATGTATAATCACCAACCGGGTCATGGACCCGCCCCACGGCTACTACCCACATCGGCCCATCACGAATGGGTTAGATTAATGTCATTTAAGCTTATGGGCTTTGAATGAATAGTGGCTGCATAGATGTGTGTGGCCCACGGCCCGGCACAGCTGGTGTAGGGTTAGGCAGAATCACAACCCAAAAAGGACTGTGATTTACTCTAAAGTATAGGATATACACTAACCATATATAGAAGATAACAATCAAACTAATTATGGTATTTATCCTTTGCTTGGGGCCGAAGCATCGGTAACAGCCCATTAGGGTTTACCGCCTATATAAGGAACCCCCAAGGGTTCCACAAAGGTATCATATTTCTTATACTCTCACAACTCATCCGATTGTTAACCCTAAACCGATTACTTACTCTCAGTCTGGAGTCTAATCGTGGGTTAAGTTCCCACGGTAAGCCTAACAGCGTGTTGTCTTTAGTGTGTAGGATCCCAACTAGAAGTTCACTTGGTGCAGGAGCCGGAGCCCAAACACCCGAATTAAGCCTAATTCGGGTTAAGCTAGGACCATCCAACTTTTTTATCAACATTATAAAACTCAATGTTATGAGTCATAGAGGTTGGGAGTGTATCAAAAACTTTACGAAACGCAACATATTCTTTACTTAGGAGGGAAATGGGAAACTGTTGTGTCTCATGTACAAACATCTCGGCAATATTTGCATTCACCTCTTTCACCATTTCCTCCTTCATTATGTCTTTTGTGCAAATATCTCGACAATATTCGCATTCACTTCTTTCGTCTTCGATCTTAACAGCTCAGCTACTCTCTAAGCCCAACTCCTGCTCTTTTGGTGTAGTTTTCATTTTGATTAAATACGCAAACTTGTCATGTCTTCACCCAATATGTGAATCTATTCATGAAGTAGAAACAAGTTGTATTTATATATTTTTAGCTAACTATATGAAATTCCAAAACTTCAAAATAACAAAACAGCGAACAAAGTTATGATTGTAAGAGCAGGGTCGTCTCGTTGAATTTGAAAGCCTTGTGCCAAAATTTTAAAACATGCCTATTAACTTTGAAAAATAAATGTTCATAAACTTTGCAAATATCCATTTCATTAGACATCACTTTTTCCTATCAATCAAGTATAAACCAACCAATCGTACTATAATTTACTTATTTTCTTTTTAGGTATAAAGATTAAGTTTTTAAAACATTTTATGATAACCCGTAAACTCTAAAGTATTAGTAATATTACCTCTGTCCCAATACTATTATCCATCTTTCTTTTACGGTCTGTTCCAAAATTATTTTCTACTTTTAAAAAAATAGTTTAGTTTGTTTAAGTTCACTATATTACCCTTGTTCTAAATTGATATGTACAAAATTATTGTCTACATTTTATGATAACCCGTAAACTCTAAAGTATTAGTAATATTACCTCCGTCCCAATACTATTATCCATCTTTCTTTTACGGTACGGTCTGTCATAAAATTATTATCTACTTTTAAAAATAATAGTTAAGTTTGTTTAAATTCACTATATTACCCTTATTCCAAATTGATATGTACAAAAATAAAAAAACCTAAGTGACAACTATAAAATAGAGGCACACAAACGACTAGTTTCGCTGCCTTGGGTCGTCTTCGTCAACAATTAAAGTTTCCTTTTTTCTGTAACTTTATGGACTATAATTTAATAGTTGTGTGTTAGGATCGAACTCGGGATTATGGGATTGCACACAATACGTAAAGATTTAATTTATTTAATAAATATATTTATATGTTTAATAATTAAATCGAGCTTTAAACATTTAGCCGTCGTTAATTTTCAGAGTTAAGGACTAAACGGTTAAAGTGGAACAAATAAACAGGAGTTAAAGAAATATTTGGAACACCCTTGTGGGTGGGCCGATCGGTGGAGCACATGAAAAAGGGAAGAAATATTTCTTGCCTTATTTAGTTTTGTCTTGGGCTACAAGTTTGAAGACACTATTCAAACACATAGAGGCCTTCATAATTTTTGTACCAAATCTCTCTCTTTTCTTTCTTATTTCCTGCGATCAACACAAAGGAAAAACACTTTTTTAGGGTTCCTTTTATCCTTGTGTTGATTTCTTGAATCAAGTCCTAGCCCCTCTCTGGGGTTGTTGAGTTGATTTTCCACTAATCATTTAAGCTCTTTTTATACGTACTAGTATTACGGTTATCTCGTTATTATACGTGTGTACAAGAATGTGATACAATCTCATTATATATTGAATCTTGGATCGATTAACAAAAAGGGGTTAATCATTGATCCGTCATAACCCCTAATTGGTGAATTGTTCTTGTTTGTGGGAATTGCATAGCTAAAAGGTACATAACCCTAATTCAATTAATTATGAATGTGTTATTATTATTATTATGATCTTGTTTAATCGCTTTCGCTATTACGTGCTTTGATCTTTTCTTATGTTATTATAATTGTTATGAACTAGATAAACCTTCTGTGGCATCGAGAGCCGTTTTAACATGTTATAATTATCGAGATCTAATGTTTTTTAACTAATAATTGTTTTGAGGTAAAACTGCATGTTTTTTAGGTTTTCTTAAAATTTTAGGGTTTTGTTTTTTATAAGTCGGATTTGGCCGAATTTTTTGAAAAATACAAAATTTTTTAAACCCTAAAATTGCGTGTTGGATAATCTTTAGATAAATTTGCATGATTAATTGTAATGTCATGTAGATTATGGTTACGATCCGTAGAGATTTAATTGTTAAGCTATGTGGGTGGATCCATGATGAATATGCATGTTATTCATGGATAATTAAATTGTACGCACGTAGTTGCTATTTGTTTTGATTCAATAAATCTAGAACTAGGGAAGACTTTTTATGAACATAAAAAACCTAGATTTTAAACCTATTGAATAAAATTGTATGCATGTGATTATTTGATTTATTTATTGCATATATGAATTGTTATTATGTGTTTATGATTTAGTTTTTTTTGTTTGCCTATTTGTTTATTTAAATTGCATGAATTTTGTAAACAAGGGTAAATTTTTTAAAAGAAAAATAATATGGATTAAATTATATTAAAACTAAAATTGTTTTGAGATCTAAATTACATTAAATTACGTTGATTGGTAGTTTGCAATAATAATTAGAAAGGCCTACTCAATTTGACAAACAATAAAGTGGGTATAACGTGTTGCTGGTCATGGGCCCGACTAAGGAATGAGGTTATGTCGTTGTCGCTGACCAAATTCCCAGCTTGCCTGTTTGTCAAATTAGAATTACCTACGATTATTATTTACACTTTACTTTAAGGTTGATTTACCGCAAATTCACATCCGAAACACAATGAATAAGGTTATTGCTGTTGTGCTTAGTTGAGTTCTAGAAAAAGTACGTTGTGAATTTTGTTGTGGGTAATTCTTAAAATTGGTTTAACCAATGCCTCAACAATAATTTATGTATTTAGTCTTGCCGAAAAGTTTACTAAATGTTTTATTAAACTTAGGATATGGAGATGTATGCATTCTTCTCCATACATTGATTTTGACATCAAAATTTATACCCTTAAAATTTAAGTCGAATGTCATCTAATTGACGAATACTTGAAGTTACAATGTCGTCATATGAGATTTTGGACGATGTTGTAATGGAAAGAAAACATTCATGACTGAATGTGATTGCACATGAATGGTTTTACATTCTTTAGATTAGTCGACTTAATTAAGTTACTTAGTGAGATCTAGAAACTTAAGGCATTAAGAGGGGATGAAACATGTTTACAATGCAAAATGTTTTTTGGCAATGTAAGTCCCTAAAGAATCTAGAAATTACAAATTGTTTTGTTGATCATTGTTCGACAAGTTACCATCTTGAATTCCTTCATTGCTAGCAGATCAATTGATGTGATGAAATTATGTCAATTTAGATTCTAGTTTTCAAGGAAATACTATGGTTATATGAATATTACTTGGGTAGTTTTATTTTCTTGAATATATATTATCGAAAATACTAAAATTGAATTTTGTAAATTCTTTTACAATGTATTAATGCAACGTTACACCGTAAACGTGGTTTATTCATTTATTTATTGATCTACAACCGTACAGTGTGAGGATAGATTCAATTTACACTAAAAGATGAACCTAAACTATTTTCCAAGAGTGAAGAAGGAGTAATAAGGATTTTAGAAATGTCTAATTCTATATACATAACTCATAGCAAACTTTATTAGTTAAAAAAATGCATATTTTGAGTAATTAAATTTTGAGAATGATTACCGCTATTTGGTTAAAGGCAAACTAGAATATTTTATCTAGTAGTTGTGCTTTGACCATTTATAGGCACTACATACCATTGTGGGGTTGGTAGACCTATTAAGGAAGAAATTGCATGCAAAAATTTTCAAGTTAAAAAGCAATTGATGGATAAGTCATCATTTACAAAGTAGAGTACACTCTTAAACATTACAAGTAATTGTTACGAATGTGTTTTTTCAAGGGTATAAGAAAGTAAATAACGCACTAATATGTTTCACTGATTATGAAACATTTGCAATGTTGTATTACTTAATTTGAGATTATTAAAACATTCTCTAATTCAGTGGGAGTTACAAGCTTTGTCGTCTTAGTAATAACCCAAATTATCTCTAGAATGTCCTAAGATAATTACTTTTCAAATTTCGACACTAATATCTTCAAGGATAGTTATGCATTGTTTCTTGTTGATTAAGAGGTCCTATATCTACTTGTAAAGCTAATATATATGACACGATCATATTTTGTATAGACGAGCGTTAGACGTGATGTTTATCTGATATATGAGGTTGTTCCGTGCACATGTGGGAGAAATGAATATTTTGCAAGAAACAACTCATAAAGATATAATTCTCTTGACTTCAAGATAAGAGACTAACGACTAATTAATAATTAGATGAATGTTAGAACATGTGTCAATATGATTAAAAGATTACTTAACTTTATATCATTCAAATTAAGAAACACTTGTTGTTTCGATTTAGTAATGTGAGAGCTTGGACTAAATTGTAAACACAAGGGTAAAATATCCACATGTCGTGAGATCGGGCGTGGATTTTTTTGTAGTTTCTTACGATGGACAATTCCTGGAACGACATAAGATACATAGAGTAATCTTATACTACTAAAGTAATAAATATTTATGTATTCTTAGAATTGCATAAATAGACGTAGTAGTGAATTAACTTGAAAATACTAATGAAACCTAGTGGTGTTTATGATTACTTTAGTTATACATGTTTATGATTCTTTATAAATTCGTAAACATAAAGTCTTGAAAGACGTATAATTTAAAGTAAGGCGTTAATGTATTATCTCTTTTCGCTAAGACATATACATAGAGTCATTTTCAAAATGACTTAAAACGTATAATGAAACTATAACCTTTTATGTCTTGAAGACATAAAATGAAGTGACTTTGTGTTAGAAGTACTTGAGTTATAAAGCATGCAAAATGGTTAGGAAAATCTATTATACCATTAAGATGATTTAGTTGGTATATATGTAAGTCGAAAGAAATATATTTATCTTAAATATTGTTAGTTGACTTACAATATTAACGCTAATGAAATACAACATATTTATGGTATGTTCATTAGGAGAATCTCTAAATATGATGATTGATTCAAGATAACTATATTTTCTTTTCTTCCAAAAAGATATCAAGGTTAGAAAGTTGAGTATGACTCGTACTAAGAAGATTAATAAGATACCATTATATATGTAATGTGATGAATCACATTATATCTTAAAAATGAAGTTCAGAATTTGTTAAACTACTTATAAAGTGGGTTGTTAGAAAACAAAGAGATAGGAACTGTCATTATGTTTTGTAATGGCCCAATAGATAACGTTGGAGCGTTGATCTATCTGCTATGTATTTAAAGATTAACTTTAAATTACTAAAAGCAAGTGGGAGTTTTGATCTTGAAAGATAAAATTACAAGATGCATAATCTTCTGAGATACACTAGTAATTATCATGAGGTAGGCATATGAATGCTAACTCTCAAGATAAAGCAATTTAAGTGATAGGTCCGAAAGGATATCTCGGATATGCGATTAATATGCTGAGAATTATGAGTTACAAATAGTTATTATGATTTATTACCAAATATTGACTTGGGTAAACTACTCATACTATGAATGTTATAGATGTTGTCCAACAAGATAATCAATTTTAGATTTGGTTTATCATTAATTGTTTGACTAGAAATTAAAGATGAGTTTCTTCAAAGAAAGGATAAAACGCCCATAGTGGTGGTTTAAATCCTTGTGTCAAAATTATATGGACGAGATTGTACACATATTTAATGTATGTATTATGAATAGATTATTAGTCACACTTAAGTAATTAATTGTGATTGAATATTCTTTCTTAAACATATATAAAGATCTTGGTTGTCATATTTTAATTGACAAATTGTATATATGATCTCTTTCTTGAATGACTACTTGAGCAAGGACTTAAGTAATCGAAAAGAGTTTATTAATTCAAAATAATTTTTTGGAAAAGTACAATGAGCACTTATGCCTGATCGATAAATGCAGGCATCTAGGAGATTATTCATGTTTAATTTTAAAATCAAAGATTAGATTTAAAATTGAAATAAGATGATTTCTAAGTATTCCTAAAAGCTAGTGGGAGTATTATGATTATTTTCTTAAATTATATATGTTGAATAGACATATAAGAAAGTAAATTTCATTCAAATTAAATATTGATTTTGGTTTAGATTTGAAATGAAACTTTATTTTGGGGATTTAGGAAATAAGATATATATAACCTTAGAACAAATAAATTTATTTATGCGGTGGAAATACAACATACTATGCCATGTAGAAAGTTTATATGAATATATAGAACAAGAAGAAATCTAATTTTGGTTTGAGAAATCTTCATGTGTATCACGTTGTATTTATATCATGCTTAAAATGCAAGATGATTTTGATATATTAATATCTATTTGAAAGTTATTAAATAACTTGTGTAATGTATATTCTGAAGGAATATGTTTGGATATAAAATGACATCCTTGTCTTGGATCAGCTTCCACATTCTATAGATGAATAATTTGTCAATATTTGTGCAAATTATCATAGCCCACAAACTTGTATGTTTGGATGGTATTAAACATTACATAATAGATATTATAGTTTACGTATTTATATCTTTTATGACAAGTTATCAAACTTAAAAATATATAGTTAAGGTAACACTTAATATTAGTCATGGTGTCATTGGAGATGACATGTTAATTAAAGTTGCATTATACATTAAAGAATTAGGATACCTTGAACTTCAAAATGTGTTTTTGGAAGTTTAGTATAATAAATTGGTGTTCAAGGATGTCTCACAATTTTGATACTATGTGGCAATATCAAACTAATTGAATGCACATGTACAAGAACTTCAATGATTGAATTTTTGAAAAAGTATTCTCAAAATTCCGAGAGGTCAAGATTGGTTGATTTATGATTTGCCAAACAAGTATGAATGTCATTACTAGAGGCATAATGCATCAACTAGTTTTTATGCATTGATCTATTTAGTATTTGGATAAGGGATGTTAAACAATTATTATAGTGAAATAAATTACTTTGTAAGTTTGTTTTCATTTATAATACATTGTATCCTATATTTACATGTTTAATCCATGAATTAATTATTCTAAATATTCATTGTCGATTAATAATATGGGAGTATTAATAAATTAAGACAAATCTAAATTGTGATAGTATATGCTTGAAAGTATATTTATGTGTTTACATATAAAATTTAGATGATATTCAATGAATTGAATATAGGACTTATCCCAACTATATGATTATACTTTGTGGATCTTTGTCATCAAGTAAATAATAAATAGTCATCCTCAGACCTGAGATACCAGGAAACTGTCGTGGATCTAGTGCATTTATGTGAAATAATCTAACGTTAAACGTAACTGGTGGTTATAAGGGTTATTTTCAGAAGTGTTGCAAAATTCATAAGTTTTGCTTGTAGTCAATATGGAATTTGTTTCTTTCAAATTCATTTTGAAGTTTAATACAGATGGGCCCCTCGTGGGATTAGTAAGATGTTTCTGTGGCTACACCCAAAGTCGTTTTAAACTATGTTTAGAAGTTTTGGTAATCTTGCTTGAATCTGATGAACGAGAAACATAATGGTTAATGAAAGGAATTACTAAGATCCATATCCTTATTAATGTTGTATTAGAAATGAAAGGATAATAATAATGATGAATCATTAAAAGGTTTTATCCAATAGACCTTACTCGAGATTGTACTAGAGGCATCAACGTGTAACTAGACGCTAACCGATGTGATCACACTATTTAAAATATGTCCAAGTGGGAGCTGTAAGTTTATGGACTATAATTTAATAGTTGTGTGTTAGGATCGAACTTGGGATTGCGGGATTGCACACAATACATAAAGAGTTAATTTAGGTAATAAATATATTTATATATTTATTAATTAAATCGAGCTTTAAACATTTAACCGTCGTTAAGTTTAAGAGTTAAGGACTAAACGGTTAATGTGGAATAAATAAACGGGAGTTAAAGAAAGATCCGGTACACCCTTGTGGGTGGGCCGATCGATGGAGCACAAGAAAAAGGAAGAAAGATTTCTTGCCTTTTTTTTAACGGCGGTTTGATGCAGCGGAGTATCTTGCGTGCCACCGAGGCACCAAGTCTCTCAACCCGAGTTCGAATCATCTCATGAATAGAATATCAACCCCCATGCTAGCCATCCAGTTTCCCAATAAGGGCTTCAAGGCATTGCGATGGGATTCAAACCCGGCTGCCAATTCTGAAAAAATCCCCCATATAGGAAATGACAGGAGTCGAACCCCTGACCTCTCCCACATGAAAACTATAACCAAATGCATCTATCCAAGCTAGACTTCATTTGCATTTCTTGCCTTATTTAGTTTTGTCTTGGGCTACAAGTTTGAAGACACTATATAAACACATAGAGGCCTTCATAATTCTTGTACCAAATCTCTCTCTTTTCTTTCTTCTTTCCTGCGATCAACACAAAGGAAAAACACATTTTTTAGGGTTCCTTTTATCCTTGTGTTGATTTCTTGAATCAAGTCTTAACCCTCTCTAGGGTTGTTGAGTTGATTTTCCACTAAACGTTTAAGCTCGTTGTATACGTACTAGTATTAAGGTTATCTCGTTATTATACGTGTGTACAAGAACGTGATACAATATCATTATAGATTGAATCTTGGATCGATTAACAAAAAGTTATGGGTTAATCATTGATCCGTCATAAACCCTAATTGATGAATTGTTCTTGTTCGTGGGAATTGCATAGCTAAAAGGTACATAACCCTAATTCGATTAATTATGAATGTGTTATTATTATTATTATTTTGTTAAATCGCTTTCTTATGTTATAATTGTTATGAACTATATAAACCTTCATTTTCTTCATAAAATATGCAGTTTCAAGCTTTTTTTTCTTCACGTTATAAAAATCTTATACTCTTTATCCTGAATCTTAGTCAATAACACTATTAGATAATCCAAATATGAGTTGATAATCTGAAGTTATAAACGGAAGCTTTGTGCAGTTGCCCATGTCTCACATGCTCAAATTCGGCCATGTGTAAGAGCTTTATACATTAGTGGCAAGTGCAAACATAATCAAGTTTGTTACATAAAAGTTTATTGAGTTACCGTAATCAACAAAAAAGGTAACAGTTATAAATTATAACTTTAAGACATACCTAGGAAAGAACACCAATGTCATAGATGGCTTCATTGTCCAGCAAGTTGTAGGCCACATATTCAGTTCAGCTGATGAGCTGATCAGGGTGGAAAACTGGCATAAGTTCCGGTTAACACTCTATGTGATGATGATGTAAAGTTTCTTTTTCTTGCTGTATCACAAACATGAACGGGGTTTAATCTCAACTGGGTTGAGACTTTGAGTGGATTTTCAATTCATTAAATGCTAGCTTGTAGCTCAAAACTAATTCTACGCAGCTTGCAAGTAGTAGAGCTGCCAATGCCTATTCTAACCTAGAGCTATCGAAAATATGGAACCTCTAAATATGCATATATTTCATTTTTTTTCTATAATAAGGGCATATGATTAGTAGATAAAATTCTTTTTCATATCCATTAATACTCGTTTGGAAAATTTAAAGGGAAAGCAATATCCTTTTGGTGTCTCTATACCTGCCTGCATTTTCTTCTGAAACTTAATAAAAGGTAATCAAGAGATTAATTCGACAAGATCTCTTTCACAACAAATAAAAATGCGAGCTAAAAAAGCTAAAAACAGCATCCTCTAAAAACACCAACGACGAACTTCATATTAACAATATATATACCCGAACATCCCGTACCAGACGTGAAATTTATCTTTGTTACTTTTAGTCTATTTCAGCATGTCAAAGAAATGGCTTAACTGTTATCCTCAGAGTTATAAAACTAGCTAAACGAGTCAACGAAACGGAAGTCGACATAAACTCTCATAAAACAAACTATTATCTATCGTACGTCTTATACTAGTTCATTCTTAGAATAAGTTACTAAGTTGTCGCTTAAAAATTGTTTTCATATTCGATCGTTCTATGCTATAAGCTGTAACTATATTCGCACACCGCCATTTTAAAGAACTTAGCTTCTAGCCAGCGCCCACACAATCAGAAATTTAACTACAAAAATTGTCAATTCATTTATAGATCTAGGAGAAAAAAATTGATGTAACTCTTAATTTCTTGGGCAAATTGCATAAAAAGGTACTCATCTTTGGTCTAAATTTAATTGAAGGTACTCAACTTTTTTTTTCTCAATTTAAGGTATCGATCTTTTTCCTTGTTGCAATGTTGGGATAATTAACGAAATTAAAAACGACCGTTTACTTTGTTATTACACCGTTAGTCCTTTATATTAACGACACTTTATAATAAACTCAAAATCCGTTTTTTTAATAATTTTAGACTGTTATCTGCCTTTTTCGTCTGATTTTTATCGTTTCCAGTCAAAAATGATAAAAAAACAAAAACGTCAAAAAACTGACGAGAAGTGTAAAAAATGGACGAAACTGGTAAAAATTATACGAAAAACGTAGAAAATGGTCGAAAACTATAAAATAATTAATTTTGAGTTTATTAGAAAGTGTCGCCAAGCTAAAGGACTAACGATGCAATTATAAAGTAAACGGTCGTTTTTAATTTCGTTAATTATCCTAACATTGCAACAAGAAAAAAGATCGATACCTTAAATTGAGAAAAAAAAAAGTTGAGTACCTTTAATTGAATTTAGACCAAAGATGAGTACCTTTTTATGCTATTTACCCTAATTTCTTATGTTATATCCATGCAGACTATATGTATATAACCGAGCAATTTTCGTACACTAGAATCACATATTAACAATGGACTCTCTTCAGTTCCTACTTGCGTCTCTTCCTATCCTATGCCTCTTTTACCTTATTCCCAAAATTATCAACAACAAATCGAAATCAAGAAACCAGTGTCAATTGCATGGTCCTCCGGGACCTCGTGGACTACCCTTCATTGGAAACTTGCACCAAATTGATAAATCAAACCTCCATACTTCCCTGTGGAGCCTTTCCAAATCCTACGGTCCAGTTGTATCCCTCAAGCTTGGTCTTATCCCAGCCATTGTTGTTTCTTCCGCTAATGTAGCTAAAGAAATCTTGAAAACTCAAGATCTTACTTTTTGTAGTAGGCCATCATTTCATGGCCTAAAAAGAGTAACTTACAATGGCGTTGATGTGGCTTTATCACCATACAACCAGACTTGGAAGGAAATGAGAAGGATATTTACCGTTTATCTGTTCAGCCCAAAAAGGCTACAGTCTTCCAGATTTATACGTGAAGACGAGGTTTCACGTGCTATGGATAAGATACATGAGCTAGCATTTTCATCTGAGCATGTAAATTTGAGTGAAATTGCCCACTTCGTGATGAGCAATATGGTAACTAGAATTGGTTTTGGCAAGAGGTATGAAGACGGATATGAAAGTAAGGAGATTCTTCGACTTATCCATGAACTTCAGGCAACACTAACAAACTACTTTATTTCGGATCTTTGGCCAAATTTTCCTCTTGTCGGTTTGATTGACAGGTTATTCGGAAAATTTTATCGGCTAGAGAAGTGCATAGAAGGATTAGATTCATTTTACCAGAAACTAATTGATGAACACCTTGACCCTCAATATTCCAAACGAGATCAGGAACACCAAGACCTTATTGACATTTTACATCAACTCAAGAATGATCAAGTCTTGAATCCCTTTGAGCTCACTGATGATCACATTAAAGCTATGCTCATGGTAAAGCTAAGAGCCTTTTACATAATTTATACTATACTTCTTAACTGTTTGATGCAAATAATTATAAGAAGTTTCTTGAATTAAAAAAGTTATTCAAAAAAATATGTACTTGATCACCCCTTTTCGATTCCTTGTAGTCACCTGAACCAAGAACTTCGTAATTGGTGTGTCACCTTTAACATCGGCTAAAGCCAAGCTTATTTATGTCTATATATGTTCTTTTAGCATGTTGTTGTCTCAAACTAGGGTCTTTGGACATCAGCTAATTGCTTCCTTTTTGTCTCGTTCAGGATATATTGGTGGCTGGAACTGATAATAGTGCGGCTACATTAGTTTGGGCAATGACTGCACTGGTGAAGTACCCAAAAGCGATGAAGAAAGCCCAAGAAGAAGTAAGGAACATGGTTCAAAATAAAGATAAAGTTGATGAAGACGATCTTCCAAAACTCACCTATCTAAAGGCAGTGGTAAAAGAGGTCATGAGATTATACCCTGCGGCTCCGCTTCTTATACCACGAGTAACAATGAAAGACGCTATTTTAGGAGACTACAAAATCAAGCAAAAAACAATAGTTTATGTGAATGCTATGGCTATTGGAAGAGACCCTGAATCATGGGAGAATCCGGAAGAGTTTTCACCGGAGAGGTTTTTGGGTAGTGATATTGGCTTCAAAGGAAGTGACTTCGAGCTCATCCCATTTGGGGCTGGTCGAAGAATTTGTCCTGGAATCTCAATGGGAATCAATTCAGTGGAGCTTTTTCTTGCAAATCTCATTTACTCGCTTGATTGGGGATTGCCAGATGGTACTAAGATAGAAGATATAGACTCTGGGGTTATGCCTGGATTAACCATGACCAATAAGAAGGACCTTTGTCTTTTAGCCCATCTTATATGATGGCATCTTAACATAATTATAATTTGAGTATCCTAATCATCCAAATTGAAATAAGCCATTTGTGTATCTTTCACAAATGACAACTGGTATAAACGAACATGTTTTAGTCGGGTTGACATGTTTTCAAAATAGTGTACTTACATAGTTACATATATATGTACGATTATGCATGAGATTTACTACTGATCGATTTTACTCTCGTGCTTAGATTATAGCAGTGTGCATGATGACGTCATATAAGATTTATATAAGGGTTAAGTGTATATAT
Source organism: Glebionis coronaria (assembly GCA_025667525.1). NCBI lineage: Eukaryota > Viridiplantae > Streptophyta > Magnoliopsida > Asterales > Asteraceae > Glebionis > Glebionis coronaria. The sequence continues at coordinate 606,117,068 of CM046875.1, read as the reverse complement.
TAGTAATGTACATTTTAACTTTTACACATTTAGGTAACGGACCCAACATATTACTATATTTTATCGAAACCGGCTAACTTTTTAAAATATAAGTAAGATTACCTGATAATTTTCTAACAAAATAAATAATCGATTTTAAAATTCCAAGTGGATTTTTTTAACCAAATTCCACCACCATCTTCCACAACCACCGTCACTTTTAAGCTACCTGCACTCAAAACAATCACCACTACATATCCATCACCAGCTCATCACCCATCAAGTTATACATCCCGAGGCTAAAAGGGCTTTTAATCCAATATATTACACTGACATATTTGAATTTTTGCATTGAAAACTTGAATTGGTGTATTGATTGATAACAAGTACTAGTAGCTATCTAAGCAGGTCTTTCAAAAGTTGATATAATCAAGGAAATAAGATTTGGCATATGTGGATGTTTAGAAATTAGCATGTCTTTGTTGTCCTTACACGTACGAACAAAGATCATCAACATCAAACTTGCTTCTTTTAATTCGATTTTTAGCAGACATAAGAATTTTTTCTTATATTGGACACGAGAATTTTTTCTTAAACTGGACGTGAGATTTGAAATACCTCATAATGTTTTGTGGTTGGATGAATATAGGTGAAGAAGATGATAATTAGGATATGAGAATGTGAGAGATGATGTTCAAGATCTGGGAGTTTAAAGATTGAATAAATGAAATGACATAATTGCCCTTATTATATATCACTTAAAAAATAAAAGAATAAAAAAATACTCGCATATGCAAAAAAATATGACGTGTTTCAAGCTGTAACTGGCTCTCAACCGGTCATATTACCTATATTTCAATAAAATTGAAAGTTCAATGGTCATATTAGTAATATCTTGGGTTAGTTACGTAGATATGTAAAAATTAAAAAGTACATCGTTAATATATGGATTTAACCCTTTATATAAAGCGAAAGTTTTCAAGAAAACCAAATACCATTGAATAAGAATGAGATAGGAATTCTTATTACCGGTTCAGCTGTAAGAAGGTAGCCTCATAGAACGAAAGTGATTAGAGGTCTTCGGTTCAGAATCATGTGGAGAAAGTTAATTCATTGTTGGCCAGGGAAGTTCGCCTGACTCTGGGCTATAAAAAAAATAGTGGCCTTAAAATTAGTCTAGTTGTAATGTCAAGTCAAAACACAATTAAATAGAAAGAAAATAAAAGAATGCCATAGAAAACCCACATGCGAAAACGAAAAAGATGTTCCAAACATGATTACAGCCGACGACATAAAGCTACCAACTCATACTCTGTGCCAAATGATATTTTTTTACAAAATATACAAAGTTCTAGAAAAAATGCAATCATATTCCGGGGGCCGGGACATCGAAAAGTATATGTTACTCGGGGATCGTGCTTGCTTCTCTCAAATGAACATCATTAAACTAAACCAAAAAAAGAGATGCAAATAAGTGTCCCCCTCAATAATAGGGTAAAATGTACGGTATAAGATACCATCTTACTTATTAATTTGTGCCGACTTTAAACACTTACTATTTAATCTCGTGACTTTATCATTCTACTTTTAAAATCATTTCGAAATTACCAATTTGGTAACTTGTTACCGACACCATGGCACGGTAATATCCACGTCATTATTTTATTTTCTTTTGATTTATTTTCTATCATACAAAATTGACTCTGTTTGTTGACAACAAAGTCAACACCTCACTCACCAACTAAAAACCCTCCCTAATCTCCAAACACAACTGTCTAATCATTTTCAATCATCTTCAATCCCCTAACACGCGAATCCAAAACCCAGAAAGACTAATCCGTAACACGCGAATCCAAAACCCAGAAAGACCAATTCGTAACACGCGAATCCAAAACCCAGAAAGACCAATCCGTAAGCAAATTCTTCTAAAACAAGTCATTGCCAATGATGCGCTAGTATTATGATTTCATTTAATATATGTTGCTCTTTCTCGTCTCATTTAATATACTTATGTGTATATTGATAGATGGTAGCAATGAGCCAATGACAATGGTTAAAGAAGTAATTAATGATTTTGATATACTATGCAGCCCACTTATCAAGTGGTTCAACGGTGACCTATTTATTGGAAGTCTTGAAACTCCAGTGACATCAAGCCCAGGTACGGGATTGCGTCGTTTAAATAGGGTAAGCCATTAATCGCACCATCATTGACCTTGACCGGGAGGAAGAAGGAACCCGACCAGCTTCAAACTGCTGATGGTTGGGCCAAGTTCACAAGAGGGTTCTTCTTTGGTGGGTTTTGTACAAGACTACAATATCTATTTGGTTTTAACTTTTGTAGATCTTGAATATTGTTTCTTTTTCGAGATGTGAATCTCGTTATTTTGTTTAAATGGAGTTTAGTGAATGTGAAACTTGTGATCAAACATATCTCTGTACCTATTTAAAGTAAATAGTGATTTTTGAGTTTTAAAACAATTAATTTGATGATGTGTCGGTCATATTAGTAATATTGTTACAAAACAAACAAGTATAATGGTAAACTCACGAGATTAAATAGTAAGTGTTTAAAGTCGGCACAAATCAATAAGTAAAATGGTATTTTATAACTTTTACCCTCAATAATATATGTGCAAAAAAATTTCATTTTTTTCATATGAGTTTTGCCAGTATCTTAGCATAAAAAGATATTGTTAACAGTATAAATTCATAACCTGAAGGACTATTTGTTCAAGTTAGGAAAGATGGAGGTGCACGTTTTATACTGGAATGTTCAAGATAAAGCTAGAGGGACTAATGGTGCATATACTTGGAACTTATGGGCTGATGACCAATTATGGAGTATATATACTCCCACCTACCTGCTTGTTATCTTATCTTTCATTCTGTTATATCATACTATGTGAAATTCGAGTGTGTGTTTTTTTATCAAAGTCTGTTTTGATCATTGTGAGTTTGTGAGTGATTTCTGTTCTTTTTTTGTAAAAAGATATTGTAATTCTTTTATTGATAAAGTGAACCAAGGGGTAGTTGGTTAGGTTCGCTGTTGTATTGTGTTCTTGGTGATTTAGAGCTTTGATTCATAAGTTTTTACATGGTAGCAGAACCTGGTTGCTCTATATAATCAATTAATTTGATTTTAAATCGTTTTTTAAAATTAGGGTTTGGTTATATTTTTGGGGGTTTTGATCTATTATCATAAATCGTGTTCTTGAGTTATTTATTTACATAAATCTGTTGGTTAATTTTTCTAATTCGATCAATTAAAGGTTTAATTGAAGTTTGAAAAAAGTAGGGTTTTGACTTTTTTGGGGGTTTTTTACTTTTGGGTATTTTTTATCTATCCTCTTGAGTTCTTGAGATTAATTGGTTATTAACCATAAGTAATATTGAAGAAACCCTAAAATCATTAATTAGGGTTTCTTCTTTGGTAAGTTGTGAATAGATTGTTATTGTGTATTTTGTTTAACGTGTAGGTGTTTTGTTTGCGCTGCTATTCGTTGGTTATAAGGTATTTTGTTTAACGTGTAGGTGATCTTGTTTGCGGATTCTGTGGATTGTCTTGATCCATTGTTCTTGCTTGGTTTGTTGCACGTGCTAAGTAAAACCTCTCACGCTTTTTTATAGCGTTTTCTTTATAGGATTAGTGGTGTTTTAGGAAGACGAAGGGATTAGGTAGTATTGTGGAGTTGTTGATTCGAGGTTTTGTGTGTTGTTATTTGTAGATGAGTTACAAGGGGATTCTTGTGTGTTTGTTGTTTCTTTAATGTTTATTTTTGTTGTTTAGACCATTTTCAAGTCACAGCTCTTGACCTGCCACCTATTGAGTGGTTTTGTAAAACCCGCTTTAAATTACCTAACAGTATTAAATGCACGAAAACACCGACAAATTAAAACTTTCAGATTAATTAATATACGACACGAATCATGAATATTTTAATACAAACATTATGTATATTAATTAATTGCTACAAGAATTACGTATATGAATATTATTATTAATACACGAGAAGTATTTACGTATAATGCTTAAGAACGCAACAAGAAATATAACACGATAAATAAACACGAGCACACGATAATATTTTAACAAGAAAAACAAACATAAAAACTATAGGGGCTGTTTGTTCGTCGGCTAGAAGAGAGAAAAGGAAGGCATGGGCCAAGCCCGACCCATGACATTTTACTAATTAATCAATAAAAAACCACAGAGGTTTTCATTAAACACTTTTTACAGAAAATCAACAAACCATACTCCCTCTTTGTCTCTCTCTTGCCGCGGCACCCTAAGAAACACAAGGACGATCCCGTTTTTTATTTTTGTTGATTAATTATATGGTATAGTGTTCGTGTTTAAACCCTTTTCACGCATACGGTATCCTTGATTCTCTAATCTTTTTATTTTATTGTTATGTTTATAGATCTTTAAAAACAAGTATGAAAACATGTAAATTAAGAAGATTAAACATAGGGATCGGGTAATTGTTGGTTTATTTGTGGGATTACACGTGAACCGAGACCAAGGTCGGTCTCGGTGGCGTTCGGTGACCAACCGCTGCACCATTGTGGTTTAATGTTATGATTTAATTATTTAGTTATTAATTAATTTTGGTTTAATTAAAATAAAAACTTAGGTTATGTTTATTTAAATAAACCATGATATAACATGTATGTACATTTATTTAAATAAACTTATGTTATAATAATTAATTATTTAATTATTCATGAACATAGATTTAATTAATTAAAACTTAGGTTAACTAATTAATATCTTTTAAGGTAAAATTTAATAACATGAAACATAAAATATTATTAATTAATATTAACTTATGATAAACATGACATGATATTATTAATTAATAATAATAAGATAAGTTAAGTAATTATTAATTATTAAACTTTATAATATAATTCTACATGATATAAAATAAGCATATGATTGATTATGGAAACATGTTAATTATGGAGTTATACTATTTATGGCGACATGATAAATATGGAAATATACCAAATATGGTAACATGATATTTATGGTAATACACTATATATGGTAACATGCTATTTATAGAAACATGCTAAATATGGAAACTTTCTATTTAAGGAAACTTACTATTTTTGTAAAGTTACTATATATGGAAACCTGCTATTTTTGGAAAGTTACTATATATAGAAACCTACTATTTTTAGAAAGTTACTCATTATGTTATAACAAGTATTATAACACTTAAAACCTGAAACACATGAATCTAAATCACATAAAACTATAAGAAACACATGTTTAAAACATGAATAATAAGACAACCACCACCAAGTGGCCTAGTGGTAAGGTCCTTGACTCTCAAACAAGAGTTCAAGGGTTTAAACCTCACTAGGTGTGTACACTTGGGGGTGGCCATGGAGGTTCACCTGTGACGACTCCGGGCTATCCAAAAGGGTAGTCGCCCTGGGATTAGTCGGCTCGCAATGTCGAGTCGGAAACCTAGATATACCCAAAAAACATGAATAATAAGACAAGACAAGAACTAGTATAATAAGTATGAACACGTCTAGTAAACTAACTAACAAGTATGTATAAGTAAGACCGGCTCTTATTCATGCCCCTTCATTATGTAGCTATTGTGAAGTCGGAGTGCTCATCTACATTCGTTTTTGTCTTCATTCACTGGACATACGGTACGGATATTCCGTCCTTCAGTAAGGACATTCTTTCCTATGCTTAGGATTTCCCCATTTGCAGCCATCTGTTTTCCCTAGTAGCTAAGTGTCTTAAACACATCAATATATGTATGATTATTTTAGATTGCATGAGCTATATACATGCTTGCCAGTTTCACCTAGTTATGGGGGTTCCATTACCATAGCACTGGAGGCACCGGTGTTATGACACTTCTGTACTGAGAGTGATTGTTTGCAGCGTCCCTTTACAGTAGTTGGCCTATGTTATTATTATCATGTGGGGCGAATGGTTGCATCCTAGGACAAGTAGTATGATATCATGGTAACTGCGTTGTGTGCCTTGCATCCGTTACAGGAGCTGATCCTTCCACTCATTTATATATTAATTAGAGGCAGCCCCTCTAATTGCATGATGAGGTCACCCCTTTATGTATTCATGCACGTTGATATAACATGACCTATATGGGCTTCGGGCATATTTAAAATACATGTTTTCAAGATAAACTAAACATGTCTTTTCAGAAATATAAACCAGTCTTATGAACTTAAACCATGTTTTCCAGGACATACATTTACTCCGTTGTTATTCATTTCATTTCATTACTTGCTTATGTTTATGCTTTACATTCTATGTTATATATCAGCACACTAAGCGTATTTCTCAGCCGTATTTCTCTTTCCATGTCCCAATGCAGCAGGTACTAAAGGGCAAAGCTAGGATTTCAAGAGTACGTGCATGGAATGAGGCGCCAGCTTTCTTTCATTCTTTAATGCATTTACATACTTTTGCTTTGCTGGACGCTGTTTAGTCCTTTTCCTTTACATTCTACTTATTCATTTCATGTGTGGAGCTTATGTGCATCCAATGTTTGTTTCCGGATTCTTTTATGGTCATTTAATATTTTAGACATTTACCTTGCATGCTTTGATGACACGCCATAATTATCATGTGATATTCCATTTATCAAAATGGGGTGTTACAATTATGGTATCAGATACAAGGTTTCGACCTGTAGGCTCTTAAAATTGACATGTGACTAGTGGGTAGTCTTCCTAAAACTGACCATTTGTGTTCATGCATTTATTTCATGTCTCATTGTTGTAGAAATTTTGACTAAGTAATGGTTGGTATAGGACTGGCCATATTTAGTCGCATGTGCTTTATTCGCATTGTTTTGCTTGGTGAACCGACCCATAGGCGTTCACATTAGCTCATGTCATTTTATTTTGATGAACCGACCCATAGCCGTTCATCCTCGTCATGTCAATTTTGTTTTGGTGAACCGACCCATAGGCGTTCACCAAAACTCATTCCATTTTTGTTGGCTATGCCTTCGTAAACTCTTCATGCATTCTTTATGTTTATCATATGTTCTAATCAGATTAATCATTTCGTGTTCTTTTAAACTGTCAGATGGTCATGACACGCAAACAAGAGCTAGCAGTAGCTTTCCAAGCAGCTCTTCAGGCAATGCTTCCTCAAATCAGAAACCAGATTCGGAATGAATACCAGAAAATTCCCAATCAGAACAATCCTCCTCCTCCTCCACCGTTTACTTTACATACTTGGCTTGAGAGGTTTAACAAGCCGAAACCTAGATTGTTTGACAAAGCTGAGACTTCATCTGATGCGGAAGACTGGATTTCACATATGGAGAAAATTTTTGATGCTATGGGATGCGATGGTGTCTACAAGGAAAGTTGGCTTGCTATAAGTTTGAAGGAGATGCCTTGCATTGGTGGAGGGCATATAAGTTTTCAAATGGAGGTGATGTTTGGCTAGCTGTGTTGACTTGGGATCAATTCAAGACATTGTTTTATGGGCAGTTCTTTCTGACATCTGAGCAGGAGGGACTCAAGAGGGACTATTAATCCATTCGTCAGAGAACTAGAGAGACTAGCACTAAGTTCATGAAGAGGTTTCTTAGGTTGGCTGGATTCTTAGGCACTGCTGCGGGTACTACGGAAGAACAAGCTAAGCACTTTCGATGGGCTCTGCACGCCTCTACAGCAGCTCGTTTACTTAGTGCTACTTATGCTAAAGGGCACAAGTTAATGATGCATCACGTAGCTTGGAAATGCTACATGAGCGTGATGACTACGAGGAACAAGCTCGTCCTGAGAAGAGGTATAAATTTCTGCCATCAAGCGTTATCATTTCATTTCAATCTTTATGTTCATTTATACGTTTTCCTATCCCATTTTATATCTTCAGGCAGAAGGGTGGAGACCGGTCCTAACCGGCCACTCAGCAGAATGCCAACAAGGGGCACGGTCAATCTAACGATCGTTATGGATCTGACAAGAGGAACGGTTATGAAAATTACCGTAACAACAACAGCTAGTCCAACAACAACAGGTCCCTAAATTCTTAAACTTTTCTATGTTAAGTTGTTGTATGTTTTTACATACTAACATGTCAGCATCATAAACAGGAACTCTACGAGTGGACGTGACCAAAATTCTAAGGGTCAGCAGTCGAACAACTCGTCTTCATCTAGTAAACTATCATTTAAACTTCAGTGCAGTCATGTTTATGCCAAGTAATCATGTCTCACGCATATTTCTTAACAGGCTCTCAGGTAGCAAGGGTACCTCCAGGAGGTTACACCTACCCCATCTGCACGACTTGTAGTCGTAGACATCCCGGACCATGTCGTAAGTCAGTCGGCGTCTGTTTTAAGTGTGGACTACATGGAAACATGTTGAAGGACTGCAAGAAGGGAGATACTGCCGGTACTTCTAGTGCTGCTCTTCCTAAGCCACCAGCTTCGGGGCGTATCTACACTACCACAAGGGACCAAGCTAATAAGTCTTCATGTACTATCACTGGCATCCTCTTTATGGACGGTCATGCTACGTGTGTTTTATTCGATACTGGTGCTACTCATTCAGTTATATCCACTACGTATGCCACTAGTATTAATAAAATCCCTACGCCATTAGAGAATATCTTAAGTATATCTACGCCTATGCGATTTGTGAATTACCCAAGTATACAGAGATCTTCCACTAAAATTCGATGATAAGGTTCGCTCAGTAGATGAGCTTTCTTTGGATATGTGCGAGTTTGATCTCATCTTAAGCATGGATTGGTTATCCAAGCATCATACTACTATCGATTTTCATACCTATCGGGCTATCTTCGGTGATGTTCAAGCACCAGAGTACATTCACAATGGTTTTATACCAGGAAAGTCTATACAAATCATCTCTACGTTAGAAGATCGTGCATTACTATCTCATGGTTGCGAGGGCTTCTTAGCTTCAATTTAGGATATCATTGCCAAAGTTTCATCGATCCAGGATAAACCAGTTGTTTCAGAATTCCCTGATGTATTCCTAGAAGAACTTCCGGGTATACCACATACTCGAGAAGTAGAGTTTAACATCGAGCTCATCCCAGGAGCTCAACCAATCTCTAAGGCTTCTTATAGAATGGATCCCATAGAGATCAAGGAGTTAAAAGATCAGCTGCAGGAATTATTGGAGCGAGGTTTCATCCATCCGAGTGTATCACCATGGGGTGCACCGGTACTTTTCGTCAAGAAGAAGGATGGCAACATGTGTTTATGCATTGACTATCATAAGCTGAATAAGATAACGATTAGGAACCGTTATCCATTACCAAGAATCGATGATCTGTTTGACCAACTTCAGGGTGCCAAACATTTCTCCAAGATTGATCTAAGATCCGGTTATCATCAGCTGCGAGTGAAAGAGCAGGATATTCTCAAGACTGCTTTTCGCACCAGATATGGCCATTATGAGTTCGTTGTCATGCCTTTCGGACTCACTAATGCTCCTGCGGTATTCATGGACCTTATGAACCGCGTCTTCCACGAGTACTTAGACAAGTTTGTTATCGTGTTCATCGATGACATCCTCATATTCTCCAAATCCAAGGAAAAACATGATGAACATCTACGAATTGTGCTACAGATTCTTCGTTAGAAACAGTTGTATACCAAATTCTCCAAGTGTGAACTTTGGCTAAACAAGGTGGAATTCTTAGGACACATTGTCTCCGCAGAAGGGATTACTATGGATCCTACAAAGGTTGAAGCTATCACTAAATGGCCAAGATCGACGTCTGCAACTGAGGTTCGTAGTTTCCTATGCTTAGCTGGTTATTATCTTAGATTCGTGGAGATTTTCAAGACTAGCCTTACCATTGACCAAGTTGATGTGGAAAGGAGAGAAATTCGTTTGGACTGATGAGTGGGAGAAGAGCTTTGAAGAACTCAAGAATCGGTTAGTATCTACACCTATTCTTACTCTCCCATTTGGGACAGGTGGATTTAAGATCTACAATGATGCTTCGGGTAAAGGATTAGACTGTGTACTCATGAAACATGGGAAAGTGATTGCATATGCGTCACGTCGGCTAAAGCCTTATGATGAGAATTATCCTACCCATGACTTGGAGCTAGCAGTAGTAGTCTTTGCACTTAAAATTTGGAGACACTACCTATACGGTGAATCATGTGACATCTTCACTAATTATAAGAGTCTCAAGTACATATTCACTTAGAGGGAACTTAACATGAGGCATAGAAGATAGTTGGAATTACTCAAGGATTACGACATCAATCTTCAGTATCATCCAGGCAAGGCGAATGTAGTGGCAGATACTCTTAGGAGGAAGTCGGGCATGATAAATGGCATCAAGGTACAAGAAGAAACCATACGTGAATTTGAGCAATTAGACATTGAATTCCTAGTGCGTGGATAGCATGGATATTGGACTAATCTGAGAATTGAGCCAGACTTAATTTCACGGATTAAGGCAGCTCAGAAAGATGATGGTGAGATTTGGGCTATCATTCAGAATCTGGACTGGTGGACAGAATTTCGCGTAGACGAAGAAGGCATCTTATGGCAAGGAACTAAACTATGCGTCCTGGAGGATCAGACACTTTGAGAAGCTCTATTGCAAGAAGCTCACAGCTCTCTATACACTATTCCTCCCGGATCCACCAAGTTGTATTGTAAAACCCAAAATTTTGACTTGCGTTTTATGTTATCATTTTAATCATGACCTAAAGTTTAAAAAAAACAATTCATATTAAAACCTAAAGTTATCACTAGTATAGACACGTATAACATTCCATGCACTTCATTTCCATATTAACATACACTATTTTAGTGATCATGAAAATATCAGACTAATAATATAGAAGATATGGGTATTTTATTTAACTTGGTCAAAGATATAAAACAAAATAAATATGACTGTACTTCTTAAAGTTTAATACTATCACAAATGAAAATCTCACTAAAAGATGGAAAGATTTTACTATTACTTTTATAGAACCAATCATGGTAATTAACAGTGTCCCATAATTTACGGAATCGATTGCGCCTTTCATAAATGTTTTATTACGGAATGAATGCTAAAATTTATATTTAAAATCACCAATACCACAAGAAAACAAAATTACAGAACAATCATATGTGTATGTAAGGCATAAATAGAGTTAGAAACCGACGGCACATCATCACGTCATTGTTCCAGGTTAGAGTTGGTGTTCAGGTTAAGCACATATATCGAATCGTCCTCGTAACAAGGCCTTAAGTCTGTCGGTTCAGGTTATGGTTTCATCTGTTACGGGTTAGAGTCTTGTTCGACTATTGAGTTGGTGTTTATACTCGTGTCGGTTCGATGCGTTATCATCTTGTTTGCAGTAAAGATAAATGATCATTATGGTCGAATACGATGTGAAAAAGTCAAGATATTTAGGTTCATTCCTAGAGTCGAGTTGTTGTTCTTTGTCGAGTTGGAAATCGGGTTTTAGTTTGATCGATGTTGCTACTTGTATTCATGTTTCCATTCGGCCATGGAGGTACGCTCTAAAATCACATATTCCCCTTCACCCTTCATTTATTAGTCATAAAATCAAGTTCTTCTCCGTCTCGTTTATTACCATTAATGTCGAGAAAACGCGTCGCTTAAGATTAACACATTTATTTACTTGATGCTAGTTATGTTGTAAACAAAAGGATTTAGCTATTTTAAAGACGATAATTATATCATGGGTATCTAATTTGATTTCAGTAACTCGAGATATATATATGTAATGATGGACAATCTATAATCAGCTAATGATTTAAGCCATCAAATTTATGGTATGAAAAAAAAACAAGCAGTACGTAATGTGCATGACTTTAAATATGAAAGTTTTCACATTTGGTCCTTGGTTTTTAAAGCTAATTACAAATAAATATTACAAATTCTAAAGTTACATACTTAGCCCATGACATTTTATATGCCCTTCAAAGTTAGTCCGAAATCATAATCTAGTTAATTAGTAGTAATTGTTTTATAATTAATGTAGATTATTTGACGGGAGATAAGTTTGGATTTTGCTTAAGCGTCGAGTTCGATAAGGTATGGATTTTCCGTACTTTCAGTAAGGACTTCCTTTTTATGCATGATTAGGATTCCCCGTCTTCAGCCAAATGTTTTCCCCAGTATATGTTCAAGCTTATCAGTAATCATGTTAACAACTAAATAAATTGTCTGAGCATTATATACAAGCATGACCAGTTTATGTACTAGTTACGGAGGTACCGTAACCATGGCACTAGAGACACCGGTGTCGTGACTCACATGCAGGAGAGTGATATCCTGCATCGTCCCACTCATGTTCAGTTTGGCCATTTTTATATGTAAGTTTAGTGGGGCGTATGGATGCATCCTAGGCTTATCAGTTTACAAGTTATCAGGGTGAATGTGGTGTGTGCTCTACATCCTTCACATTGGAGCTGATCCCTCTACCCAGCACAGTATTTAGAGGTCACCCCTCTACAGTTATTTAGAGGTCACCCCTCTACAGCATGACGAGGTCACCCCTCCAGTTATTCATGCACCGTTGTTACAGCACATGACCTATATAAGCTATGGCAATTAAAATATAGTAAATGCATGTTTTCAGATTTAACAGATAACAGTTCAGCTTTATTATTTATAAATCAGACTTCACAGACTATACACGGATTTCCGCTGCAACTTTACTTATCAGTCTTACAGCTCCAGTATTTTATCATATGTTTCATTTCAGAAATTCCTTATCATGATTTATATCCGTTCACTGAGCGTTATGCTCAGCCGTAGTTCTTTCATGTTCTAATGGCAGGTACACCAAGACGCTCTTAGGATTCTGATAGCATGTGCATTGAATGGAAGCTATCCGAACTTCTTACTTTATGCACTTCTTACATTATTCTGCTTATTTGGACATTGTTTAGTCCTTTCCTTCAGTATTTTACTTTTCATGTTTTGAGCTTATGTTTGGATTACCGATGTTTAATTCCGGTATTTCCTTTATGGTCATTTAATGTTTTAGGACATTTACCTTATGCTTTGATGACACGCCATAAATACACGTAACAGTTCACTTATCCAAGTGGGGTGTTACAATTATGGTATCAGAGCGCAAGGTTCGACCTGTAGGCTCTTAAACTTGACCTGTGATTAGTGGGTAGTCACCAGGAACTTCCCAGATTTTTGGCGTTGTTATCTTTCATGTTTCTCATGCATTTATCAGTAAGTTTCCTTTAGTTATCAGTCGGTCTTCTTAAAAATTTTGACTAAGTGAAAGGTTGGTACAGGACTGGCCATATTTAGTCGCATGTGCTTTTTCTGCGAATTTTGTTTTGGTGAACCGACCCATAGGCGTTCATCCTTACTCATGACAGATTCATTTTTCCAGTCGAATGTTATTAGGTGAACTGAACCATATGCGTTCACCACTTCTCAGGTCAAATTTTCATGCTTTCAGTCAAATATTGTTTTGTGAACTGGACCATAGATGTTCACCTTTGCTCATATCAAGACATTTTATAAAGTTTTGACAAGTATGGATTGGACTACAACCATTCATATTTAGTCACAGATTGTAAATTTTATACATGACAGTTCTCAGAAAATTTTGACAAGTATGGATCGAAACCAGAATCGCCCATACTTAGTCACATGTTTTGGTCCTTGAATTATGTGGATTGAACCATAGCCATCCACACCAGTTGATGTTAAACTTCAGTCGATTATATTTTCATGTTCTTTGTAACAGCCAAATTTCATGCTCTCACGTGAAGGTCGTTTTCATGTTAAATAAGTTTCATGTCTCCTTACGAGGATTATGTTTTTAGCAAAATAATGATGTTTCTTGCGAAGATACAGAAAGGTTATAGTAAAATCATGTTTTCATAATAAATCATGTTTGGTTTTCATCAGTCGTGTCTTCATACTGAACATTGATGAAACTCCGTTTAATCATACTTTTCAGCCTCTATACAACCAGCATTAAGTCTACACATAAATTTTCAGCCTATGATGTTAACCGTTTCGGTTCAGTTGCTAACCAGTTAAATCAAATTATTTTCCGTTGACCGTGTCAGATAGTTTACGCCAGTATCGATCATACCAGCAAACCTTCAGCGGTACCACATGAATAGTATTCATCGTGTACTTCACGTACAGTATTTCAGGTGTACCCCGCGCACCTTACACCATGTGTACCGTTAATCGATCCTTAATCACCTCGGGCATTTCCGCTTGTCGATATTCTACCAGATGCTGATGCTGCTCGTGAGTTAAAGATTTTGCCAGATATTGATGCCGCTAACACTTAGAAGACCTCACAAATGCTGATGCTGCTGATACTTGGAGATTTCTCAAGATGCTGATGCTGTTTATACTATGAAGACTCTGTAGAACAAGGACAAAAACTATAAATTTGAAATTCTGGCAAGAATAAATTTCAACCATCAGACACTACCACTCCATTCCATGCTTTTACTTTCTTAGCTAGATGTCGCACTTCACTCAGCTAACCTTTCATTCAGAAGAGTGTGAACCAGAACCCAGCCGGCCACTCAGCAGAATAGCTAGAGGAATCATGGTAGAAATAGTGACCGTCTTGAAACTGACAGACAAGGTGGTATTGACAACCACCGTGCTTAAAAATAATCAGTCAGTAACCATCGGAACTCCAGAACGGACGTGACCAGAAATACAGAGGTCAGTAGTCTAGCCGGTTCGCCAATCCTAGCAGTTACCAGAAATTCTTAACCTTATTCAGACTCACCATTAAAATACATGTCCAGACAACAGTTAAGACATAGGTCTCAGGTATCATTTCGGAAGACACATATCAGGACACTAGTCATGATACACGTCATACGAATCTTTTCTCAAAATACGAGTCAGAACTCATAACTCCAGTATGTTTCTAAAACAGGCCCTCAGTAATTTAGGGTACCTTTCAGAAAGGGGGTATACCCATTCTATTATGCCACACATGAATCAGATCATTTAAAGATTTAGTCAACACCGCTAGAGTATTATTCAGATTAGACACGCAGAGTTCATTCCATAAGATTACAAACAAACACCTTTAGCAAGATCCGCCATGCTTGCCCAATTATTCATATGTCAGCTTTATCTAAATAAGACATTTTCTACCTCTCAGCCAAAAAAGACTCCACAGTATCACCGTATTTATAAAGACTTTTCATTCCAGTTGAAGACAAGATCCGTCTGACTAACTCCCAAAGATAGAAATGTTATTTTCTACCATAAAACCAGTACAAGTTGTTATGCTGTACAGCGAGTAACTTATCATTCCAAAGCTACTAAGACCTTTATAGCTATAAGATATAAATCCACTTTTGAAGTTCCTTAAATTCATGATCGACAGATTTTTTTTCCAAAGTCTTCAGATAAAAAAAAAAGAGAAAATTCAGAAGGTTTTCCATAAATCCCTTCCTAACCACGAGACAGAGTTTAACATCAAGCTTGTCTCAAGAATAGAACCTATTTCCAAAACTATTTATTGCAGGGCTTCAGCTAAGTTAAAAGAGTTGCAACAATTACTAAAAAAGTTACCGGAACGAGGCTTTATTCGCTCTAGCGCACCACCAGGAGGTGCACCGTTTCCGTCTATCAGGAAGAAGGTCGGTAACATGAGATCATGTATCGACCACCGGAAAATTTACCAGATCACCATTATTAATTGATATTCATTCCACGTATAGAAGGTTTACATGACCTGTTACGATGTCTAAAAAAAATTCAAGAACAATTCACGATCATACCAACAGTAGTGGTGAGAGAAGGAACATGAGATTTCCAGACTGCTGTTGCACACGTTATAGTCTCTCTAAAATTGTGACTTATACTTCTGAGCCCTAATACTCCAGCTATAGTATAAAATTTACTAATAAAAGTTTTTCCATGACTTCTTAGACAAAATCGTCAGTATATTCATTGATAACATTCTGATCTGCTAAATTCTAAGAGAAGTACTAGAGAATCATTTTCTCACAGTTGTACAGAACCTCCGATAGGAGAAAATTATATAAGCATCTTCCCAGATGCGAATTCCAGTTGAACACGGTGGCATTTCTGAACCACCCTATTTCAACAGAAAGGAAATTTCAGACAATCCTGCGAAGGTGAAGGCCATCACCAGATGGTCAAGACCGACGTCCGTGACTAAAGTACGAATTTTTCTAGAATTCAGTTACCACAGACTCAGAAGAAGTATAATACTATCTAAGTCGTTGTCAACCATTTAACCATCCTACACGTGTTCTTTCATCCGAAAGGATTACGCAGTAGCAGATCTGCAGGAATTCAGTAATAGATCGTACAGCTCCAAGGTATTCCATCAACCATCAGTTCAGATAGAAAATTTACGTTCGCAAATTTCGCTCACGTTCATGTTCACGATCACGTTTACGTTCACCTTCACGTTTACGTCTCACACTCACATTATGATATTATTTCAGTCCATATTTGTTCTATCTCATGATTTAAGTTCATGTTCGCGTTCATAACATCGTTCACGTTTAAGTTCGTGTCTCATATCACGATACACGTTTCACAGTTGTTGCCGAATACGATTACAGAAAGCTTGAGAAACCAGACTCAAGTTTAGCACAACTTTTCCATACCCATGCAGACGTTTCACCTCTCAGGTCATACCGTTTGGCATTCTTTTCCTCAGTCATCCTATACTCATGATATGTCCTAGTATGACGTTCACAGTATGTTTCACGTATCATAGTCCCGGTAATGGTATACTTCATGCTCAGTGTTCCTCATATAATCGAGAACCACGTTCACGATTGCTCACGTAGCACGTTCACAATTGTTCACGTAGTTCGTCCCTATATATATTTTCAGCAGCTTGCTCAGAGATATAAATGTTATCTTTCAAGATATTTATACGTACCATATTATGTATCCACATGCTATAGCTTGTTCATTCTATCATAAATCCATCTTAAGTATGGAATCAAGAACTATTCAGTATTCATCAGGTCATGGTCATCAGAACCAAGATTTTAATTACGTTTAGACCCTTGAAGGAATCGTTTCGAGCGGGAAGCTACTCGAAACGGAGGAGTCCATCCGGACCTCTCATCCTTTTCCTTCAATAAATCTAGTTAAGTTCTTTCAGTCATGTCACGTTGCATATTCAGTTCAGTTATGCCATGTTTATACCCTTTTAGCAACATTATGTTCTAAATCAGAGACGAATGATCTTTCAGCTCTTATGCCTCTTTAGCTTTCATGTCCTTTCAGCTTATATGTCCTTTCAGTTTTTATAAGCTTCACCAGCTTAATTATCGTTAATTCGAGGACGAATTATTTTTTTTTTAGAAGAGAAGAGTTGTAAAACCCAAAATTTTGACTTGCATTTTATGTTATCATTTTAATCATGACCTAAAGTTTAAAAAAAACAATTCATATTAAAACCTAAAGTTATCACTAGTATAGACACGTATAACATTCCATGCGCTTCATTTCCATATTAACATACACTATTTTAGTGATCATGAAAATATCAGACTAATAATATAGAAGATATGGGTATTTTATTTAACTTGGTCAAAGATATAAAACAAAATAAATATGACTGTACTTCTTAAAGTTTAATACTATCACAGATGAAAATCTCACTAAAAGATGGAAAGATTTTACTATTACTTTTATAGAACCAATCATGGTAATTAACAGTGTCCCATAATTTACGGAATCGATTGCGCCTTTCATAAATGTTTTATTACGGAATGAATGCTAAAATGTATATTTAAAATCACCAATACCACAAGAAAACAAAATTACAGAACAATCATATGTGTATGTAAGGCATAAATAGAGTTAGAAACCGGTGGCACATCATCACGTCATTGTTCCAGGTAAGAGTTGGTGTTCACGTTAAGCACATGTATCGATTCGTCCTTGTAACAAGGCCTTAAGTCTGTCGGTTCAGGTTATGGTTTCATCTGTTACGGGTTAGAGTCGTGTTCGACTATTGAGTTGGTGTTTATACTCGTGTCGGTTCGATGCGTTATCATCTTGTTTGCAGTAAAGATAAATGATCATTATGGTCGAATACGATGTGAAAAAGTCAAGATATTTCGGTTCATTCCTAGAGTCGAGTTGTTGTTCTTTATCGAGTTGGAAATCGGGTTTTAGTTTGATCGATGCTGCTACTCGTATTCAAGTTTCCATTCGGCCTTGGAGGTACGCTCTAAATCACATATTCCCCTTCACCCTTCATTTATTAGTCATAAAATCAAGTTATTCTCCGTCTCGTTTATTACCATTAATGTCGAGAAAACGCATCGCTTAAGATTAACACATTTATTTACTTGATGCTAGTTATGTTGTAAACAAAAGGATTTAGCTATTTTAAAGACGATAATTATATCATGGGTATCTAATTTGATTTCAGTAACTCGAGATATATATATGTAATGATGGACAATCTATAATCAGCTAATGATTTAAGCCATCAAATTTATGGTATGAAAAAAAACAAGCAATACGTAATGTGCATGACTTTAAATATGAAAGTTTTCACATTTGGTCCTTGGTTTTTAAAGCTAATTACAAATAAAGATTACAAATGCTAAAGTTACATACTTAGCCCATGACATTTTATATGCCCTTCAAAGTTAGTCCGAAATCATAATCTAGTTAATTAGTAGTAATTGTTTTATAATGAATGTAGATTATTTGACGGGAGATAAGTTTGGATTTTGCTTAAGCGTCGAGTTCGATAAGGTACGGATTTTCCGTCCTTTCAGTAAGGACTTCCTCTTTATGCATGATCAGGATTCCCCGTCTTCAGCCAAATGTTTCCCCCAGTATATGTTCAAGCTTATCAGTAATCATGTTAATAACTAAATAAATTGCTTGAGCATTATATACAAGCATGACCAGTTTATGTACTAGTTACGGAGGTACCGTAACCATGGCACTAGAGGCACCGGTGTCGTGACTCACATGCAGGAGAGTGATATCCTGCATCGTCCCACTCATGTTCAGTTTGGCCATTTTTATATGTAAGTTTAGTGGGGCGTATGGATGCATCCTAGGCTTATCAGTTTACAAGTTATCAGGGTGAATGTGGTGTGTGCTCTACATCCTTCACATTGGAGCTGATCCCTCCACCCAGCACAGTATTTAGAGGTCACCCCTCTACAGTTATTTAGAGGTCACCCATCTACAGCATGACGAGGTCACCCCTCCAGTTATTCATGCACCGTTGTTACAGCACATGACCTATATAAGCTCTGGCAATTAAAATATAGTAAATGCATGTTTTCAGATTTAACAGATAACAGTTCAGCTTTATTATTTATAAATCAGACTTTACAGACTATACACGGATTTCCGCTGCAACTTTACTTATTAGTCTTACAGCTCCAGTATTTTATCATATGTTTCATTTCAGAAATTCCGTATCATGATTTATATCCGTTCACTGAGCGTTATGCTCAGCCGTAGTTCTTTCATGTTCTAACGGCAGGTACACCAAGACGCTCTTAGGATTCTGATAGCATGTGCATTGAATGGAAGTTGTCCGAACTTCTTACTTTATGCACTTCTTACATTATTCTGCTTATTTGGACATTGTTTAGTCCTTTCCTTCAGTATTTTACTTTTCATGTTTTGAGCTTATGTTTGGATTACCGATGTTTAATTCTAGTATTTCCTTTATGGTCATTTAATGTTTTAGGACATTTACCTTATGCTTTGATGACACGCCATAAATACACGTAACGATTCACTTATCCAAGTGGGGTGTTACATGTATCATGACATTAAACAACATTTTTGGTGGAGTGGCATGCAGCAGGATGTTTCTATTTTCGTATCTAAGTGTCTAACCTGCCAGCAGGTTAAGATTGAGCATCAGCGGGCTAGTGGTTTACTGCAACCGTTAGAAATTCCCGCATGGAAATGGGACAAAATCTCCATGGATTTCATCACCGTACTTCCGCTTACTCAGAGTAAACACGATGCTATATGGGTTATAGTAGACCGTTTGACCAAGTCAGCTCATTTTCTTCCTGTTCGCAAGGACTTCTCAGTTAGCAAATTGTCAAATATATTCCTTAAGGATATCATACGACTACATGGAACTCCTTCAGACATTATATCAGACCGATATCCTCGTTTCACGCCAAAATTCTGGAAAGGTATGCAGAAAGCTTGGTGCACTAAACTTAAGCTTAGCACTGCTTTTCATCCTCAGACCGACGGTCAATCAGAGCGTACCATTCAGACATTAGAAGACATGTTGCGGGCTTTTTCATTTGAATGGTCAGGAAGTTGGGACGACTACATTTGTTTGATAAAGTTTGCCTACAACAACAGTTGGCATGCAAGTGTTAAGTTTGCACCTTTTGAGATGCTTTATGGCAGAAAGTGTCGTGTTCCAATCTGTTGGGATAAAGTTAAAGAACGAATCCTTAAAGGACCAAAAATGATAGAGGTGACCAATGAGAAGGTTGCCATCGCCAGGGCGAAGCTACAGAAAGCTCGTGCTCGACAAAAGAGCTATGCTGATAAACATCATAGAGATCTAGCGTTTAATATAAGCGGCCATGTTTTCCTTAAAGTATCACCAGCACGTGGTGTCAAGCGTTTTGGACTCAAGGGCAAGCTCAGTCCTCGCTTCATCGGACCGTTTGAAATCCTTGTACGTGTCGGTGAAGTATCATATCGTCTAACTTTACCTCCCCAGCTATCTCATGTGCATGATGTATTCCATGTATCCTTACTTAGAGGTTACAACTACCATCCATTGCATAAGGTTATGTATCCATTCGAGCAGATTCGAGAGGATCTATCATATATCGAGGAACCCGAGAAAGTTCTCAATCGTCAAGAACGAGTCATGAGGAGAAAGACGATTCCATTCGTTAAAATCCTTTGGAGGATCATTCCGTGCGGGAAGCCACATGGAAAACGGAGGAGTCTATCCGGACTTCTTACCCTCATTTCCAGTTCTAACTCGGGTATGTCATTTCAGCTTACATGTCTTCCAGCTTTTATGTCATTTTAGCGTTTATTATCTCATCAGCTTATCGTATCTCTAATTCGAGGATGAATTATTCTTTTAGTGGGGAAGAGTTGTTAAACCCGCTTTAAATTACCTAACAGTATTAAATGCATGAAAACATCGACAAATTTAAACTTTCAGATTAATTAATATACGACATGAATCATGAATATTTAATACGAACATTACGTATATTAATTAATTGCTACAAGAATTACGTATATGAATATTATTATTAATAGACGAGAAGTGTTTACGTATAATGCTTAAGAACGCAACAAGAAATATAACACGATAAATAAACATGAGCACACGATAATATTTTAACAAGAAAAACAAACATAAAAACAATAGGGGTGTTTGTTCGTCGGCTAGAAGAGAGAAAAGGAAGGCATGGGCCAAGCCCGGCCCATGACATTTTACTAGTTAATTAATAAAAAAAACCACAGGGTTTTCATATTAAACACTTTTTATAGAAAATCAACAAACCTTACTCCCTCTTTGTCTCTCTCTTGCCGCGGCACCCTAAGAAACACAAGGACGATCCGGTTTTTTATTTTGGTTCATTAATTATACGGTATAATGTTCGTGTTTAAACCCTTTTTCACGCATACGGTATCCTTGATTCTCAAATCTTTTTATTTTATTGTTATGTTTATAGATCTTTAAAAACAAGTATGAAAACATGTAAAATAAAAAGATTAAACATAGGTATCGGGTAATTGTTGGTTTATTTGTGGGATTACACGTGAACCGAGACCAAGGTCGGTCTCGGTGGCATTCGGTGAACAACCGTCGCACCATTATGGTCGGCGTTGGTGGTTCGTGGATAGCCGAGACACAACACCCCCTTCACGCGGGGTTGTGGCTATTGATCAGCGTGTTCTCGGGCAGCAAGGGAACCCCAGCTCACGCTGGGGTTGTGATTGATTCAGACGCAGCGGCGAAGCCGAGGGCTACAGCTTTTGGTGGGTCGGCCGTGGTTCAGACGGGGCACGACCTCGGGGCCGCAGCCTTCGGGCTCTGGTGCTCGGGTGTCGGGTTTCGGGATTTTGGTTCGGGAACTTATCATTTTTTTCATGAACATTTAATTAAACCAACATGTAAAATAGTTTATGTTATGATTTAATTATTTAGTTATTAATTAATTTTGGTTTAATTAAAATAAAAACTTAGGTTATGTTTATTTAAATAAACCATGATATAACATGTATGTACATTTATTTAAATAAACTTATGTTATAATAATTAATTATTTAATTATTCATGAACATAGATTTAATTAATTAAAACTTATGTTAATTAATTAATATCTTTTAAGGTAAAGTTTAATAACATGAAATATTATTAATTAATATTAACTTATGAAAAACATGACATGACATTATTAATTAATAATAATAAGATAAGCTAAATAATTATTAATTATTGAAATTTATAATATAATTCTACATGATATAAAATAAGCATATGATTAATTATGGAAACATGTTAATTATGGAGTTATACTATTTATGGCAACATGATAAATATGGAAACATACCAAATATGGTAACATGATATTTATGGTAATACACTAAAAAAGTTAACATGCTATTTATAGAAACATGCTAAATATGGAAACTTTCTATTTTTAGAAACTTACTAATTATGGAAATGTTTTATTTTTAGAAACTTACTATTTAAGGAAACTTAATATTTTTTGTAAAGTTACTATATATAAAAACGTGCTATTTTTGGAAAGTTACTATATATAGAAACCTACTATTTTTAAAAAGTTACTCATTATGTTATGACAAGTATTATAACACTTAAAACATGAAACACATGAATCTAAAACACATAAAACTATAAGAAACACATGATTAAAACATGAATAATAAGACAAGACAAGAACTAGTATAATAAGTATGAACACGTCCAGTAAACTAATTAACAAGTATGTATAAGTAAGACCGACTCTTATTCATGTCCCTTCATTATGTAGCTATTGTGAAGTCGGAGTGATTTTCTACGTTCGTTTTTGTCTTCATTTATTGGACATAAGGTAAGGATATTCCGTCCTTCAGTAAGGACAATCTTTCCTATACTTAGGATTTCCCCATTTGCAGCCATCTGTTTTCCCTAGTAGCTAAGTGTCTTTAACACATCAATATATGTATGATTATTTTAGATTGCCTGAGCTATATACATGCTTGCCAGTTTCACCTAGTTATGGGGGTTCCATTACCATAGCACTGGAGGCACCGGTGTTATGACACTTCTGCAGTGAGAGTGATTGTTTGCAGCGTCCCTTTACAGTAGTTGGCCTATGTGTATTATTATCATGTGGGGCGAATGGTTGCATCCTAGGACAAGTAGTATGATATCACGGTAACTGCGTTGTGTGCCTTGCATCCGTTACAGGAGCTGATCCCTCCACTCATTTATATATTAATTAGAGGCAGCCTCTCTAATTGCATGATGAGGTCACCCCACTATGTATTCATGCACGTTGATATAACATGACCTATATGGGTTCCGGGCATATTTAAAATACAGATTTTCAAGATAAACTAAACATAACTCTTTTCAGAAATATAAACGAGTCTTATGAACTTAAACCAGGTTTTCTAGGACATACATTTATTCCGCTGCTATTTATTTCATTTCATTACTTGCTTATGTTTATGCTTTACATTCTATGTTATATATCTGCACACTGAGTGTATTGCTCAGCCATATTTCTATTTACATGTCCCAATACGGCAGGTACTAAAGGGCAAAGCGAGGATTTCAAGAGTAAGCGCATGGAATGCGACTCCAGCTTTCTTTCATTCTTTAATGCATTTACATACTTTTGATTTGCTAGACGTTGTTTAGTCCTTTTCCTTTACATTATACTTATGCATTTCGTGTGTGGAGCTTATGTGGATCCGATGTTTGTTTCCGGATTCTTTTATGGTCATTTAATGTTTTAGACATTTACTTTGGATGCTTTGATGACACGCCATAATTATCCTGTGATATTCCATTTATCAAAATGGGTGTTACAGGTTTGGAAGCCTGACAACTATTTTTCGGCTTGATCTTGTGTCCTTCATTTTGTTCTTTGGTTGTTTACCTGTTTGTGTTGTTATGGCTGGTCCTGATTCACCTAAATCTCCTAAAAGTGAAACTGGTGTTGTTAAGTTTGATGTTTATGACCCTTTACATCTTCACCCCCAAGATATAGGATCTCGGTTAATTTCCTTCAAACTTGAAGGGACTAAAAACCATAAGGTATGGTCTGTTGCTATAAAACTAGCTTTACAAACTAGAAATAAGTTAGGTTTTGTGACTGGTACTTGTGTCCAGGACACTAATGATGGTCCTGCTAGGGATCAATGGGATAGGTGTAATGTTGTTGTTCTTTCTTGGTTACTTGGTTGTGTTTCACCAGACTTATATAAGGGATAAATTTTTTCCAAGTATGCCCAAGATGTCGAGGATGAACTTGAAGAAA
Source organism: Glebionis coronaria (assembly GCA_025667525.1). Lineage (NCBI taxonomy): Eukaryota > Viridiplantae > Streptophyta > Magnoliopsida > Asterales > Asteraceae > Glebionis > Glebionis coronaria. The sequence goes on along the minus strand of CM046875.1, from coordinate 606,092,555 downwards.
CATATAATAAACAAGATGGTTCTGTTATATATAATCTCCGTCATAAAATATATACTTTAACTCAATTTGGAATGTAATTGTTTAAATATTATCATGAGTGTAATTATTTGTGGAGATAATTTGATGCTCTTGTTGATTTACCTGGTTGTACTTGTAAGGGTTCTGAGGCACTTAAGGAACATGATCAGCTTCTCAGGTTGATGCAGTTTCTTATGGGTCTTGATGATTTTTATAGTGTTGTAAGGAGTCAGATTCTTACATTTGATCCCATACCAGATGTGAGAACTTATTTTGCTACTTTGTCTAGAGATGAGTACCATATGGATGGTATTGGTTCTTCTAAAAATAATAAATCTGGGCCATCTTCTTTTGCTGTTAAATCTGGTGGGAATTCTAATGATTGGAATAAAGGAATTAACATAAATAATAATGACAATTGGAATACTGGTTCTAATGGATACAAAAATGTTAATCTTGTTTATAAACATTGTAATATGAATGGTCACACCATTGACAGATGTTTTGATCTTATAGGGTATCCACCTAATTTCAAAAGAAATAATAACATTGCTACTCAAAACAATGTTCATAATGTGAGTGTTAATGATAACAGAGGTGATTAAAGTAAGAGTGCTTCTCACACTCTACTTCTAATCAATAGCAAAGGCTAATGAAGTTACTGAGTGTTTCAGGTACCTTCAAAGTTAATAACTGCGTTGTTAGTTTTTTGGCTTGAAGATTTTTAACTATAATTCAAACAAAAGTACTTATAGTACTTATGTTGGATGGATTATGGATTCAGGGGCTAGCTAGCACATAACATATTCTGAAAAACTTTTTTTTTGATGTTATTGATGTGTCATACTTAAATATAAGTGTTGCCCATCCTAATGGAACTTTAGAATATGTGAAAAAAATTGGATGTTTTAAAATTAATAATTTGATTATCAAAGATGTGCTGGTTGTTCGTGGGTATAAAGTTTGTAAAACTCGCATTAAAAACCTATGAACAATACACGTGAACAGTACCTTACGAAAACACGATAAAATTTAAACTTTCCATTTATAATATTAATACACGTGTCACGACAATAAATAACGAACAATCATGAATATTATAAATGTGACACGATCACGAATACCAAAATCACGAACATACACATTAATTATTTTAACACACTAAAAACTTCGGGTTACCTTTGGTGGGCTCCATATGCCGCGGCAAGACAAAAAAGGAGGCCAAGTGGGCCTTTTGGCCCAAGATAAATTTTATTAAAAACATCAGGAGAAATCCTTTTTCATTATTTTAGGTTTTCAGAAAAGTTTTATCTCCTCCTTGTCCTCTCTTGGTGCCGTCGGCCTACATCAAAGAAAAGGGAAAACTGGATGATTTTTGTTACTTGTTTATTTATTCGTGATCATCTCTTCGTTCTACACACGTTGGTATAATCAAAACCCTTTTTATCTTATTTATTTTCTTATGTAATTCATGTTTTAAAATTAATTAATCATCAAGAACATGTAAGAACACACCTAAGATTAATTAATTCATGTCACGGGGTTTGGTTTATGTGTGCTTTTGTTCGACCGAGACAACCGAGACCCCAAAGGGGTGCTCGGCTTGCTTTTATCACCACCACCGAGACCATAAGGGTCTCGGCTAGGCTTGGTTGGGCTCGGACGCAGGCAAGAAACCCCGACCGAAGGTCGGGGTGTGTTTGTTGTTCGGTTGTGTGCACCGCGGCACCACCGAGACCCATTAGGAGGCTCGGTTGGTTTGTTTTTCGGACCTGAGACCAAAAGGGACCCCGACATTAGGTCGGGGTATGGATACATGTTTGGTTGATTTATTTAGTGTCAACCGAGACCCCTCCAAGGTCTCGGTGGGACTTGGTTTATAGCTTATTTGGTTCGGCTTATTTAAAACACGGGCTCGGGATTCGGGTTTTTCATGAAAACTATTTTAATAAGTCAAGTATTATTAAACTTTAGGTTAATTAATTTATTAAATTAATTCATGTATAACCTAAGGTATTTATGCTTAGTCATTTTAATTAAAACATGTATTTTAATTAAAGATCATATAATGTATAGTTTAATTAAATTTACCAGTTATTTAATTAATGAACTGTAACCATGACTTGTATTGTACTATTTTAACTTTAATTATTAATTATAATCCAGCTTATTTCTAATTATGGAAACTTACTATTTTTGGAAACTTCCTATTTTTAGAAACTTACTATTTATGGAAACCTGCTATTTTTAGAAAGTTACTTAGTAGTACAATACAAGTATTATAATACACTAATACATGAATAATACTCAACAGATCATCATAATAACTACAATTAACATAGTAAACAGTAAGACATGACAGAATACGTATAACAAGCTAATAATACACGGAACCAGTAAAACACATGTAATTCAGACAACTCATAGACGTCCATATTTTTTATGTAGTGTTATCCGTCGAGGCGGATTAGTCTTCATCGTTTCCGTTAGCTTCTACTGGACATAAGGTACGGATTTCACGTCCTTCAGTAAGGACAATCTCTTCCTTCATTAGGATTTCCCGTATGCAGCTAACTGTTTTCCCCAGTAGTTACAGATTAAATGCTTGTGTTTTATTAGTTACCTTAGCCATATACATGCATGACCAATTTCACCTAGTTATGGAGGTACCATAACCATAACACTGGAGGCACTAGTGTTATGACTTTACCACGGCGAAGTGATAGCTCGTGGCATCCCTTTTCAGTTTTTTGGCCATTTTATTATTATATTATCATGTGGGGCGTATGGGTGCATCCTAGTTACATGTTTAAGTCAGGATTTCATGGTGAATGTGGTGTGTGCCTTGCATCCCTCACAAGGAGCTGATCCCTCCTACCCACTTACCAATTAATTAGAGGCGACCCCTCTAATTGCATGATGAGGTCTCTCCTCCAAGTATTTATGCACGTTGTTGATCTCATGACCTAAATTGGCTATTATGGTACATTAACTAATACAGATTTCATAAGTAACATAAGCTATGTTTTCAGAACTAAAACCAGTTAACATGACAGACAACTAGGTTTTCCAGGACTTATTCATTTCTGCTGTCATTCATGCTTTATATTCTTTATATGCTTTCATATTCTATGTTTTCCATGCTTTATTGTATATCCGTGCACTGAGCGTTATGCTCAGCCGTCTAATTTTCCATGTTCCCAAATGGCAGGTACCCAAGGACGCAAGTAGGAACCCCAGAGTATGTGCATTCGGATTGGAAGTTATCCGGCTCTTTTACCTTATGCATTTATTCCTACTTTATAATACTTTACTTCTTTTGGACATTGTTTAGTCCTTTCTATTTACAGTTGTTATATTGCTTGTGTGTGAGTTACTAGACTACCGATGTTTGATTCCGGTATTTCTATTTATGGTCATGAATGTTTAGACATTTACCTTGCATGCTTTGATGATACGCCATAATTTACTGTAGCATCTTATCCTATTAAATGAGGTGTTAAAATTATGGTATCAGAGCCAAGGTTTCAACCTGTAGCTCTGTAAAACATGACATGTGACTTACGGGTAGTCACTAGTGTCTTCCTAGAACTGACAGTTGGTTTTCATGCATTCATTCATTTTCATTTTATTTCATGCATTCATATCATTGTAGCAGGTTTATGACTAAGTAATGGTTGGTACAGGACTGGCCCTATTTAATCGCATGTGCTTTTATCGAAACTTTTAACTTTGGGACCGACCCATTAGCGTCCCCGCGCCATGTCTTTTATTCTGATTGAACTGACCATAGGCGTTCACTCCCGTTCATATAAAAGTTTTATAAACTGCATCATGCATTTTTACATTGTTTCATGTATTATAAACTGATTCTTTGATTTATACATTGTTCATGCATTCTTATGTTATCTCATTTCAGATTTATGATTTATGTTGCATTTTTTTGTTTTAAACTGTTAGATGGTGAACAATCGCAATACCCCAGATTTGACAGCAGGTGGCAATGCAGCTCTACAAGCCCTCCTTCCCCAACTTCGAAATGAAATCAGAGATGAAGTTCAGGTGAAATTCCAGGCTCATGGCAATCACAACAATCCTCCTAATCCTCCGACGGTTTCTCTTATGACTTGGTTGGAGAGATTCAACAAACAGCGACCTCGTTCGTTTGAGCAGACTGACAGTCCCAACGAGGGTGAAGCTTTGATTTTTCACATCGAGAAGATTTTCGATGGAGTGGGTTGTGATGGTGTTTTCAAGGCAAGACTGGCTTGCTATAAGTTTGAAGGGGTTGTGCTGAAGTGGTGGAAATTGGGCAAGCAGTCCAACGGTGGTAACAATTGGGTTGCACAGCTGACATGGGACCGGTTTAAGGAGCTCTTCCTTAATCAGTATTTTCCACATGCTGAGCAAGAGAAGCTCAAGAGGGACTACCACAACATTCGGCAGATTGCTGGTGAAAACAGCAATGAATTCATGCAAAGGTTCCTCCGTTTAGCAGGATTTCTGGGTCCATCCGTCAGAACTGCTGCGGAGCAGGTGGAGAAGTTTTGCTGGGCACTTCGCACTTCGGTTGCCAACAACTTGGTATGTGCTACGTTCACTACAGTGGCACAGGTGGCCGATGCATCCCGGAAGCTCGAGATGCTTCAGGAGCGAGAGGAGTTCGGTGATGACAAAGCAGTGAAGAGGTATCTTCAATCACCAATAGTAAACAATTCATTTCCATCAGTATTATTCATTCATATAATCCTCTGTTCAATTTTATATTCCAGACAGAAGACTGACGACTGTAAGCTTGCGGCCGCTCAGCAGCAAGCATCCAAGGGAAACGGTCAGACTAACGACCGTTCTGGTTCTGAGAGGCGTGGCGGTAACGATAGTTACCGTAACAACGCTAACAACTCGAACAACAGCAGGTCCCTAAATTAACCTTCTTTCATGTTCAACTATTTTATGTTATGGTATTCTGACACTCTAACAATTCTTAACTCAGGAACAATGGTAACGGCAGGGATCAGGACCGTAGGGGTTCACAGCCTAACTGTTCTACCTCATACGGTAAATTTTACACCTTCTATGTAATCATGTTTATGTTCCACGATCATGTCTCATGCATGTAATCCTTAAACAGGCTCTCAGCTAACTAGGACGCCTGCTGGAGGATTCACGCATCATGTCTGTCCTACTTGTTCGCGCAGACACTCTGGTATTTGTCGCCGAGGTACTGGTGGTTGTTTCAAGTGTGGCCAACAAGGCCATCAGCAGAAGGACTATCGCCAGGGTGAGATAGAAGGCACCTCTTGACACGCCGACACTAAGCCACTTCCTACTTCTGGTCGCGTGTTCATTACTAATCGAGATCAGGTGAATAAGACTTCAGGTACCATCAACGGAAATCTCTTTATGAATGGTTTGGCATCATGTGTTCTATTTGATACTGGAGCGACGCATTCAGTCATGTCCACTACTTTTGTTATACGTGTTAGGATTTCCCCGATGCCATTAGATAATGCCTTATGCATTTCCACGCCACTTAGGGACTCTGTACGAATCACTCAGGTGTACAGAGATCTTCCCCTAGAATTTGATGACAAGATCCGCAGAGTTGACGTACTTCCTTTGGACATGTGTGATTTTGACTTGATTCTAGGCATGGACTGGTTATCCAAACACCAGGCCACGATTGACTGCCACACATACCGAGTTATCTTCGATGATGTTAAATCTCTAGAGTACATACACCATGGTTTTCTGCCAGGAAGGTCAGTACAGATTATTTCATCTATGGAGGCGCGTGCATTGCTATCACACGGTTGTCAGGGCTTCATAGCCAATATTCATGACATTACTGCCGAGTCTCCAGCAATCCAAGTTCAGCCTATTGTGTCAGAGTTTCCTGACGTATTTCTAGATGAAATTCCAGGCATACCACCTGTTCGTGAAGTCGACTTTGGAATCGAGCTCATACCAGGTGCAGAGCCGATTTCCAAAGCTCCTTACTGTATGGCTCCTATAGAACTTAAGGAACTAAAAGATCAGTTGCAGGAACTTCTAGAACGAGGATTCATCCGTCCCAGTGCATCGCCATGGGGTGCACCGGTACTGTTCTTGAAGAAGAAAGACGGCAGCATGCGTTTATGTATAGACTATCGTGAGCTGAACAAGATCATGATCAGGAATCGTTATCCTTTGCCGCGTATTGATGACCTATTCGATCAACTTCAGGGCGCCAAGCATTTCTCGATGATCGATCCGAGGTCCGGCTACCATTAGTTACGAGTTAAAGAGCAGGACATCTCTAAGACTGCTTTCCGTACACGTTATGGGCACTACAAGTTTGTAGTCATGTCATTCGGACTCACTAATGCTCCAGCTGTCTTTATGGATTCGATGAACCGTGTCTTCCATGAGTTTCTGGACAAGTTCGTTATTATGTTCATTGATGACATCCTGATATTCTCTAAATCCAAGGAGGAACATGAGGAACACCTTCGTATAGTCATACAGATTCTTTATTAAAAGCAGTTGTACGCCAAGTTCTCTAAGTGTGAGTTCTGGTTAACCAAGGTAGCATTTATGGGCCGTATTATATCTATAGAGGGGATCACCATGGATCTTACCAAGGTTGAAGCTATCACTAAATGGCCGAGACCTACATCTGCAATAGAAGTTAGAAGTTTTCTGGGTTTAGCTGGCTACTACCGCAAGTTTGTAGAGAACTTTTCACGTTTAGCCTTACCTTTGACTAAGCTAATGAGGAAAGGAGAGAAATTTGTCTTGACGGAAGAGAGAGAGAAGAGCTTTGAAGATCTGAAGCAGAATTTAGTGACTGCACCTATTCTTACTCTTGCATTTGGCTCAGGTGGATTTTAGATTTATAGTGACGCTTCAGGAAAGGGTTTAGGTTGCGTTCTCATGCAACATGGGAAGGTTATTGCATACGCATCACGACAGCTAAAACCTTATGAAGAAAACTATCCTACTCAAGATTTAGAGCTTGCAGCAGTTGTTTTCGCGTTGAAGATCTGGAGACATTATTTGTATGGTGAATCATGTGACATATTCACCGACCACAAGAGTCTCAAGTATATCTTCACCCAGAAGGAACTGAACATGAGACAGAGAAGATGGTTAGAGCTATTGAAGGACTACGAAGCCAACATTCAGTACCATCCTGGTAAGGCGAATGTGGTGGCAGATGCTCTAAGCAGAAGGTCGGGTATGATCGTTGGCATTTGGATTGCAAAGGAGATCATTCGTGACCTAAAGATGACGGATATTGAATTTTGTGTACGAGGAAAACATGGTTACTGGGCTAATCTTAGAGTGGAACCAGACTTACATTCTAGGATCAAGGAAGCTCAGAAGGACGATGGTGAGATTTGGGCTATCATTCAGAACCTTGATCAGCAGACGGAGTTTCATGTTGACAACGACGGTATCTTATGGCAGGGCACTAGACTAGTGGTTCCTGATGACTCTACTCTCAAGGAAGCTATGTTGACTGAGGCTCACGGTTCTCCATTTACCATACATCCCTGTTCTACCAAGATGTACCACCACATCAAGCAACACTTTTGGTGGAGTGGTATGAAGCAGGATGTTGCCACCTTCGTTTCTAAATGTATGATCTGCCAGCAGGTGAAGATCGAACATCAGCGAGCTAGTGGTTTACTACAACCATTAGATATTCCAGCATGGAAGTGGGACAAAATCTCCATGGATTTTGTTACTCGTCTTCCGGTTACTCAGAAGAAAAATGATGCTATCTGGGTTATTGTGGATAGGTTGACTAAATCTGCTCATTTTCTGCCGATTCGCAAGGAGCATCCGATCAGCAAATTAGCAGACACATTCCAGAGGGAGATCATGAGACTACATGGTACTCCATCAGAAATCATCTCTAACAGAGATCCCCGTTTCACATCACGTTTCTAGCAGAGTTTGCAGAAAGCTTGGGGTACCAGACTTAAGCTCAGCACTGCCTTTCATCCTCAGACCGACGGACAGTCGGAACGCACCATTTAGACATTGGAGGACATGCTGCGATCGTGTGCGCTATAGTGGTCAGGAAGCTGGGATGATTATATATTCCTAGTAGAATTCGCATACAACAACACTGGCACGCTAGCATCAAGTGTGCTCCCTTCGAGATGTTGTATGGTAGAAACTGTCGCGCCCCAATCTGCTGGGATCAGGTGGGCGAACGACTTCTTGAGGGTCCAGAGATGATTGAAGTGACCAATGAGAAGGTCGCTGTCGCCAAAGCAAAGCTTCGGGAAGCTCGTTCTCGTCAGAAGAAATATGCTGATAAACGTCGTAGAGATGTGTCTTTCAACGTAGGTGATCACGTTTTCCTAAAGGTATCGCCTACACGAGGAGTTAGACGTTTTGGAATCAGAGGGAAGCTCATTCCTCGCTTCATTGGACCGCTCGACATCATAGAATGTGTTGGTGAAGTGTCATACCATTTAGCGTTACCGCCTCAGCTATCACAAGTTCACAACGTGTTCCATGTGTCCTTACTCAGAGGATACAAGTATCATCCAGTTCATGTTGTCCAGTATCCACTTGATCAGATTTGAGATGATCTTTCATATGTCAAAGAACCCGAGAGAGTTCTTGAGCGACAAGATCGTGTCATGCGGAGGAAGACGATCCCTTTCGTTAAAGTCCTCTAGGGGGATCATCCTGAGCGGGAAGCCACTTGGGAGACGGAGGAGTCTATACGGACTTCTTACCCTCATTTCCAAATCTAATTCGGGTATGTTTTCTTTCAGTTTACGTTTCTCCAATTCGAGGACGAATTGTTCTTTTAGAGGGGAAGAGTTGTAAAACCCGCATTAAAAACCTATGAACAGTACACGTGAACAGTAACTTACGAAAACACGATAAAATTTAAACTTTCCATTTATAATATTAATACACGTGTCACGACAATAAATAACGAACAATCATGAATATTATAAATGTGACACGATCACGAATACCAAAATCACGAATACTAAATCACGAACATACACGTAAATTATTTTAACACACAAAAAACTCCGGGTTACCTTTGGTGGGCCCCATATGTCGCGGCAAGACAAAGAAGGAGGCCAAGTGGGCCTTTTGGCCCAAGATAAATTTTATTAAAAACATCAGGAGAAATCCTTTTTCATTATTTTAGGTTTTCAGAAAAGTTTTGTCTCCTCCTTGTCCTCTCTTGGTGCCGCCGGCCTACATCAAAGAAAAGGGAGAACCAGACGATTTTTGTTACTTGTTTATTTATTCGTGATCATCTCTTCGTTCTACACACGTTGGTATAATCAAAACCCTTTTTATCTTATTTATTTTCTTATGTATCTCATGTTTTACAATTAATTAATCATCAAGAACATGTAAGAACACACCTAAGATTAACTAATTCATGTCACGGGGTTTGGTTTGTATGTGGTTTTGTTCGGCCGAGACAACCGAGACCCCAAAGGGGTGCTCGGCTTGCTTTTATCACCACCACCGAGACCATAAAGGTCTCGGCTTGGCTTGGTTGGGCTCGGACGCAGGCAAGAAACCCCGACCGAAGGTCAGGGTGTGTTTGTTGTTCGGTTGTGTGCACCGAGGCACCACCGAGACCCATTAGGGGGCTCGATTGGTTTTGTTGTTCGGACCCGAGACCAAAAGGGACCCCGACATTAGGTCGGGGTATGGGTACATGTTTGGTTGATTTATGGTCTTAGTGGGACTTGGTTTATAGCTTATTTGGTTTGGCTTATTTAAAACACGGGCTCGGAATTCGGGTTTTTCATGAAAACTATTTTAATAAGTCAAGTATTATTAAACTTTAGGTTAATTAATTTATAAGATTAATTCATGTATAACCTAAGGTATTTATACTTAGTCATTTTTATTAAAACATGTATTTTAATTAAAATCATATAATGTATAGTTTAATTAAATTAACCAGTTATTTAATTAATGAACTGTAACCATGACTTGTATTGTACTATTTTAACTTTGATTATTAATTATAATCCAGCTTATTTCTAATTATGGAAACTTAATATTTTTGGAAACTTTCTATTTTTAGAAACTTACTATTTATGGAAACCTGTTATTTTTAGAAAATTACTTAGTATTACAATACAAGTATTATAATACACAAGTACATGAATAATACTCAACAGAACATCATAATAACTACAATTAACACAGTAAACAGTAAGACATGACAGAATATGTATAACAAGCTAATAATACACGGAACTAGTAAAACACATGTAATTTAGACAACTCATACACGTACATATTTTTATGTAGTGTTATCCGTCGAGGCGGTTTAGTCTCCATCGTTTCCATTAGCTTCTACTGGACATAAGGTACGGATTTCTCGTCCTTCAGTAAGGACAATCTCTTCCTTCATTAGGATTTCCCATATGCAGCCAACTGTTTTCCCTAGTAGTTACAGATTAAATGATTATGTTTTATTAGTTACCTTAGCCATATACATGCATGACCAGTTTCACCTAGTTATGGAGGTACCATAACCATAACACTAGAGGCACTAGTGTTATGACTTCACCACGACGGAGTGATAGCTCGTGGCGTCCTTTTTCAGTTATTTGACCATTTTATTATTATATTATCAAGTAGGGCGTATGGGTGCATCCTAGTTACATGTTTCAATCCGAATTTCATGGTGAATGTGGTGTGTGCCTTGCATTCTTCACAAGGAGCTGATCCCTCCTACCCACTTACCAATTATTTAGAGGCAACCCCTCTAATTGCATGATGAGGTCTCCCCTCCAAGTATTCATGCACGTTGTTGACCTCATAACCTATATTGGCTATTATGGTACAATAACTAGTACATATTTTCATAAGTAACATAAGCTATGTTGTCAGAACTAAAACCTGTTAACATACAGACAACTAGGTTTTCCCGGACTTATTCATTTCCGCTGCCATTCATGCTTTATATTCTATATATGCTTCCATATTCTATGTTTTCCATGCTTTATTGTATATCCATGCACTGAGCTTTATGCTCAGCCGTCTACTTTTCCATGTTCCCAAACGCCAGGTACCCAAGGACGCAAGTAGGAAACCTAGAGTATGTGCATTTGGATAGGAAGCTATCCGACTCTTTTACCTTATGTATTTATTCCTACTTTATCATACTTTACTTCTTTTGGATTTCCATTTACAGTAATTATATCGCTTGTGTGTGAGTTACTAGACTACCGATGTTTGATTCCGGTATTTCTATTTATGGTCATGAATGTTTAGACATTTACCTTGCATGCTTTGATGATACGCCATAATTTACTTTAGCATCATATCTTATTAAATAGGGTGTTACAAAGTTAGTCTATTATCTGTTCAAAAATTATCCAAGGATAATAAAGTTAATGTGAGTTTTAATGAGACTAATTGTATTTCTTGATTTAACTCAAAAGGTCCTTATGGGGACTGGTAGTGAAAAAGACCGGTTATACTTTCTTGATGAAGGTAGGCCTATGTGTTGGGAATAAAATTAGCTAAGTCATTGGAATGCTGACAAGAGGAAATTGGACGCTGACAAGAGTAAACGAGGCGCTGACAGATGAGACGTTGATAAGAATTATCAAGGCGTTGACAAGAAGAATCTTAAAGACAAAGACAAGGACTAAATCTGCCAATGATGAATTCTTCAAGCTGGTGGACAAAATATGAAGATAAGAATTCATAATATATTCTTAATGTTTAAAAAGATTTAGTCAATAAGTTATGTTTATCTTATGTCTTTTCCTAATATAGTTGATCTTATCTTTTTGTACAAGGCTCCTTAAACCTATAAAAGGAGGCCTTAGGGTTAGACATAAGACATCCTTTTTCACACACCTCTTCCACATATCTCATAACACTTTCATTGTAATCATTCATTGATATTATTAATCAAAGTGAAAGTTTGGTTTACTTTGTTTTGTTCTTTGTTCTAAGTGTTAAATTCCGCATAACACTTAGTTTGTTCAATACAACAAAGTTTCTCTACGTGTTATACTTGATCTAATCTCGATAACACAAAGCTAAATCGATCTAAGTTTGGGATCACAAGTGGTATCAGAGCTTGTTGAGAAACTTTGATTTGAAGAACGAGATCCAATATCGTGAGGTGAACCAGGCTAAGGAAGAAGGTGAAAAAGAATCTGATGATGTTTTCAGTCAAGGCGAAGTCTACTTCAAGTTCCAACTCATCTTCGTCATCTGATAATGAGGTATGTGATGACTCTTCTTGTAGGATAAATACTGAAAAACTTAATAAAGAGATTTTAAAATTAAAATCAGATCTTTCAGACGTAAGATGCACGTTAACTAATTATCAAGTGGCACTTGTTCAAACTGAAAAGACTGTTTCTGAGTATAAGAAAATGGAGTTTGATTTAAAAGATAAAATAAATATCTTAAAACATGAGTTAAATCAAAGTAATGATATTAACGATATCGTGAATAGGGTTAATGTTGATTTAATAGCTAAGTTAGATGAGGCTAATAAGAATAAAGACAATGTGAGTCTTAAAATTCAGAGATTTGATAAGGCCACACAAACCCTAGGAGAATGTGTTAATAAACAAAGGGATTCTAAGGATATGTCTGGGATTGGGTTGAAAGAATATGTTGCCGTTCCACCACCTGCTGGGGACTTCTATGGTGTCCATAGAAAGGATCTCTCTTGGACTGGTATTCCAGAACTCCAAGAAGAGGAATTTATTCCTCCACCTAGAGTTCTTTCCCCAGTTGAGGAATATCAACAAAAGGTTATTGACCTAGAAGAGTGGAAAAAGGCCAACCCCACTTTATTTGTTAAAGGTGGGATACTTAGTGAGAGTCCATTTGTGCCTACACCCATTGAGAGTCCAGTTGTATCTACACCTATAACTGTGACAAATCCCATCACTAGAAAAGTTGTTAATCTTGGCTCCCCAATTAAGAAACAACCTAGTGTTAAATACGCTGAAATGTATAGGAAACCTAGGTCATTCAGAAGCCAAGAAAGTGTTAATGGGACAGGGTTTTATCAGTCTAAGTCTAAGTTTGTGTCCAAAAAGGCTTGTTACTCATGTGGGAGCTTCTCACATTTGGCCTATAATTGTGTGAGTGGATATAATTCATTCGCTGACAATAGGTCATCCAATGTCAACCATAGACCTTTTGTCCACACTAGACCAACTCCTTTCTTCTCTAAGGCAGCTAATACCCATGGACAAAGGCCCTTTCAAAAGACCAACACTTGGTCAAACAGACAGCATGTTCCTGTAGCAAACCCTAATTTGGGTGCTGATAGGAACATATTCAGCGCTGACAAGAATAAATTCAGTGCTGACAGGAACAAACTCAACGCTGACAGGCACAAATGCAGCGCTGACAGCTCCAAGTTTGGTATGAGACCTTATTTTAGACCATATAAACAAAGATACTTGGTTAATAAGGGTCAAGGGTCTGAAGCATCATCCCACTTAACTTGGAAACCTAAACAAGAGCAAAACTCTAATTTTAATGGTATTTCAATGACTTGGAATAGATTTAAATATCTTGAGAAGGTCATTACTAGTCTCATTGGAACAAATGGGGTGTTTAGGTCACAAAGGGATGAACAGGGATTTGTGGCAAAGAATAAGACCACTCTAGTTGAACAACTAGATAGATCCAAGTCTGACAAGACTTGGATCTCCAAAGAAAACTAATTTGTTTTCTTTTTGAGCAGCCTATCCAAAAGCAGGTTAATGATCAAGGATATTGGGATAGTGGATGCTCAAGGAACATGCATTGTTGGTCTTTCCACTAATATTATTTTTATCCACTGACATGTTATCTCTACCCATTATCATGGGATAGGGTAGCCTCTGTTGGTGTGTGTTTTTGTGGTTTTTGTCTAACTATGCAGGTAAGTGAAGCTACATTTGGATGGATACAGAGTTGCAAACTTTTATTTATGATGGTTGGAATGTTTACATTCTTATCTTGAGATAAAATTTTGCTTCTTCACATATAATGATTTGTATGCTTCTGTTAAGGGGAGGTAAACCTCTAGGTTTTTGGGTATTCTTAGAATGCTCTTATCACAATTCTAGATTGTGTCCACTGGTGAGTGGGGGTTAGAAATAGTGAAGACTTTTCCTTATGGAATTGTTGGAATTTCTAAACCTCGAGGCACTGTAGCATTCACGTTTTTATTTAAACATGCATGCTACCAAGACTTTTGACCTAGAATTGGGTGTGATCGTATGGGTGACTTGGGTTAGATATATTTTTGGGCTTACTTGGGGAGTTGCAAAGGTTTTATATGAGTTAACTTTCTCTTTGGGGCATTTGTGAACAAAGGACTCTAGAGTTCATGTGTGTCTATCATGATTTTGCATGAGTGTATGCATGAACAGTGTTTGTCACTCTTGCTTATTAGAGTCTAGTTAATTTCCGTAGGATTATTACCTTTGTCTATGTTCTAACAAAAGTTTTCTACATTCTCAAGTCTATTTTATGCTATGCCATCTTAGCTGATGTCATTTTTAAACTTCTTTATAGACCCAAAATGTTTCATCACCCTTACATTTTTCAAAAAAAAATTTGGATATCTGGAAGCCTAATGATCATTGAGATGTTTTTCCTAGTGATTGACATCTAGTAGCAGCAGAGATCACTTTCACAAGGGTGTATAGTGTTATGGAGATGGCTGAGACTATTGGCACTAGCTTTAATGCAGGTCAAGTCAGTCTTATCATCAGTAAGTCCATCCCCATGTCCTATGAATCAACATTGAGGATTCATTTCCCGAATGTGGATGAGGACAGTATGAAACTTTTGACATTAATGGAATTGACGAAAATCTGTATTAGCTTGTAAAAGCATAATACATAAATGGTACAAATTGTCAAGGATCACTGTTTTGAACTGATAGACTTGTTGTTTTGGAAGCTGATGCAAGGAGGACGTTCTTGGTTCCGTCCTTGTATATTGATCTTGGAGAGGAGTCTTAAAAAGGGGAGGAGCAATCGAATTTGAGTGACAAAATTAATAAAGAAAGCTCCAAAGACTCTACAGGTGTTGAAGATGATTAAGACCAAGTGAAGGCTGACTATACAAGTGATTTGAGTGATTGACTTTTTGAGATTTATTATTACTCAAATTCAGGGATAAGTATATTTGTAAGAATCCTCTCTGTATGTTTTATTTTATTCAGAAACTTGATTACTAGAGTAGATATCAAGTTTAGGGGAGGATTGTTGGGAATAAAATTAGCTAAGTCATTGGAATGCTGACAAGAGGAAATTGGACGCTGACAAGAGTAAACGAGGCGCTGACAGATGAGACGTTGATAAGAATTATCAAGGCGTTGACAAGAAGAATCTTAAAGACAAAGACAAGGACTAAATCTGCCAATGATGAATTCTTCAAGCTGGTGGACAAAATATGAAGATAAGAATTCATAATATATTCTTAATGTTTAAAAAGATTTAGTCAATAAGTTATGTTTATCTTATGTCTTTTCCTAATATAGTTGATCTTATCTTTTTGTACAAGGCTCCTTAAACCTATAAAAGGAGGCCTTAGGGTTAGACATAAGACATCCTTTTTCACACACCTCTTCCACATATCTCATAACACTTTCATTGTAATCATTCATTGATATTATTAATCAAAGTGAAAGTTTGGTTTACTTTGTTTTGTTCTTTGTTCTAAGTGTTAAAATTCCGCATAACACTTAGTTTGTTCAATACAACAAAGTTTCTCTACGTGTTATACTTGATCTAATCTCGATAACACAAAGCTAAATCGATCTAAGTTTGGGATCAACACTATGTTAAATAAAAATGTTAGAATTTTGTCAGATATCAAGTTCTATTTGGCATAATAGGTTAGGACATCCTGTTGATCAAGTTTTGGATGTTCTTAGAAAAGATAATGATAATATAAAACTTAATGGTTTAGAACCTGGTGATGTGTGTCACAAAGCTAAACAAACTAGGGAATCTTTTTCTTTAAGTGACCGCAAGACTAAACAACTTGGTGACTTTGTGCATCTTGATGTTTGGGGTCCTTATAAAGTGACTAGTAGGGAAGGATATAGATTTTTTTCTTACTGTGATTGATGATTATACCAGATCTGTTTCAAGGGGCATACCATTAAACATGTGGTCTGAATGTGTGCTAACTGCTACTTATTTGATTAACATGTTACCTACTTCTGTGTTATCTGGTAAAAGTCCTTATGAAATGGTTTATAAGTCTAAACCTAGTATTCTTCATTTAAAAGTATTTGGCTGTTTATGTTTTTCTACTGTGTTAAATGTGTCTGACAAGTTTGAGTCCAGATCTGAAAAATCTGTCTTTGTTGGATATGCCTTTGATAAAAAGGGATATAAATTGTTTAGTTTGGAAAATAAAAAGTTTATGTTTTCAAGGGATGTCAAGTTTTATGAGACTATTTTTCCATTTAAAAATGATGTGATTGGTAAAGACTTTGTTTTTTGTGAAAATGATGTTAATTACTTAAACTTTTTTTAAAATAAACAGTCATATACCTAGTGAATCCTATGATGAGAATAGAGATAGTACATGTAGTAAGCATAGGCTTGTACCTAAAATTAGTGTTAAAACTAGTGACAACACTATAGATTCTAGTGAAAGTAAAAAAGGTGTTCATACTATTGATACAGATGTTCTTTCTGAGGTAGATAGATCACCTAATACTAAAACCGAGTCTAGTAGGAGGGACACTAGTAGTGAGTATGCAACAGAAAACTTATTTCTGAGGGTATACCAAGCACTATTAGTGATGATGATAGTTCCTCTGAGGATGAAGGTGTATAGTTCTTTGGTCAAATGTTTAATTGGTCACCAGAACCAGCACCAGAGAATACTGTTAGGAGAACTAGTAGAAAAAGTAATTTTCCTTCTAAATATAAAATTTTATGCTTAACAAAGATGTTAAATACATTATCAAAAAAGTTGTGAATTATGCTAATCTTAGTATTCATAATTTTGTTTTTACTACTAATTTGAATAAAATTCATGAGCCTTCTACCTATTCTAAAGCAATCAAAGATAATAGATGGATAGAGGCCATGAATCAAGAAATAGAAGCCTTAAACAGGAATAATATATGGATTATTACTGATCTTCCTTGATCTTCCTGAAGGAAGAAAGGCTATTCCATGTAAATGGATTTGGAAAGTCAAATATAAGTCTAGTAGTGATGTAGAGAGATTTAAGGCTAGGCTTGTTGCAAAAGGCTTTAATCAAAGAGAAGGGATTGATTATGATGAAACTTTTTCTCCTGTGGTGAAAATTGTTACTGTTAGATGTGTTCTTAGTTTAGTTGTTTGCAATAACTGGCCATTATTCTAGTTAGATGTGAATAATGCTTTTATGTATGGTGAAATTGATGAAGAAGTTTACATGAAAATACCTGAGGGTTATGGTGATAACAATAATAACAAAGTGTGCAAATTCGTTAAATCTTTAAATGGGTTAAAACAAGCACTAAGAAAATGGAATGAAAAGCTTGTATATGTTCTTCTTGAAAATGGCTTTGTTCAAAGTCCAAATGATTTTTCATTGTTTATTTAGAACAATAATTGAGTTTTCTTGGTTCTGCTTGTATATGTTGATGATATTGTTATTACTGGAAATAATCTTGATGAAGTGAATAAGTTTAAACAAATTTTAAGCTCTAAGTTTCTTATCAATGATCTTGGAAAACTTAAATATTATTTTGGGCATTGAGGTTATTAACATTGATAATGGTATATGCTTAACTCAAGGAAGGTATTGTACATAATTGTTATCTGAGTTTGGAATGTTAGGTTGCAAACCTTGCGGTGCGCCTATAGAAGTTAATCCAGATAGTAAAAAACTTAAAGATAAGTTTGGTGATGATGAAAAACTTGCTGAAATTACTCCATATCAAAAACTTGTTGGTAAATTACTATGACTAGACCTGACATTGCTTATGTTGTGCATTGTCTTAGTCAAGTCATGCACAATCCTATGAAGTCTCATTTAAGACTTGCTTTAAGAATCTTAAGATACTTGAAAAGTGAACCTGGTTTAGGTATCACTTTCAAGAAAGGTGTTTGTAACACTTTGAATGTATTTGTTGATTCAGATTGGGTAAAGTGCAAAATAACCAGAAGGTCTTTGACTGGTTATTGTGTATATCTTGGTGGTAATTTAGTTTCATGGAAGAGTAAGAAACAAAGTGTTGTTTCTAGGTCTTCTACTGAGGCTGAATACAGGGCTATGTGCAATGTGTGTTGTGAAGTTATGTGGATTCATAAAATACTTTGTGATATGAAAGTGGATGTGATATTGCCTGTTGAGATGAATTGTAATAATAATTCTGCCATCCAAATTTCTTTGAATCCTATACTTCATGAAAGAAGCAAACATTTTGAAATTGACCTTTATTTTATAAGGGGAAAAATATCTACAGGTTTTATTAAGCCTTTGAAAACAATATTGCAGATATATTCACAAAGGGGTTGCTAATTTCTGATCATAAAAGTTTTTGTAGAATGCTTGGTTTGTTCAATGGTTTTGCAGGTTAAATACTTAAAGGGGAGTGTTAAGGGTACAAGTCCATAACCTGAAGGACTATTTGTGTCAAGTTAGCAAAGATGGAGGTGCACGTTTTATACTGAAATGTTCAAGATAAAGCTAGAGGGACTAATGGTGCATATACTTGGAACTTATGGGCAGAAGACAAATTATGGAGTATATATACTCACACCTACCTGCTTGTTATCTTATCTTTCATTATGTTATATCATACTGTGTGAAATTCGAGTGTGTGTTCATGATCAAAGTCTGTTTTAATCATTGTGAGTTTGTGAGTGATTTTTGTTCTTATTTTTTAAAAAGATATAGTAATCTTTTTATTGATAAAGTGAATCAAAGGGTGGTTGGCTAGGTTCGTTGTTATATTGTGTTCTTGGTGATTTAGAGCTTTGATTCATAAATTTTTACATATACAATTAAATTTTGAATGATCTCTTCTTTTTTGGCAATTTATTTAAAGCCCTGGCATGGGAAAAGAGATTACATGAAATGGGACGAGTTTTGAATTATATTTGGTGGTGGTGTTAGTACTCGTATTTGTACATGCAAATCTCATAATAGTGAAATCCTACTATTATTTCAATCGTAATAATATACTTTATCAAAAGAAACTTAATGTGATTCACGTACATAGAAATAAACATCACCAACTTGCGTGCTTTTAGCGACTTGATATTTAATCGCTAAAAGTGCACAAAACGACAAACTTTCTTGGCCAAAACTTATAGCAACTAATTTTGATATTTAGAGACCACGTGTAATCGCTAAAGATCCGTTAAAAGACAAAACTTGAGTTTGTGTAATATTTGACTTTGATTATAACTTTTAGCGACCGCATGTAGTCGTGGCCAAAGGTTTATAAGCTTAAATAAATCATGCGTGTAACTAATTATAAATATTAATTATGTGTAATAAGTGTTACGGTTGGGAACATAAATTAACTTGAAATTTAGCTAAATCGAACGGTCTTAAACCACGACAAATAACTAAAACATACGAATTGCATTCGAAATTGATTCACGTTTAAACATTAATACAAACAGATTAAAACCTAAGTATTACGTTCCAAATGTTAAATAGCTTTGGTTAAATGAAAAACTATTCCATACCATGTTTTTCCATGCCATTTAAAATCTTGTGAAGTACTACGTATTACATTTGACTCACGTGTGTAATGCCTTTCAACGTCTAGCGTTGTCTGCGCTATCTTTATCAGTTTATCTTTGCAGCCTAGATAAGGTTTATATTTTCTGTTTACTCTTCTCCACCACATAAGGTTTCTGTGTTTTGGCCTTATGCAGAAAAAGAAGTACCACATGCAATAATGTTATCTTGTATATCAATGTAGTTTAGATAACCATAGTTTTACACATATCTCAGTTGATTTTAATCTAAAGTCTCATTTTTATCTTGTATATCAATGTGTTTGATGTGTCGTCTTATATAGGCTAAAGTCTCATTTTTGTGTAGCGCTGCTGCTGGTTACTCAAGAGAACTTTCTTCGCTTTCCAAAAGTAAGTAGAGCTTCGTAACATATCAACTATGGCACTACTATTTCTTTTTCTTCTTATGTCTCTTCCCCTTCTATTTCTCCTCTACCTTCTTCCAAGAATCATCAAAAACAAATCTCAATTATATCCACCAGGCCCTCGTGGACTACCCTTCATTGGAAACTTGCACCAGATTGATCAATCACACCTACATACCTACCTATGGAACCTCTCCAAGTCGTATGGTCCAGTTGTTTCTTTTCAATTTGGTTCCATCCCAGCTATAGCTGTTTGTTCCGCAAGTCTAGCTAAAGAAGTCATGAAAACCCAAGATATTATCTTTTGTAATAGGCCAACATTGGTTGGACAACAAAAGGTATCTTACAATGGCCTCGAAGTCATTTTTTCGCCTTACAACGAGTTTAATAGAGATATGAGAAAGATTTTCATGGTTCATTTGTTAGGCTCTAAGAGGGTACAATCTTATAGGTATATTAGAGAAGATGAGGTATCTAGTACCATGAAAACTATACATGGGCTAGCTCTTTCGTCTAAGCAAGTAAACTTGAGTGAAATCACAAAGAGTGTGGCGAGTACTATAGCGATGAGAGTGGGATTTGGAAAGAGGTACGAAGATGGACATGAAAGAAAGGAGGTTCTTCGCCTACTTCTTGAAGTTCAAGCAATGATGGCCAATTTCTTTGTTTCAGATCTTTGGCCTGGTTTGCCTTTTGCAGGTTTGGTTGATAGGTTGTTGGGCAAGACGGGCCGGCTAGATAGATGCTTTCAATTTTTTGATTTGTTTTACCAAAAACTTATTGATGAACACATCAATCGTAAAGACCAAAAGTCACATGAAGAAGAGGATTTTATCGACATATTATTAAGACTCAAGAGAGACCAACTCTTCAACCTCACGAATGATCACATTAAAGCCATGCTAATGGTATTCACTTTATGCTCTATTATCTGAATAACATTATATATAGCCGTTAGCTTGATATAGATTTTGCAAGCAATATTTTTTTTTCATGTGCAATGAAAATCATATATATCTTGTTATATTCTTAGAGATGAGCAAGAAAAAGAATTTATTAATTAGGTTTTCAACTTTTTTGTAAATTTAACATTGATTTGTAGTTATAGTTAGTGTTCATTAAGTTATGTTTCAAATGCTTAAGGTAAGTTGAAAATCATAATACCAAATCTATTATTTTTTACCATCATTTTCACAAAATGGAGTCGATGTAAAATTGTAAATGGACATATTTACAAAGTTTTGTGGTCCTATTTGGTTGTTTTGTGGTTAAGGTGTCTTCTTGAAATATCTGCTTGATAATGGATTTCATACTGATTTGTCAAACAAATGGTTGAAAGGATATATGTATCTTGTACATTTTTATAATTGTGTTCTAAATTTAGGTATCTGCTATCAGAGTATATAAAATAATACATTTTTATGTAGTATAACTTTTTAGTCTAGTTAACGTTCTTGCTATAGTATAGAAATGCTTTTTCACTTTCAAGGTGTATTGGTCCAACTATTTATTGTTCTTCTTCTATAATCTAGGATTTATTGGTAGCTGGAACAGATACTAGCTCGGCGACAGTGGTTTGGGCAATGGCAGCACTTATGAAGAACCCTAAAGCAATGAAGAAAGTGCAAGAGGAAGTGAGAAATGTGGTTGGGAAGAAGGGTAAAGTAGACGAGGATGATCTTCCAAAACTCGCCTATATGAAGGCAGTGGTAAAGGAAATCATGAGGTTATACCCTACAGTTCCTCTTTTAGTACCTCGAGAAACTACAAAAGAAACCATTTTACATGGCTACACAATCAAGCCGAAAACCTTAGTTTTCGTAAATGCATTGGCTATCGGAAGGGATCCTGATTCTTGGGAGAACCCGGAGGAGTTCTTGCCAGAGAGGTTTTTGGATAGTGATATTGACTTTAGAGGGAATGATTTCGGGCTTATCCCATTTGGCGCGGGCAGAAGAATCTGTCCCGGACTCTCGATGGGAGTTGTCACGGTGGATCTTTTACTTGCTAACCTTATTTACTCGTTTGATTGGGCCATGCCTGATGGTATGAATAAGGAAGACATAGAGTTTGAAGTTGTTCCTGGGATAACCATGCACAAGAAGAATGAACTCTACCTTTTAGCTCATGAGCATGTGTAAATGATTACTGCTAGAGAGTAAGTTTCACACTTCTTGAAGGACCAAAAAGATATTCTACAAAAGATCGTTGTTAGAAGTAGGACTATTTGTGCCAATGTTTTGAAGATGGAGGAACTAATGCTCCACATTATTCATTATCTTTTCGTTTATAAACTCTCTTAGTGAGTTTTAAGATTATCTCTCTGGTTGTAAGCATTCAGTTGTGAGTTGTGAGGGTTTTATTTGTAATTGTACTTTGTATTTCAATCTTGTAAACACTGATAATAAGTGAACAGGGCCGTCTCGTGGAATTTAGAGGCCCTGTGCCGTGATTCTAGAATCAGGCCCTTTTAACAAACAATGGTTTCACTATAGCATGCTTATTAATATCGATCAAATATATCTTTTTATAGCTGCAACTTTTTTATCACAATGAGGAGTTCTAAAAGCAATTTAGGACGCACCAAAAAAGTCTAAATTGTTTCACCATTTCTATGATGTAATCACATAATAATCTTCACAAGAATATTTAGTATCTAAAATAGGTATCTTAAGCTAAACGTAAAGACTTAGTTAAAAAAAAAACTAAACGTAAAGTATTTTGTGGAGTAAGCCAGTAAGGATCTGTTTTCATTTTCTTGTAAAAGATTGTGAACATAAAATATATATAAGGGCTTAAAATAAAAGATACCAAAGATAAATGTTGAAATGAAACTTCTAAAATATAATGAAAAGAAAAATAAATAATAGGTGGGCCCCACAAACATACACCTGTCTTTCGTCTTCCCTAACAAAATCGTCCATCCCATTTTCTCCATTAACTGACTGAAATAATTTTTCAGTTTTTTATAAAAGAACTCACAATTTTCACCCAAAATCATCTATGAACAGGATTAAATACGCAATATATTATTTTTTTACTTATACCTGTGTCATAAAATTTGGAGGCCCTGAAATTTGGAGGCCCTGTGCCGTCGCACATGCCGCACATGCTTAAATCCGGCCCTGTAAGTGAATGGTTGATTGGGTTCATACATATAAACTGTTTTGTTTGTGTTCTTGGTTTTGATTAACTTTTTTACATGGTATCAGAACCGTTGCTTGATATCGAAGTCTTAAACTGGTTTTAAAAATTAGAGTTTCTTAAAATTAGGGTGTTTTGATCTAATTGTTTAGATCGTTGTTTTATTGGTATAAAATCATTGGTTTTATGATCTCATTGTGAAGATCTAAAAAGTAATAATTGTGTTTTTAAAAGTTTAGGGGTTGTTTAGTTGGAGAAAATTTTTCCACTTTTTTAGAAAAATTTTCATTTAAAAAGTGAAAAATAGAAAAACTGTTTAGCAACATCATTTTTTAATATTTTTTAAAAATTACAAAATTTTCATTTTCTAAATTTATATAGAAAATTAGAAAACCCAATTTTACCTTTTTCTAAATTTTCACCTCATATCCACCATTGTTTTATTTAACTCATTTCAATAACACGTTACTCTATTCAGTATTCACTGTTCATCATTATTTTAACGTTTTCGTCAGAAAATTTACGTTTTCGTAAGTAAATTTACGTTTTCGTCTGTAAATTTACGATTTCGTCTGTAAATTTACTTTTTCGTCAGAAAATTTACGTTTTCGTCAGAAATTTACATTTTCGTCAGAAAATTTACGTTTTCGTCAGTAAATTTACGTTTTCATCATAAAATTTACGTTTTCGTCATTAAAGTTACGCTTTCGTCAGAAATATTACGTTTTCGTCAAAAATTTTACTTTTTCGCCAGTAAATTTAGGTTTTCGTCAGAAAATTTAGGTTTTTGTCAGAAAATTTACGTTTTCGTCTGTAAATTTACGTTGTCAGTAATTTTACGTTTTCGTCAGAAATTTTACGTTTTCGTCAGAAAATTTACGTTTTCGCCAGTAAATTTAGGTTTTCGTCAGAAAATTTACGTTTTCGTCAGAAAATTTACGTTTTCGTCAGGAAATTTACGTTTTCGTCTGTAAATTTACGTTTTCGTCATTAAATTTAAATTTAAAATTTTATGACGAAAACGTAAATTTACAGACGAAAACGTAAATTTAATTTTTCTGACAAAAAAGTAAATTTACTGACGAAAACTTGAATTTACAGACGAAAACGTATAGTTACTGACGAAAATGTAAATTTACTGACGAAAACGTAAATGTACTGACGGAAACGTAAATTTTTGACGAAAACGTAAACTTTCTATCGAAAACGTAAATTTACCGATGAAAACATAAAATTACTGACGAAAACGTAAAATTACTGATGAAAACGTAAATTAACTGACGAAAATGTAAATTTACAGACGAAAAAGTAAATTTTTGAAGAAAATGTACAGACGAAAGCGTAAAATTACTGACGAAAACGTAAATTTACTGATGAAAAAGTAAATTTTTGACGAAAACGTAAATTTACTTACGAACACGTAAATTTACAGACGAGAACGTAAAATTACTGACGAAAACATAAATTTACTGACGAAAACGCAAATTTACTGACAGAAACGTAAATTTTTGACGAGAACGTAAATTTACTGACGAAAATTTAAATTTACAGACGAAACGTAAATTTGCTAGCGAAAACGTAAATTTTCTGACAAAAAAGTAAATTTTTGACGAAAACGTAAATTTACTGACGAAAACCTAAATTTACAGACGAGAACGTAAAATTACTGACGAAAACGTATATTTACTGACGGAAACGTTAATTTTTTACGAAAACGTAAATTTACTGACGAAAACGTAAATTTTCTGACGAAAACGTAAGTTTACTGACGAAAACGTAAATTTTCTGACGAAAACGTAAATTTACTGACGAAAACGTAAATTTACTGGCGAAAACGTAAACTTATAGAAAAACGTAAAATTACTGACGAAAACGTAAATTTACTGACGAAAACGTAAATATACTGACGAAAACGTAAATATACTGACGAAAACGTAAATTTATAGACTAAAACGTAATATTACTGATAAAAAGGTAAAAAAAACTAATTAAAACGTAAAAAAAATTACGAAAATATGAAAAAATAAGACGGGAAAAAACAGACGAAAACGTAAAAAAAAACTAGCAAAAACGTGAAAAAAAAGTTGATCATGAAAAAAATGGTTGAAAATAGTTTCGTTTAAACATTGTTTATTTTTTTAGAAAATGAAAAATATCATCTAAACAAGTTTTCAAAATTCTCAACTCTTTTCTAGAAAAGAAAAATCTTCTTTTTTAGAAAATTAGAAACAGAAAATTATGAAAAATTTTCCACAACTAAACAGCCCATTAGCGTTTTTTGATGTTTCGGTTTTATCAATCTTGGGGTGTTCTTGTTAATTGTGGATATTGTTTAGGTTTGTGGAGTGATTAATTGTCATTAATTACTCATTTTGTGCTGACTAATTGATTTCTTGAAAAATCCCTAAAATCATAATTTATGGTTTTCATTCAAGAACCGGTAAGTTTGTTATTCTTTCTTGTTTATTTTGTTTTTTTCTAATAATTGAGGTGTTTTCAACTGTGCTGTTTGGTTTATTGTGATCTTCTTGATCTAATGGAAGTTGCGTGCATCATAACACCTCTTTCTATTTCTCTTTTAGGATCATAGGGTTTTTTTTCTAGATGGGTGATTACTTCCGTCCTAAAATTATTGTTCATCTTTTCTTTTTCGTCTATCCCAAAAATATTGTCCACTTCTAAAAATAAACGTATTTTTTACCATATTACCCTTAATTAAATTGGCCACCGAACATAATTAATACTGTAACATTATATACTGTAACCGCTTATACCCAAAAATAAAAAGTAATGCTATCTAGGAAAGCAAAAGGCACGAGGAGAGATTCAAACGTCATGCACATAGATTTAGTTTTAAACAATATAGACATCAAACTAAAAAAACAAAAAAGATCCATGCTTTAGCTTCAAACAATACAGTACATCAAAACATAAGACATCAAAGATGCTTATTGTACTTTAGTTTCAAACAATACAGTTCCAAAGCTATATAAACATAAAGATGCTTTTTTTTGCCTTGTTACAAAATGATCTACTGACCCAAGTAAGACTGTGTTTCATTTATCAAATTTTCATCACATACGATTTGTAGTGGCAGGGTACCCTGTCGTTGCAACCTATCTTTACCAATATGTGGTATTCGGTAATTGTTGCCGCCTTTAACCTTTATGACTTTTTTCATGCACGTTTGTAAAGTCAAAAAAACATTGTTAAGCTCTCGTGATTGCATTCTATCAAAAGATGTTTGAACCGTGGAAACTAGTTCATCAATTGTACGTAAGGCTTCTTGTTCTTGAAGTGATTGGATAGCTCGAAAATAACCAAGGTCCAATACATTTAAATATAGACTATTAGGCGGTTGAAAACAAAGTCGAATATTAAATCCATCTTGAGACGCTGCCTTTATAAACTCGATATCATTAACGTCAATATGAGGTTTTGCATTTTCTTGTTAAATGTAGATGGGACCGGTATGACCTCGAGGCCATTTAGCCCGAATGTCGGGTAAAACTTTTTCTATCAACCACTTTCGTGTTACCTCTTTATTCATTGAGGTGATCGGCTTCGTCTCTAACGTTCCCGCAACACGGTTCTTGCTTGAACGCTTAACGGGTTCTAATGTTGTAAGCGGATAGATACCAACTTTTCCCGAAAAAACTTCGTTACCTAATGTATCAAATGTTGGTCGTGCGACGGCAGCTAGAAACATGACCTTGGTTATAAACGTTTTGCTTTTACATGTTCTAAATGGTTCAACTTCACCAGGAAGAAGGTAGTAGTGTTTCGTTGGTTTTGTCATGTAAAACCATTTTTCATCAATGTGAATAACATTAAACATGTTATGGAATACGGGACTCGAGCTTGATAATGAACGTTCAATCTTCGATAAACAAAAAATCAACCATGCCTTCTTATTTTCATCCGTAAGTCTTGGCTTGCACTACTACACAATCAGCTTTTACCCACGAAAATTTTCCCACGGAACAAAAACCGTGGTATTCCCACGAATTTCTCCCAAAAATGACAAAAAAATATTCCGTGGGAAATTTCCCACGGATTTCTCACAGAAGCATTGACCAAATTTTCCACGGGAAAGTCGTGGGAAAGTCGTGACAAATTACCCACGGACTTCCCATGGACTTCTCACGGATTGCAAATTACCCACGGAGTACAAAATTATTTTTGTTATTTTACACATCCGTGGGAAAGTTGTGGCAAATTACCCACGGATTTCCCACAGTATACACATTATTACTATTATTTATCTATCCATGGGTAATTTACCCACGGATTTCCCTTGGACAACGTATTATTTTATTATTTATTCATCCGTGGGAAATTCGTGGGTAATTTACCCACGGATTTCCCACGGACAACATATTATTTTATTATTTATTCATCCGTGGGAAGTCCGTGGGTAATTTACTCACGGATTTCCCACGGACAACATATTATTTTATTATTTATCCATCCGTGGGAAATCCGTGGGCAATTTGCCCACGGATTTCCCACGGACAACATATTATTTTATTATTTATCCAGTCGTGGGAAATCCGTGGTAGTTTACCCACGGATTTCTCACGGACAACATATTATTTTATTATTTATCCAGCCGTGGGAAATGTCACACCCCACCATGGCGGAATATTGGGCATGACGTATGGATATCATCACAACAATAGCGTGTCTATAGAGATAACTAAATGATATAAGAAATGTCATAAAATGGTGACACAAATGTCATGACAATATCTCAACAATGCAGGAGTCTAGGTAAGTAGGTAACAGTCCTACCTCTTACCCAAGACAAACAAGTAACACAAACAAAACAAACATATAGGTGCCAACAGTATCACTTATTCAAAAAAACATAAAGGTAAACTAAGAAGAAACGGGGATCTCCTTCTATATGCAATCCTAAGGCATCCAAGTCTAGCCACTTCTATCCTCACGCTTAACCACATTCACACCTGAAAGAGACACTAAAACACGTCAACATAAAGTTGGTGAGAGTCACAGGTTTAGACTCCAACGCCAAAACAGTTATAAGTTGTGAATAACAAACACCAACACAATAACATATGGACAATGTGCTACAATGATGTATTAACAATTAGCATTCAAGATCAATCATTCCAAACCAAAATCCAAGGCTCCTACATTGCCAAACAACATGGTACCATAGATGATCACACTATGTACCTATCCCAAGGCCACTACCTTGTCAAACCACAAGGCCACTACCTTGTCAAACCACAAGGCCACTACCTTGTCAAACCACAAGGCCACTACCTTGTCAAACCACAATAACTGAGACGGCACGTGTCCCCCGATCCAAATCATACACAATCAAGAATCACATAGCAGTTAATCACATAAGTGCACACACAAGTCCATCACAAAACCATAAAAACATTCACAGCATCAATTTATAAATAACTCAACACAGTGTCTCTTCCATTCCATCTGGAAGTCAAAATCAATAATAAACATGGGACTATGAAACTCACCTGATTGCTTCTTCCAAGTCCTCGTACTAGCAACAAGCTAACAAACCAAAAACACGCAATCAATACATGAACCAATCACTAAGATGGCTCATCAACCTATGATGGACATCTAGCCTATTCCCATATAAATACCTCATTGATAAGCTCTAATCACCCCATTACCCTTCCCTAACAAGTCCTTAACTTGGTTAAGTTTAATAGCTATCCCATTCATATTTTACACAAAACAGTCCCAGTTTTAGGTCTCCAAACTTTAAGTCAAACGTCCACTTAAACATACCCATGATTTCTGTAAAAGGAATATGTATACCCTTACATATGTTAGCTAACACCTCCCACTTGCCCTAACCTTAAAGCTACTGTTAAGGCCCCGATATATATATATATATACTTTTGTCATTCCAGATTTCCTGATTTTAAACATACTAAAAGTTTGTTACAATTAAGGGGTCTTACCCTAAACCACAACCTTATCCCAAGTGCAGATACTTACTACAATATATAAACCATCTCTCATGTTCGTGAGAAGATCCCAATGCAACCCTAAGTATCCCAAACAATCCAAAACTTAAAAAGAAAACAGGCTGATTACAAAACTGTTTTGACCTTCGACTGTTGTAACCTGTTTTTGACCTACTTCCCGACCTCCAATTTAGTTCTCGTTTCTTGCATTGGAAAGCCACTTCAATTAGCTTTCCAGAGATATGTGTATCGCAAAATAAGAGTTTGTAGAACTCCCTATATGATGAAAACAATGACCCAAAATTCTGCCCAGTTTTTAAAAACGGGTTTAACTAAATTAACCTCATTAATTAACCCTAATCCCACTAATTACAAGCCCTAATTTATGTAATCATCATGTTATGATTAATATAACATTAATTTAATGTTTTTCTAATAAACCCTAACCTAAATCCATCATAAGATGATTAAAGAAAACATAAAAACAATTTAATTAAAAAGGGTTTGAAGATTTTACCTTAGATTTTTTGGAAAACAAGATTTTTGATGAAGAACCCTAATTTTCTCCATGGATGTCGACCCATAATTGATCTCCAGGGATTTTATGAAGTGTTTTGATAAAAATAAGGCTTTATATACTTTCCTAACAAGTTCTTGGCCCATATACAAAAGCCCGGTTCCCTTTTTCCCTTTTTTCCCCTTTTCTTTTCTTTTTTTCACATAACCGACCTATACCCATTTAATTTCGTTTTTTTTCCTTTTTATTATTAATATTTGTATTAATAATATTACCTTAATTTTCCTTAATTTATTTCAGCTCCTAAAGCCTCCAAAACCTCAAAACCGTAAAACTAGTCAAATTTACGCGTTTTACCGTAAAAGACGTAAAATATACACTTTTAAAAAAAATCTCAAATTTTGAAATAAACTTTATAACTAAGTCCTAAATGACTTAAAACCATCCCGAAAAATATTCATATGACTAAAAACCTCATCCGAGACCTCTAAATGCTAAACCGTAAATCGTAAAAATACGATTTTCTATAATACATATACGTATACGTAAAACCACTAAATAACACCATCTCACTTCATAGTCACTACCATGTGAACTCATGAACATGAAATCATCACACCTCGTTTCACTCACAAGGTACCCCGTACCGGAAACGATATCCAAACCACAATCTATACACACCAATAAGCACATAAACACGTAAAGACACGTAACTAGCACAAAATAAAACTAAGTGACGAACCTCAAAACCAGAGTTGTCACAGGAAATCCGTGGGTAATTTACCCACGGATTTCCCACGGAACTTTCCCACGGATTTCCCACGGAAAACACATTATTTTGTTAATTACATATCCGTGAGAAATGTGTGGGTAAATTACCCACGGATTACAGATTTCCCACGGATTTCCTACATATTACCCACATATTTCCCACGGACTACCAATATATTGTGATTTATACATCCGTGAGAAAGTTGATAAAAGTTTATTCAGTAAAACATACAAACTACATTATAAAGTCGATAAAAAGTTAAACAATAAAACATACGAATGATATTACAAAGTCGAAAAAACATACGAATTATATTAAAAAGATGATAAAACATACGAATTACATTACGAAGTCGATAAAACATACGAATTACATTACGAAGTAGATAAAACATAAAAATTACATTACGAAGTCGAGATGCTAAATTGACTAAATGAGAAACTACTGCAAATTAATGTTCCCCATGCTAAAGCTCATGCAGTAGTGCATTTGAATTCATTGTGTGGTGCTCGAGATGCATTTGTGTTTCCATTGTTGCCTCGAGTATATTTAGCTTTGTAGTCAAGAGCTTGCAGTATGCACACTCTGAATACCTCGAAGGTCCCGAAGAATAGATTGGAGGTGTTGAAGAGCTTGGAAAGGAAACTGGAGTCATTGAAGGCATTGGTGAATAAGTTGAATTCGTTGAAGCTCCAGGAGAACCAATTATTAGACGAACTCGATCCTCTTTCCATAGAAAAAATTCACATCCAAAAGTACCTTCCAGAGGCTGCTAATTAAAGAGTAAGGAAAATCTATTCACTTAACATGCCTAATCAAATTATGTGTAAACTACACAAATAAAAACACATGTGATTGATCACCTTCGATAATGGACAAGCATAGTATAGTTTACCAAGGGTATGGCGTCGATACGATTCTCTTAGAACTACATCTCCGGCTCCACAACGACACATAAAAGCTTCATATGACACCATCTTCATAATTACAAAGTGTGTGTTGGTTGTTGAGATGACAAGAGTGTGTGTGATATGTTTAGTTCTTGGTTATAAAGATGCTTTTATGGTAAAAAAGTGCTTTTGGGGGGGAAGTTTTAGCGGGAACTTCGGCGGGAAGTTTTGGGGGGAAATTTTGGCGGGATCTTTTGGGGGGAAATTTTGGCGGGAAGTTTTGACGGGATATTTTGGGGGGAAGTTTCGGACATCTCGTGTAAAACGATACCCTATCGACTACTCATTTGAACATCTCGTGTACAAGATACCCTATCGACTACTCATTTGAACATCTCGTATACAGCGATACCCTATCGACTACTCATTTGAACATCTCGTGTACAACGATACCCTATCGAATACTAATTTGAGCATCTCATGTACAACGATACCCTAACGACTACTCATTTGAACATCTCATGTACAACGATACCCTATCGACTACTCATTTAAACATCTCGTAACGAAAACTCCTTTGAACATCTCGTATACAACGATGCCCTGTCGACTACTCATTTGAACATCTCGTATACAACGGACACTCCTTTGAACATCTCGTATACAATGATGCCCTATCGACTACTCATTTGAACATCTCGTGTACAACGATACCTGATTGACAACTAATTTGAACATCTCATATACAACGATACCTACTCCTTTGAACATATCATATACAACAGACACTCCTTTGAACATCTCGTAGACAACGATACCCTATCGACTACTCATTTGAACATCTCGTGTACAACGATACCCTATCGACTACTCATTTGAACATCTCGTATACAACGAACACTCCTTTGAACATCTCGTATACAACGATGCCATATCGACTACTCATTTGAACATCTCGTTTACAACGATACCCTATCAACTACTCATTTTAACATCTCGTATACAACGGACACTCCTTTGAACATCTCGTATACAACGATGCCCTATCGACTACTCATTTGAACATCTCGTGTACAATGAACACTCCTTTGAACATCTCGTATACAACGATACCCTACCGACTCCTCCGTTGAACATCTTGTATACGACGATATTATATCGACTACTCCGTTGAACATCTCATGTACGACGATACCTAATCGACTACTCCGTTGAACATCTCGTATACGACGATACCCTATCGACTACTCTATTGAATATCTCGTCTATGAAGATGCCCTATCGACTACTACGTTGAACATCTCGTCTACAACGGTACCCATCGACTACTCCGTTGAATATCTCGTATACAACGATATTATATCGGCTAATCCCATTGAACATCTCGTGTACAACGATATTATATCGTCTCATCCATTTGACATCTCATTTACACCGATACCATATCGACTACTCCGTTGAACATCTCGTATGCGACGATACCCTATCGACTACTCTCATGAACATCTCGTATACGATAATACCTTATCGACTACTTCATTGAACATCTTATCTACGACGATACCCTTTTGACTAGTTTGTTGAACAACTCGTATATGGCGATACCCTATTGACTACTACGTTGAACCTCTCGTATACGAAGCAACCCTATCGGCTACTCCGTTGAACATCTCGTGTACGACGATACCTTACCGAATCCTCTATTGAACATCTCGTGTACAACGATACCATATCGACTACTCCGTTGAACATCTCGTAAAGTACGATACCTTGTCGACTACTGCATTGAACATCCCGTGTAAGACGATACCCTATCGACTACTCCGTTGAAGGTCTCGTGTACCACGATACCCTACCGACTACTCCATTGAACATCTCGTGTACAACGACACACCATCAACTACTTTGTTGAACATCTCGTGTACGATGATACCCTATCGGCTACTTCCTTAAACATCTCGTGTGCAAAGAGACCTTATCGACTACCCTGTTGACTTTTGTTATACAACGATACACTATCGACTACTCCGTTTAACATCTTGCGTGCAACGATACCCTATTGACTACTCTGTTGAACATCTTATGTATAATGATACGCTCTAAACTTGTCGATCGAACATATCGTGTACAACGATATTATATAGACTAAATCATTGAACATGTCGTGTATAACGATATTATATCGACTAAAAATAGTTTATTTTTTATCCCACATCGGTAAGATGAGTAAACTGAATGGAGTCTATTGTGTACAACGATATTATATAGACTAAATCATTGAACATCTCATGTACATTGATACCATATCGACTCATCCGTTTGACATCATAAGTTTTCATTTACGACGTTTATTATGTCTTATGATATTTTATATGTCGATCTGCGGACATGTACTATATAAAAAGTAAAGGGAAATGATCATGTCCGTGAGTGTTCGCGTATGCCTCCGGTCAACACCCCCGGAGACGAACGCTTCCCCACCTCAGGACCGGAACCTTCGAGCATTTAATAAGGTTGTCTGTGTGAACAGTAAAGCATTAATGAACATAGCAAGGCCCAAGAAGAAAGCGAAAGGCGTCCACTCTATTATCCAGGGAGCCTCCGTCCGTCCTATGGGTAAAAGGAAACACCGCCGCCCTTGGGACAACAAATCCCTCGATTGTAGGGATTGGGCTAAGTTCAGGTTTCGAGGCCTAGCCTATGATGTGACTACTCAGGCAGGTATACATCTTGGGGTAGTATAAATACCCTTACATTTAACACACAACACACATTCAATACTTCCATTAATATATACTTTTACCTTCCGGTATTTACTGTTAAATACCATTCGTGTGTGATAGTTACTTATTCTCACACCGGAGCTTGGTCTCGGGGTCAAACCTGGGGCGAGTTAACGTGTGCTGTCTTGTGTATCCTAGGTTCAAAGGGTGAGAGACGAGCATACCTTTATGATGTCGAGGCAAGATCACTGACCGCAGTCTAGCCGGAGGATTTTGTTTCAACATTTGGCGCCATCCGTGGGACCCTAAAATCGGATCTCCACACAACAGCTAAGCAATGGCAGGGGTCTCAGGGGAGTCGGATCCATCATCTTCCCCTAGTCGTGACCCCGCAACGATAGTGAAAGAGACGGAAACGCCTCTAAATTTACGGGAAAAGATTTTGGAGAGTATGAGCGCGCTACAAGGTCTGGTGGAGCGTCATAACGCCGCATCCAAAAGGCCCATTTCGCCTATACGCCTAGATTTCGAGGAAGATGTATCGAATCTACCGAAGGATAAGGACGAAGGGCGGGAGGTTCAGAAGGAAGCTAACCTTCCGGAAGATGATTTGCAGAAGCCTTTCAAAGATGTGATGGCCTCCCCATTTACTAAAAGAATCATACAATTCTCCTCACCAAAGCATAGGTTACCCGCAACTCTCAAATTGTATTCAGGGGCTACGGATCCTAATGACCATATCACTCGGTTTGTCGGTGCTGCCAATTCGGGAGAATGGCCGATGCCAGTATGGTGTAGATTTTTCCAGCAAACTTTAGACGAACCCGCTGGAGGATGGTTTGAAAGGTTGCCGAGGGGTAGCATAGACAATTGGGAAGATTTGAAGGAACAGTTCCTAGAAAGATTCTCCTTGAGAAGAAAAAGTCTCAAAGCGCCAATGGAGATCACCACCATCGTCCGCAAGGCTCATGAAACGTTGGCAGTATTTAAAGAGCGTTGGACAGACGAAGCAAGTTATATTTAAGGCGTTCCGGAAGTGATGAAGATATCGGCCTTCGTAAATGGAGCCAAGTGCCCGGAATTGGTCCGACGTTTTACAGATGATACTCCGTTGACGGTAGCAGAGATGATGCAAAGAGTAGATGATTTCATAAAATCCGAAGATGCATACCGAAACATTGAGTTGCCAACAGGAGAAGCGGGAGATGGTAACGTAAAGTATAGCAAGGACGAAAGGTATGGTCCTTCCGGTTCACGTGGGCGACAAAGAGGGCGTCAAAGAAATGATTATCGGTCCAGACCCCCATTTCCCCCATATGTACCTCCGGTTAACCCAAATTATGGAAGAAGGGCACCGTACCAACGTTCCAGCTTGGAGTCGCTTACCAAATTTCCAAAGGAAATCTTAGCAACCGAGTTGCAATTGTGCCTTCCTCCACCGCAACCAACCAAGGGTATCATCCGTCCGGAAAACATGGATAAGTATTGCGACTATCATCAAGAGAAGGGACATCTCACCAACAATTGCCATCAGTTGAGGAAACAGCTGGAGGCTGCTCTGGAGTCCGGTAAGCTCAACCATTTGGTAAAGGACCTACGGGGAAGAGTGAATAAAGGGAATCAAGGAAGAGGAAATGGATATTTTAAGGGAAGGACTATAAACATGATCGAAAGAAGGTATAGCGGCACGAAGAGGAAGGAGGTGTGCAAAATCGAAATGGATTGGATGAATGTCCCCATAACCTTTCCGCCTATACCCGATGATGAGGCTTCGGAATAACCTCTGATATTCGAGGCCGAAATAGAGGGATATTGGGTAAAAAGGGTGTTTGTGGATGAAGGAGCCACCATGCAGATCATGTTCGAGCACTGTTTCCTAAATCTAGATGTATCAATCCGAAGAAGGTTAACGCCCGATAACGTGAAAGTACGGGGCTTTTCGGCGGAGGAGACCACCCCCCTCGGGAAGATAGACTTAGAGGTAACCTTTGGAGCAGACAACCTAACAAGGCGGACGATGATGAACTTCACAGTGATTAGAGCACCATCCCCTTATAATATCATACTGGGAAGAACCGGAATCAGAGAGTTAAGGGTCGTACCCTCTACTGTACACTCATCCATGAAGTTTCCAACCCCCAACGGCATAGCCACCATGACAACCAAAGCACGAGCCATCTACGAATGTCGAATCATAGAGGATAGTCAAAAGATAAAGACGATGAAAGCGTCGGCCGTAGGAAAAGAGTTAGATGAATGGATTGCCAAGGAAGAATTCAATCAACAACAATGAGTTGCAGGAGACATGACGGAGCAGATCTGCGTCAATCCTGGATACCCGGAACAGTTGATCACCATCGGAAGGTTGTTCACTAAAAAACATCGAATTCAACTCATAGAATTGCTTAAGGACAACATTGATGTATTCGCATGGGAGCCTTCGGACATGACGGGTGTACCTAGGAGGATCGTCAAACATTCGTTGAACGTGGATATGGAGACCACACCGATTGCCCAAAAAAGAAGGACGTTAGGTGAAGAAAAAAGCCAAGCGGTTAAGAAAGACGTGGAAGAGTTAACAAAAGCAGGCATCATCCGACCGGTACGATACCCGACGTGGATCTCCAATCCAGTCCTAGTCAAGAAGCCGGATGGAAACTGGCGAATGTGCATTGATTTCAAGAATCTCAATTCCGCTTGCCCGAAGGATTATTATCCCTTGCCGGATATAGACGTCAAGATAGGGGCCGTGGTGGGATACAAATTCAAATGTTTCCTAGACGCATACAAAGGCTATCATCAAGTGCAAATGGACGAAGCTGATGAAGAAAAGACGGCATTTTATACCAATGAGGGAACGTATTGTTACACAAAAATGCCTTTTGGGTTGAAAAATGCAGGAGCGACCTATCAAAGGTTAGTTGACTCAGCTTTCCGCTCACAAATTGGTACGAATTTGGAAGCATACGTAGACGACTTGATGATCAAGAGCCAAACCGAAGAGGACATGCTGGCGGACATACAAGAAACCTTTGATAATCTAAAGAGGATCAACATGAAGCTGAACCCGAAGAAATGTTCGTTCGGTGTCGAGGAGGGTAAATTTTTGGGTTATATGGTAACATCCGAAGGTATAAGAGCTAACCCCAAGAAAACCAAAGCAATCGCAGAGATGAGATCTCCTAAGACTTTGAAAGAAATGCAGTCCCTGAGTGGCAAGTTGGCGGCCCTTAACCGTTTTCTATCCCGGTCGGCCGAAAGGTCCATGCCTTTCTTTGAAACGTTGAAGAACATCACAAAGGAAAACAAAAGTGAGTTCCGGTGGACGGACAAGGCTGAGGAAGCTTTTCAACAGTTGAAGAAAATGATTCTAGACCTGCCATTGTTAACATCCCCACTCAAAGGAGAGGTTCTGTACGTCTACCTGGCCGCATCCAAAGAAGCAGTCAGCGGGGTACTCCTAGCGGAACGAAATGGGATTCAAATGCCCATAAGATATGTGAGTAAAACGTTACATGATGCCGAGATAAGATACGCTCCATTAGAAAAGCTGGTCCTAGGGTTACTACACTTATCTCGAAGGTTAAGAAGGCATTTCGAAGCTCACGACATTCATGTCATATCAGACCAGCCACTGAAGCAGATACTAAGCAAATCCGAGGCCTCCGGAAGATTGGCAAAATATGCAGTAGAGCTAGGGACGTATGAAATATTCTATGTGCCCAGAAATTCCATCAAAGGACAAGTGTTAGCGGACTTCCTCAACGAAGCTCCGTTAGATCAACAGGAAGCTGCAACAATATACGAAGTGTCCGAAGAAGAGGAGCCGGAACCACAATGGATCCTGTATACAGACGGAGCGGCCAATAGTAAGGGAGCCGGTGCCGGTCTGGTATTAATTAACCCAGAGGAGGTAGAATTTACGTATGCATTGAGGTTCAATTTCAATTGCTCAAACAATGAGGCTGAGTACGAAGCCCTTCTGGCGGGGCTCCGCCTGGCCGGAAAGATGGGAGTAAAAGAGTTGCAAGCCAAGGTAGATTCAAAATTAGTGGCTTGTCAGATCAAAGGGGAGTTTGAGGCAAACGATGATAGGATGTCCAAATACTTAGCTAAGGTCAAAGAGCTTCTCCTCGTCTTCACCAAGTTCGACATAGAACACATTCCACGCCAAAAGAACCAAAAGGCTGATGTCCTAAGCAAACTCGCTTCAATTGCGTTCAACCACTTAACTAAAGAGGTTCTGGTAGAAGCATTGGATGCAAGGTCAATAGATGTTCAAGAGGTCAACGATATAGTGAAGAAGAAGGCGAGTGTTGGATGTCTCCTATCAAAAGATGTTTGGAGGAAGGAATATGGCCTCAAGAGCCGGAAAAGGCCAGGAACTTAAGGATGAAGATTCCCATGTACACTCTAGAGAATGGCATCCTATTCAAAAAATCGTACCTATCTCCAATGCTAAGACGTGTCGGTCCTTTGCAAGCAAACTATATAATCAGGGAGGTTCATGAAGGGGCGTGCGGAATGCATGCCGGAGCAAGGTCTGTGGTGGCGAAGATAATGCGTCAAGGTTATTTCTGGCCAACCATGCACCAAGATGCATGGGACGAGATCTCCAAATGCGATTCATGCAAAATACATGGTCCTATACCGAGGCTCCCAAAAACCAACCTCACGTCAATAACGTCACCTTGGCCCTTTTACCAATGGGGAATGGACATACTTGGTCCGATCAGTGGAAATGCCGGAAACATCAAGTTTGTAATAGTGGCCATTGATTATTTCACCAAATGGATTGAAGCAAAACCGGTGGCTAAGATAACGGGAAAGGAGGTGCAAAAATTTGCTTGGGAGAACATAGTGTGTAGATTTGGTCTACCAGGAGTGATAGTGACTGATAATGGCAAGCAATTGATAGATGGATCCTTCGGAAAGTGGTGCGAGAAATGGCATATCAAGCAGATGAACACTGCGGTAGCACATCCGCAAGCCAACAACCTAGTTGAAAGAGCCAACAAGTCACTGATGCACGGTTTGAAAGCAAGACTGGGGAGAAGGTTAACCGGATGGGTCGACGAACTGCCCCATGTGTTATGGGCCCACCGTACCATGCTCAAAACAAGCAATGGAGAAACCCCCTTTAGTCTCACCTATGGAAGTGAAGCGGTCATTCCTGCAGAGATA
Organism: Glebionis coronaria; assembly: GCA_025667525.1. NCBI lineage: Eukaryota > Viridiplantae > Streptophyta > Magnoliopsida > Asterales > Asteraceae > Glebionis > Glebionis coronaria. The sequence continues at coordinate 606,053,228 of CM046875.1, read as the reverse complement.
GGCATCCCTACCGCAAGAACTTTGTTGTTCGATGGTGAAGCAAATGAAGAGGAACTGCGGCTAAACCTAGATCTTTTGCAAGAAAGAAGAGAGGCTGCGGCCATACAGGAAGCCAAATACAAAAAGAAGGTGGAACAATACTACAACAAACGTGTTAGACCCTGCTCCTTCAAGGTCGGAGACTTTGTGTACCGGCGCAACATGGCCAGCCGGCAAGAGAAAATAGGGAAGTTAGGTCCCAACTGGGAAGGTCCCTACAGGATTGTCGAAGCCTATCAGACTGGATCGTACAAGCTGGAAACAATCGAGGGGAAAGAAATCCCGCGTACCTGGCATGCAACTAACTTGCAAAAATGTTTTATGTAATATGAACAAGATGTATCGTTTCCAGTTGTTTTTAATGAATGAAAGTTCTAAGCATGTTTGATTGCGGTAATTATAAACCTCGGCCTAGCTAACCGTATGGTATGTGAATACGCTTTGAAATGCTGGATGCGCCCAAAAGGCAATCCGGAGATAAATAAAAAGCGGTCCGGTACCGATATCTCCCACACACACTTGATAAAAGTATTATTATACTTAATGGGATGCGTCTAATGGACAATCCAGAGACAAACAAAAAGCGGCTTAGTACCGATGTCTCCCAAACCATATATACACTAATGTAGACGTACAAGTGTCGGATGCGCATGAATAGCAGTCCGAAGACAAAGTAAAAGCGGTCAAGTGCCGATGTCTTCCACATATATGAAGTGTAAATAATAGAAAATAAGGCCAAGTCTATAAGAGACATCGCGGCAACAAGTGGTAATCATAATGATTCAGACAAAGATGTAACACAAAGGAAATTTTATAACCATGCATAAAAGTAAATGTCATAGGTGAAACTTGTTTACGGAACCACAAATATTAAGAATTATTACAGTAACCACAAATGTTTTAAAGTAACAAGTTACAAGATATCCCGGCATCCCGGGTCTTCAAATCATGGAGCCTCACCGCCATGGGCTGTGGATTGAGAACCGACACCATCTTGGTTGTTCGCTGGAGGTTGAGTAGCATCAACAATCTCGGTTGCAGGGACGGGGGGTTTCTCGGCCGGAGCAAGCTGCATGATGTCGACAACTGAAAGCTTGTTGGCTGCTGACACTTTGGCTACGAAGGGATACTCAGCGGTAAATAAAGCAATGAAGTCCTCCTTCCAGGTTCTAGCCATCTCTATGTTAAGATTGTCAGCAGCGGCAATAGCAGCCTCAATCTGCTCCGGCGTACGCCCGTATTCAACGGCCTTCAGAAACCCTGCGTTATACATACCACCAGCACCCAAAGAGAGAGATCGCCTATACTCATAACTAGCAAGAAGCTTGCGCACCAAGATAGGGAAACCATCTCTCACTAAGATTTGCTTGTCCACTTCGGCTTGGGCGAGCAGAGAGGTCAAGTGTTTGTTGCCGGCTTCAAGCTCTTTAATCCTCTCAGAATCTCTGACGTGATCCTGGATGCTCAGACTTGACAGATGTTCCACCTCAGCTATCTTCTCGTCTTTAGTAGCAATGAGGGCTCCGGAATCCTCAACTTCCTTCTCTAACCTGTCGATAGCTGCCAGATGCTCCTGCTCTCGGGAAAGACAACTGTTATAGTTATCTTCAAGCTTCTTGTGTGCCAGCGCCATCTGATCAAGCATACTCTTCCCAGCAGCAAAGTGTCCCTGAGGTTCTTTTTGGGCTGCAGTCAAACGGGAATGATCACGACTAAGAGCCTCATACCTTTTCATCAATTCGGATACGGTAAGAGTACTCCTGGCAAGAGTCTGGTACGCATGGCTCAAAACGTCATAATTGGAAAGAGAAGATAGCGTAGCTTGTTCCGCAGGGGTCGGCAGATGAAACAAAAGCTCTCGAGCAGCATAATGTGAGTCAATACGCACAGATTCATCAAGACGCCATGGGGGAACAAACCGGCGAGGGGGATCCTGCATACCTCCTGAACAAAGAAAACGCATCAAAACAAGGAAAGAAAACGCATCACAAAATAAGTCACAAAAAAAAAACGAAGCATACCTGAAACGTCATCATCATGGGTATTGTCATGAGAAGGAGATGAGTGATCGCTCAAGTTGATGTGAGGAGTAGTCATTGGTCCTTTTCCACCGGTCTTGCTATGATCTCCTCCGGAACCCGAAGGATGAGAATGATTAAGAGGAGGACTGGAATGAACTTCGTCGTCATCAGTACCCGATAAGGCGTGTCCCTTACCGGTTTTCTTCTTGTTTCGACGAGTAGAAGTTTCACCAGCCGCAGGTCTCTTTTTGGCAGTAGTCACAGGATTCTTTCCCTCATGACGAAGACGAGTTGCAAGGATCTTCGGATCAGGTTTGGTCACGGCCTCTTGTTGAGAAGTCAAGTTGGGAATAGAAGTCTTCAAAGGTAGCGGCTGAGTAACCCGGGATACAGGATTATCCATAGTAACGTTTTCATCACTCCCCACTTTAGCGTTATCAAAGGACGACAGCTTAATAAATTCATCCATGGTGAGCTCTGCATAAAAAAAAAGGATAACGGTTAGAGCGAGCAACAATAGCCCGCGGTAAGCAAAGAAAAATTTAATGTGCAAAGTACCCTTTTTATCGAGATCAACTACGATCCGACGGAAGGGAGGGTTCTCATAAGGAAACCATAGACCGGCCAAGAACAATAAGTGTCTGTGAGGAGGAAGAAGCGGAATAGGGTCATCAGCAAGCATCTTAGCATGAGCAGCGTTGAAATTAGAGGGAAAATCATCATGGACATCGGTGTCCCTATCCCTCCAAGGCATGGCATGAGGAATGGCCCTTAGGTCTATAAGGAACCATTTGTGTTTCCAAAGTTTCAAGCTAGAGGTGGTCTCTCTCAAACATTTGCCATACCGAGCTGGATATCGGCTTTCAAAGGAAAACCAGTGACCTTGTTTACCCAACTTATAGAACACACGAAATAAAGTCACGGAGCAAGGAATGTTTAAACTTCGACAACGGATTTCAAACATAGTGACACGGTTGACGCTCATGGGAACCAATTGAGAAATATGCACAAGAAAATATCTCAACACAGATAAAAGGAAGGTAGAAAAAGGAATCCGAAGCCCCCCATGTTTTAAATAATCCTCATATATCCCGATAAACCGATCCGGAAGGTTATCCATGGTAAGAAGTGGATCCGGTAACCGTGGACGAAGCTCATTTGGTATAAGATACTTCCTGCGTATCTTTTTAAGATCATCCTCCGTCAAAGTCGAAACCCTAATGTGCATATCACATTTTGGATCGCGAAAGGTAGCCTCCTCACCGGAACTACTTGTGGACATAATAAAAAGTACGAACAAAAATGGGAATAAGGAGAAGGGCACACCTGCTGAGGGAGAATTCCGCAAGAAAGAGTAACAATGGCAGAACCAAGAAAAAAAAGGAACATAAAGAAAATGAAAGAATGGGTAGGTATTTATACCAAGGAAAGGGGGCACTGAAGGGACGGGTACAAATCCCCAAGTCAAATCCACACCGTTGAAAAATAAAAGGCCACGTGGAAGCAGATGGCGAGTCAAGGGGCGAAAATCAATGCCATAAGTGGCCGACAACCCAGAACTCAACAGACAAAATCAATTAATGCGAGGCCAGAGAGGCGACTCGCATTAATTACACTCGTTATTGCTTTAAGGACACGTATTTAAGTATCACACCGCTAGCTTAGGCTAACGCTATGATACTGGGGGGGACTTGTTCGCGTATGCCTCCGGTCAACACCCCCGGAGACGAACGCTTCCCCACCTCAGGACCGGAACCTTCGAGCATTTAATAAGGTTGTCTGTGTGAACAGTAAAGCATTAATGAACATAGCAAGGCCCAAGAAGAAAGCGAAAGGCGTCCACTCTATTATCCAGGGAGCCTCCGTCCGTCCTATGGGTAAAAGGAAACACCGCCGCCCTTGGGACAACAAATCCCTCGATTGTGGGGATTGGGCTAAGTTCAGGTTTCGAGGCCTAGCCTATGATGTGACTACTCAGGCAGGTATACATCTTGGGGTAGTATAAATACCCTTACATTTAACACACAACACACATTCAATACTTCCATTAATATATACTTTTACCTTCCGGTATTTACTGTTAAATACCATTCGTGTGTGATAGTTACTTATTCTCACACCGGAGCTTGGTCTCGGGGTCAAACCTGGGGCGAGTTAACGTGTGCTGTCTTGTGTATCCTAGGTTCAAAGGGTGAGAGACGAGCATACCTTTATGATGTCGAGGCAAGATCACTGACCGCAGTCTAGCCGGAGGATTTTGTTTCAACAGTGAGAAAGCCGTAAGTACTTTCCCACAAATTACCCACGGATGTATAAATCCGTGAGAAATTTTCACATAGATTACCCACAAGAGATATCCGTAAATAAATTTCCCACATATTTCCCACATATTTCCCACCATTACTATAAATCCGTAGGAAAAACGGGATAAAATACCCACGAATTTTGGAAAAATTATTTCATTTACCCCGATTTATCTTTCCCAAAAAAACTCAAATTGAGCGCCTATTTTCCCCAAAAATCACCAGGTGTACTCACTTCTTAACCCTAACACAAAAAATACCTCCTCCATCTTTGCTTCTTTGCCAAATCAAAATGGATCTGTCAAACCTCATCCCCCTTTTATTGATTTAGCTATTTCGGCTTCAAGATCTGATCTCTGGTTGTTTTAATTATATAAAGGCTTTTTGTCACTCAGGTCAGTATTCATTTTTCATTTGTTGTCTTGGATTTTCTCTAAAATAATTCCATGGGTTTTAGAAATAGTAAAATCGCCCAGTGTGTTTAAGTGTCATTGCAGTGTGGGATTTGTTACTGATGTGGTGAAAGGTTTGGAGACGATTCTGATTATGTTTGTGGTTAATAGGTGCAGAAATCCGGAAACCGTCTCGAGTGCCTTGGGGCACTCATACAATTGTCGACAATATAGCCCCTGATTTTAAAACAATTATAGAAAACTTCCATTATTTCGATAGGCAGGATGTTTTGAATACGCTTGACGACATAATTGGCACTGTCCTGCGGTGAGTCTACTGCTGCTGTCCTATTATCTATTAATATACTTTAATGTGATATTTATGGGTTTCTTCTTTGGTCAGTCATATGGAAAAATATGTTATGCTAGGGGAACCAGTAGGCAGCAACCCAATGAATTCGAACCTAGATTATTCTAGTAGATTTGTTGGTATTGGTGTAGACGATGCAAGTCTGTCCTCAACTGCTGTTTAAATAATGTATTTGGCTATTTGCGAAGTATGATTGAAATTGATTTAACGAAATTATTATTTTCGATTGTTATAGGTGGAGTTGTTATTGTATACGAGCGAAAAGTGAAGCTTCTATATGGTGATTATTCTTCATTTACTTGTGTTGACAAGTTATGTTTTGACAAAAAACGTGTTTAGTATTTCTCACTGATGGTGATTTTTGTTGCTTCGCAGAGGATGTGACTCGTCTTCTGGTGCAATTCCGAAATCCTTTTGTTTCTCCGTATTCTGATTTATGTTTTGGTTTGGTTTGGTTTGTGAAGATGGGTTGAATGAATTTTGTAGGTGGAGCTCAATGAAGCATGGAAGGTTAAGGTGAAACGAGATCCTACTATACTTCCTAAGGGCAAGACTCAAGCGAAGTAAGTCTGGTTTCATTCAGTATGTAGAAAATTTATTACCAATGAATAGTGATAAGATGGACGGGTTAGTTTGGTTTGGGTAACTGGTCAAAATGGGTTCGAAATAAAACTTGTCAGTTCTAGTTTGTGCCATAGCAAGCTGGGTTGGATGTACCTGATAACAATCACTTTTCTGTTTGGATCTTTTTAAGTTTTGATTATACATATGGAATTTAACCAATTTTTAATACAGTGTTACAATCTAAAAAAAGTAATTTAACTCTTTGAATAAACCAACTTAAGAGGTTGTGTGCAATAGAAGTAGATTTTTGCCCATTTAACCCATTAATCTTTTTGCTACTTCTGGAGATTTCGCCCATTTGAATCACACAAGTCTGTCCACCTGTAATAAGTAAATGAGTCGAATCTTCCAACTCTAAGTTGCTTATATAGATAAGAAACTTAGAATTTGCCTCTCGAATTGTGTACGATATGAAGCTTTATGCTGTTTAAGCTTGTCTCAATGAGACCATGGATAGTCCGTTTTATATGGCAAGCCTTTAGAACAGCTGCTATAAAAAAAAGCACCAACTATTGACGCAGTTTTGTTTGTTAAATGACTATTATACTTTGTTGTAATGCTTTGTTATCCACTGCATCGCTTGGATATCCTGATGTATTTACGCTATCGTTTTTAATGATTGGTAGATATGAAGCTGTTACTCTCCAAGATGAGCGAATGTCAGATTTAAACGAGTTGGAGCAAACTCTTATATTTTCCAACTCAGACACACTAATGGGATACACAAAAGTGCTTATACTGAAATGGTAAACTAGTGCAACAAAGTGATAAAAAGTTATTGTCTCCTTTGATGTTCTTTGTTACTTTACAGTTCAAAATTACAGATATATGCCCTTTTTGTGCAGAATCTTGACAACATAGATGATTCCTACATCAGCCATAATAAGGGGGAGCTGATCTACCACATGACCATCATCAAGGTTTTCTAACTTAATCTAACAACATTTGTACATATATCCATCAGCCGAAAAGATATTCAGATGTGTCAAACATACCCTGACGAGTGTTCTGTTCTTGTCAGCTGATATCGACAATACCACAATTCCTGATAAATTTGACTCATACCATGCTGATGCAAATCTCTTCAATCAATTTGAGAGGTAAACATCTTGGTTTAATAATCAATTTGTTAATTGTGTTGGGAGTAAACATGTAGGGATGCCAAGGAAAAGCTAACTGAATACGGCGACGAGGACGAAGATGCAGGTAGATTATTTATTGGCTGAATTATAATTCAATATTAACAGAGTCATGTTATTCTCTCTTTTTTAAAACTTATGTGTGACACAGATTTGTCTGATACATAAAAAGAACCGTTCTTAAAAATGTAACTGTATCATTAATCAATTTAAGAGAAGACTGAGTACATTGTGGCTGATCGACAAACCAAGAATATAAAACTGTAGAAGATAGTTCTATAATGATATTCTCCTGTTATCAAAGCTTGCAGCAAAAAAAGATGACATATTTTGCTCTAATTGCTGCATATTAGCCAATATATCCCTTAATGTTTATAATGTCTAGTTAGTTATGCTTACATGTAGGAATATTCTGATTTTCATGTTGGTTTGTGCAGTTACGCTAGAGAAATCTTTGTTGATGCTTCTGCTCAAAATATCTTATGTGAAACTGAGCGACTTGCCAAATCAGGTCCTGGCTAGTTTGATTTAGCATTAGGCTTTAGTTTTTGTGTTAGAAGTTAAAACGATTGGGTTGTATGTTGATAACACTTCATATGGATTTATGTCCGACATGCGACACACATTTATGTATCTAGGGTACTATATTTGTATATTTTGGTAATTCATTGATGACTTTTATTGTTTCAAATACAAGTTTCGTATTTATAGATTTTGGAATCGAGAAAATGTAAAATTATAATGTGGGAAATCTGTGGGAATATGCCCGTGGAGAATCTGTGGGAAATAATTGTGAGAAATCTGTGGGAAAAACATTGAAAACAATTACTAAAAATTGTGGGAAATCTATGGGAATATGTCCCCGAGAAATCTGTGGGAATATGTCTGGAAAAACTGTAGGAAAGAATTGTGGGAAAATTTGCGGGAAACATAGGGAAAATGGTTGTTAAAACTTTTGGAAAATCTGTGGGAAAATGGTCGTGGGAAATATGTGCGAAAAATGTTTGTGGGAAATCCGTGGGAAAAAACCCACTCCTTTTGTGTGAAAAATGGCTGATAAAAACTGTGGGAAATCCGTGGGAATATAGTCAACGCTCCGTGGGAAAAATATTTACCCACGGGGTTTTTAGCAACGGAATAATTCCGTGGGAAATCCGTGTGAAAAGGCCCTTTCCCACGGAATTTCCCACGGAATTTCCCACGGATCTTACTGTGGGAAAACATTCTTTGTGTAGTAGTGTTGATAGCATTTGTGTATGGTCGAAGTGAACCTTGCTTTATTCGCCTATGCATAGTTGATTTAGAAACATCAAGTGATTTCGCAGTACATCGTATATTGGTTCGACGATGTAACGGAATTTCAGAAACTTGGTTCAAATCGACGTGAACTCTTTTTCGTCCAACAACTGTTGGCATCTTTGAAGACAAATCAACCTCTACTTCTTGTTCAAGTTGAGATTTCGCATGATTCCAAATGCGACTTACGGTTCACTTAGATACTCCATATTTTGAAGCAACACTACTACCAGTACCTCTTTTCAATTTCCCGTCGAAACTTTCAACCAACAAGGACTGGTATATAGCTTGACGTTCGGAATTAGTGGTGTTTTTTCTAGTGACTAAATTGTCATAATGATCCATGTGAATATGTGATCAAGATGAGAATATAGAGGGGTGCTCATATCGTTGCTTATTGAGCTCTTTATATAGAAAAATATTTTAATGAGTTGGAGGGAAAAAACTTTGGCAAACCGAAAGAAAAAGTTGAAATTCTTTTGTGATTAAAATTGTTTGGATGCAACTTTTTGGCTCCATGTGCATGATCGTAAAAATGTTTTGAAACAATTGTATACATGAAAAAAATATGGCGCCAAGATTTTATGCATGAAAGTAAAAATGTTCTGAAACAATTGTATACATGTAAAAATATATGGCGCCAAGGTTAAAACAGTAGCTTGAAACCTTGTTTTCTAGCTGTAGTTGAAAAATAATACAAAAAGGGTAAAAGTGTCATTTACTGAAAAACAGACAACAATAATTACACTTTTCTTAAACCGTATAATTTTTGTCTGGTGACAATTATTTTGGGACGGAGGTAGTATTTGGCTATCTGTTTGTTTTTGGATTTTTGTCATTGTTCTTTAATTTGTCATCATGGTTGACGCTCATATTGGTAAAAAAATAAAAGGGTTAAGGTAATAATGAATTAAAACTAGACATATATGACCCTTTATATCTTCACCCTCAATATATTACTCCGTAGTTCTCAGTTAATTACTTTCAAACTTAAAGAAAATGAGATTATAAAGTCCCGTCTACTGTAGTTGAATTGGTTTACATACCAGAAATGGTAAATGTGTTAATGATCTAAATGATGGCCCTCTTAAATACCAGAAGAAAGATGTAATGTTGTCGTTTTGTCATTGTTATTGGGTTGTATATCACTGATGTGGGTATAATTATGGGGTAGGTATATAATACAATACGTAAATTGACACGAATCAATACCGTATAAAAATTAACCCATATGGATCGTTGTTTGACGAGAAAGTGAATTTGAGGCTTTACGAGATGGATTTGAATTGGTGATTCAAATAATAAGAAAGATGTATAAAAGAATATTTTATACTACAACGACTTAAAATAAAAATACGATTTACGTAAATCACGCAAATCGAGGAAAAATAATAAAATAATCAAAAATTTCAAAAACTTTAAAACAAGTTAAATTAACTAAATTAACTTAAAATGAAAAATAAAAACCAATTTTAAAAGTGGAATAGGCCAAAAAGTCCAATTGTACAAAAGTGGACAAAAACGTAATTGGGCCAAAAGGCCCAATAACAAAATTTAAAGAAAAATCAAAAAGTGAAAATGTAGAAATGCTTAAAATGGAATCAATAAAACTTTAAAACTGAGATTTTGAATAAAAAAGCTCGTAGCTTATTACAATAAGCAATAAGCACTTTTCAAAAACTCAAAAAAGCTACTAAGACACCTAGAAAAGCTAAAAATTTGCAAAGACTCCTAAAATTTGATTTAAAAGCTAAAATTAAAAAAGAAATCCCCAATAAGCTGAAAAAATAAGCTCAAATAAGAATAAAGTAAAAACCACAAAAAGAGAAATTAGTCATTTTTTGTTTTTACTAAGTCTTATTGGCTGAAAATTTGCAAGGCTTATTTAACGAGACTATAAGAACAGAGGAAAGAAGAAATAAGCAAAGAGTTGACTCAATAAGCTGAAAATCAAAATAAGCAAAAAAGGAAAACGAATATATAGTCGAATCCTAGGGAAAACAAGACCAAACAAGCTGAAACTTGTACACTGCTTAAAGACGTGATAAAAACGATTTTGACTTCAGAATGATAAGTTGTGCATGTCTAGATTAAGCAGAAAAATCAAATAAGCTTAAACAGCTTATTTGTACAAAATAATTAAGAAAAAAAATAGAATAAAGGAAACGAAAAAACAAGTTAAAACGAAAAAGACCCAAAGAGGCAAATGGTTGTGATGTTGTGTGTTGAGGCTGTGTGGTATGGGAGGTCACATGTTCGAACTTGTGAGACTTTTTGCTACAGAGTCTCAATATTATAATTATCTTTTTTGGCTATGATAACAAGACACTTAAATAAGCAGTGGGCTATTTAAGCTTATAAGCAATAATGATAAGCAAAGAAACACACAAAAGCACTTAAAAAATATTTAGACAATAAGCAACAAAAAGAAGTAATGAAACCAATATTAAGCTAACAGTGAACCAGTTTCTACTGCTAGAGCAAATCTAAGCCCAACAGTTGGAATAGTGACTTTTTAGCTTAATTTAAAGCTACCTAATAAGCTTGAAATCTAATTAAAACCAAAAAAAGATTAAATATAGGTCCAAATCTAGTTATGTACCAATTTTTAAGTTCTTAACCCTAGATTTGATTCTTCAAACTTAAGTTGATATAGTTGACCAAATAATGGGAAAATTATGACCAACCCCAGAACTGATTTTAAGCACAAGTGTAAAATAACCTAACGCAAAAGTTTAAACATCAAAATAAACATAAACGGGTAGAAACCAACTAGAAACAAGGAATTCAAACAACTAAAACACCTAATTAGATCAAACAGTGATGAACTGAAAGAAATTGAAGAACATAATATTTTCTTGTTTTTAATGTTTTTATGCTAACTAAGATAGAACATAAGCTAGTCTAATCCTTAATAATCAAGTGCAAAGAACTTAAGTTCTAGATCTATAAGGTAAGCAGACTAGACCTAATTCCAAACACCCCTTAATAGATCACAAGCAAATAAAAAAACAATGAATATGCAAGAAAAAAAGAACAAGTAAATCTTAAAGATAAACAAGCAAATATGAGCATAATTAGAGAACGACAAAGCAAATAAAAAAGAAAATAACCAGTTAGGCAATTCAATAAGAAATAATAAGTAAAACAATGCTTAAAAGGGAAAGAGAACACACCACAGGGTCCAATGCTTTAATGAAAGTATTTGACCTACAACTTTATGTCTACCTAACCTAATATGCTTTTCCACACCACTGAGCTTATGAGAACAGCTTAAACCACCCAAATAAGCACTTGGCTTATTTCAATCCATTTAAAACCCAAACTTGGAAATCTTCTAAACTAAATGAACCATAACTTTTTAAAGCTTGAAACAATACTTAAAATAAACTAACAAGCTTATACTTACAGCTTATTTTTCAAATAAGCTGTAAATAAGCTATGAAACAATAACAAGAAAATAAATTTTCCTTTTGTGGAATTATAAAGTAAAGTGCAATGGAAAATGGAAAGGGAACAATAAATTAAAGGTGCAAGTAATTTAACATGGGACAAGAACTAAAATTGCATAAAAATAAATTTTGGAACTCAAAATTCATATTATTACAGAGATTAGAACAAGTTAAAATGGAAAATAACTATCCTATAAATACAATGTGAAGCAGAAAACCTTAAACCCTAGAATGGTGTCATCTTCTCTTTCTCAAAAGTTCATCTTGGCCCTTGAATTTGTTCTTGAAGCTTCCCACTTGAATCCTATGGCTGATATGAGCTCTATGGTGTTGATATTTGTAGATGAAAAAGTCCGCTGGACCTCTAAGTCAGCTGAGAATGCCGCTGGGCCATCCGGGTCTTCTTCTCCACAAGCCTATAAGAAAGTAGCACACGTTAGCTCGCCTCGGGTGGGGAGCCCGAGACCAACTCTGGTGTGAGAGTAAGAGTCTGATTGAGCCGAATGGCCAATAACATGTAGAGCCGAGTGGCCATGTAGTGTGTGTAATAAATGTCTGTGTGTGAATGAATGTGACTTACATTAATGAGGGGTATTTATAGTGCTGAGAGCACTGTAGTGGATTGTAGCTCCTCGGAGGTAGCACTCCTTGAGACTTGTGACCTGACAGGCCAAGATTTGGTCCAACAGGCTGTGTAAGGCATCTGGATAAAAGGATGCGTCGTTTGTTCCCGAGGGAATCTACCCTGCTTTTGAGGTGTGCATGTGGATGGGTCTTTTATCCGAACGCCAGGCGAGTGTCCATTGGACAATAGGGTGCGCCGTTCCTTCCCAATGCATTGACATCGCTTTCGAGAATTCCCTCTAGACCTGCGCTTGGTAGGTAGGCCGGTCTGCCAGGCCGTACGACAAATCTTGTTTCTAGAAGATGACTTGGCACGTGGATATGGCCGAGCGGCCATATACGCGAACATGTCCCCCCAGTATTGGATTATCAATGTGGAGCATTGGTGATTAAATACTTAACCGTACTGCCGTTCCTTCCGCTTTCTCTTTTGTCTTGTACTCATAACTCATGAGTATTTTATTCCTTTTTCTCCTTCTCTTTTTTTTTGTGTGCGTACCTACCCTCATAATTACCTTCGGTCAAAATACTGGTAATAGCGCCTCATTTAATGCCTCTGCGCGCTTTGTCGGCCAGCTGGATGACACTCATGCTTTATGTGGTCGAGGGGGGTGCCACGTGTTTTTACTGTTTGTTGAAATGACCCTTGGTCAGCCCTGGGGGTCTATTAACACCCCCATTTCTCTTCTCATTTCTTACCTTCTCTTTTTTTACCGTCGAGAGCCGTGAGGTACATCTCTTCTTTCCAGGTCTGTCTTTCTCTTTATTAGTTTCTTTTCTTGTCTTTTCTTGGTCTTCCCCGGCCTGTCATTATGTCTTTCGACGGGTCTTATGAGCGTGGCCTCCCCAGCCAAGAACAGCGTGAGGCCATTAATGAGGCCCAGGTTATGCCCAAATTTGACATGCATCTTTATCATTCCGATTTGAATTCGGATCATGTGCGCCGCGTGGCTGAAGCTTACCACATTCCCTCAGATCTGATCCTTCTGCTCCTTCTCGCAATTTTCGCATGAATGAGCTTCCTTCTCACCTTATTGGTCTCTACGTCCACCACTTTTCTCAAGGTGGTCTTCGTATTCCTTTTTCCTCCTTCTTCCTCCGTGTCGTTGAACATTTTGGTGTACATATCTCACAGCTTGTTCCTATTGGTGTTAATAAAGCTACTCTCTTCGAGGTCTATTGTCGTGGTTTGGATATCACTCCTACCGTGGCGTTGTTCCGTCTATTTTATAAACTTTGTAAAGTAGGTGACTGGTTCTCCTTTCAGAGTCGCGGCGCCAAACCTTACCGTTCCTTCCTTAAAGATGGTCCTACAAGTTTGAAAGGTTGGAAAGGTCTCTTTTTCTTTGTCGATCGTAGGGCGGCTCCCATTGCTATGCCATGGAGACACCATGACTCCAGCGTAGCTGATCCCCTTCCTAAAGCTTCAGAATATGATCCCTTAGATGCCAAAAAACTCTGCGAATTTGCTATTCCCCTTCGTAGGCCATATCAAATCCTCTTGTAGGCCGGTCGTCTTACCCCTTTTTGGAAGTACTCAGGCTTCGATTGCGTACTCAGTGGTCCGGCCGGGGAAAGTAATGTCTCCCTCTTTTCTCTTGCTTGGCTCTTCATATTCTATACATTGTCTAACTTTCCCCCCTTTTGCAGGTGTTACCATGTCTGAGTTCTTGAGGATTCCTCGTTTTGCTGGTGCGTCCATTCGTAAGGGCAACCCTTTGCCGCAAGGCACAGTTGTCCCTACCTACACTAGTTCCCCCTTGGCTAAGGATGTTCCTATCCCCCTAAAGACCCTTGCCATGGAGCAAGCTGAGACCGTTGATGCTAGGGTTGTTGTTGATCGCGAAAGAAAACAAAGGCGTGCTGTTGAGAAGGCCGCCCGTGAGGACGCAGTGGCTGGTGGCTCCCATAGTGCTGGTACTAGGGCTACCCGGGCTACCACACATTCTAGGAAGTCGAAGAGAAAGGCCGATGGTGAGGGCGCCTCTCACAAAAAGAGGGAATCCTCTCATAAGAAGAGCAAAGCAACTAGGGCTTTCGTCGTTCCTCCTCCGGCTCCTACTAGTCCTGTTGAGGCAGATGATGGTAGTAAGTCTCATCCTCCAACTCCTTTGGCCGGGAGGCCTAACGCCATGGAAGGCCTTCGACAACATACTAATGATGTCTTATCTCAACCGCAAGCTTCTGAAGGTGAGCCTCATGCGGAGGAGCATCCCCCCCTCATCTGCTTCTCGCCCCCATCTGTTGTTCCTAGTGGGCGTCATGTTTCTCTTGATGGTGAAAATCTTGCATTTCCTGGAGGTTAGCTCTCTCTCTTTTTATTATTATTATTATTATTTTTTTTTACACATTTTCCTCCGTCTTATACTTTGTTGTTTTCCTTACATAGGTGATGCTTCCAAACCCATTAACTTGGATGCTGATGTTACTCCTGACGAGGCTGAGAGTTCCTACCGTAAGGCCATTCCATTTGTTTGTTGCATTATTATTATTTGGGGCGCATATCCTTCCTCTTATGTTTACTTCGTCTTGGCAGGTGATCCTTACAAGCGTTTTGGGAAGTGACCCTTCAATCCTCAGTGGGGCCTTACTGAGTCTACCCGTGTGGACAAATCCAAGGACTGCCGTGACCTGCTTGCCAACCTCTTTGCCCCTGCTGACCTTGTATACTTTAATGAAGGCATTGACCATGAGGTGGCCATACGGTCCAGTTGGCGTCGATTGGCTCAGAGCACCCAGATGCAGTCCAGTGTTCTACTTCGCTTCGAATCTTTGCTGGAAGAGCATAAAGATTGTGTGTCCTCCCAATCCGAGCTGGAGGCTTGTCGTATGTCTCTTGATACTGCTAATGAGGAGCTGCTAAAGAGCCACCGAGACTATGACAGGCTCCTTGGTGAACATGACCTCCTTATTTCTTCGGAGATGGATATGGATGGACGATTGGCCGTTCTTGAAAAGGCACAGAAACTTCTTGCAGAGGTGATTTCTACGAGGGATGCTAGGATCGTTGCCTTGGAAAATGAGCTAAAGTTTGCTGAGGAAGATGCCCAAGTGCTGAGAGCTGACAATACTAGGTTGGCCGTTGATTTGGGCCGTGAGGCCACTCTGAGGAAGAACCTTGTGAAGGACCTCTTTCTTGTGTTTGTTCGACGCCTCCTAGCAAGTAAGGAGTACAAATCTGCACATGGGGATGTTTTCAGCCTTGCTATGTCTTTGGGTTTCATGAAGGCCGTGAGTCGTGGAAGGAATGAGGAAGAAATTGCTGCTGCTTTGGCCGAGGCGTCCTGTGTTGACTCTTCTGTGACAGAGACTGGTTTAGTGGAGGCATTCGAGGCCCTATTCGTGAAGAAGTATCCCTTCGTAGAGAAGGTCTCTCGAGCATGTTTTAAGAGTCCAATAGAGCTTCAAAACTTGATGCCAGATGGGGAAGTGACTCCCGGCCAAGGGCCCCTTTTGCAGGACTGCTCCTCCGCCCAGTGATTTGCTCTGAACTTTGTCTTGATATGTCTGTAATAACAATTAGATGGCCGCTGGCCTTAACTTGTTCGCACACTTTGCAGTATCTGTCTGTATGCTTGGCCGTCGTGCCACTTTATTTATGTATCTTTAGTTGTCCTCCTATTTTTGGCCTTTCGTGCGTGAACCCGCATGCATTTCGATTTGTATGTACCTTTATTCCTAAGAGTGAACCTTGGCTACATAGATCGACCGAGAGGAATCACTTACCCTCCGGAGCCACTTGGATACTTATTCAACTCCTAATTTTGGTTGGGGAATATTGACTACATATATCGAGCGGAGGGATCTAAGTTCCACTCGGAGCCACTTAAACTTTTATTCCCCTTCCATAGACATCGACCATATTTATCGATTTCAGAGGTTGCGAGCCTTCCATCGAGGTCGCTTGTTCTTTGCCTAATTTGTTAGATATCGATCACGTTAGGATTGATTTTTGTTTATCTATGCACATGGGTTATTTAGAACCATTCATGTGTTTGTTCTTTTACAAAGAGTGGTTATAAACACTGGCCACATGTTCCTACCGCAGGTGATTGGCCTTTCGGAGGGGGCCACTTTTTCTCTTATGTTTACACTCCTTTACCATGTAGGGAAAATTGCTATTCCTCAGCCGGGAGATAGCTTTAATTAATTTCATCATTAAAATGTTACAATGATAAGATAAGTTTAAGCGCTAGGCTAGATGTGGCACTCCCTTAGGTTAATTGCATGCCAGGTGTGTGGCACGGCCTTGCCATTTACTTTTTCCAGTTTATATGAGCCATTCATGTAGGCCTCTGTCACCTTGTAAGGGCCTTCCCATGTTGGACTCAGCTTTCCTGGTTTTTCCACGCGGCTGGCCTCGTTCCTTCTGTAGACGTAGCTCCCCACCTTGAAAGACTTGTCCCTGACCCTCTTGTTGTAATACTGTTCCATCTTTTCTTGTATTTGGCCTCCCGGATGGCTGCGGCCTCCCTTCTTTCTTGCAACAGGTCCAAGTTGAGTCTGAGCTCTTCATCATTGGCTTATTCATCCTTGATTACAAGCGTCCTATGGGTTGGCATTCCTATCTCCGCAGGGATTACGGCCTCACTTCCATATGTTAGGCTAAATGGCGTTTCTCCATTGCTTGTTTTCATTGAGGTTCTGTGTGCCTAGAGTACATTTAGAAGCTCGTCTGCCCATCCCGTTCGATCACGGCCTAGCCTTGTCTTTAGCCCTTCCATCAGTGACTTGTTTTCCCTTTCCACGATGCCATTGGCCTGTGGGTGTGCGACTGCTGTGTTCATTTGCTTAATGTTGAGTTTTTTGCACCATGTCTTGAACGAGTCGTTCACAAAGTTAGTCCCATTGTCGGTCACTTTTACATGGGGTAGGCCAAATCTACAGACAATGTTATCCCACACAAATTTTATCACGTCCTTGCCTTTTACGTTGGCCAAGGGTTTTGCTTCCAACCACTTAGTGAAATAATCAATTGCCACAATGATGTACCTCACCTTACCCGGCGCCACGGGGAATGGACCCAACACATCCATGCCCCACTGGAAGAAAGGCCATGGGGCCATGATTGATGTCATTAGCGTCTTGGGCATCTTGGGCACTGGTGAGTGAGTCTGACACGTGTCACATTTTTTTGTTTCCTCCCTCACGTCACGATGCATCGTGGGCCAATAGTACCCCTGCCTAAGTGCCTTAGCTACCACTGACCTTGTCTTCAAGTACATGCCACAAGCTCCTCGGTGTATCTCCCGGATCACATAGTTGGCTTGGAGTGGTCCCACGCACCGCAACATTGGCATTAAGTAAGATTTCTTGAAGAGTACCCCTCCTTCCATTACATACTGGTTGATCTTCATCCGAAGGGCACGTGCTTCGTTGTGATCCTGCGGTCATATCCCTTGCTCCAAGCACCTTATGATGTGTGTCATCCAATTATCTTCCTCCTCTTCCACAATGGCGTTTACTTCTTCCCTATCTGTTGAGGGTTTGTCTAGCACTTCCACCAATACTTCTTTTGTCAAATGATTAAATGCCACTGAGGCCAGCTTGCTTAGTACGTCGGCCTTTTGGTTCTTACTTCTCGGTATGTTCATGATTTTGAAGCTCTTGAACTGTTCTACGTGCTCTTTTGCCTTACTCAAGTATTTGATCATTCTCTTGTTGGCGGCCGCAAAATCCTCATTGATTTGACTGGATACCAACTTCGAGTCCACCTTTACTGCCAAATGTTCTACTCCCATCTCTTCTGCTATTCTTAGGCCAGCTAGCAAGGCCTCGTATTCTAACTCATTATTTGTGTTGTCAAAGTTCAACCTCAAAGCATACGTGTATTCCATGCCGTTGGGGCTGATCAATACTAAGCCTGCTCCAGAGCCTTTCGGGTTGGACGCTCCGTCCGTATATAGCACCCACTCCTCCTCTTTATCAACCTTTTCTTCTTTGGAAACGTGTGTTTCCAGGTCCTTCGAAGTGTCTGTTCCAACTGGTACTTCATTCAGAAAATCTGCTAGCACTTGGCCCTTTATAGCGCTTCTTGGTTCATAGGCAATGTCGTATGTCCCCAACTCTATGGCATACTTTGCAAGCTTGCATGATGCTTTGGCCTTGTTCAGGTTTTGTCTTACGGGTTGATCTGTGATGACCTTGATTGGGTGTCCTTCGAAGTATCGCCTTAGCCTCCTTGACGTGCTTAGAAGGGCCAGGGCTAGCTTCTCCAAAGGGGCATAGTCTCTTTCTGCTTCATGTAGCGTTCGACTGACGTAGCGGACTGGCCGTTGGATCCCCTTTCTTTCTGCTAACAATAATGCGCTTATTGCTCCTTTCGCTGCTGCCAGATATAAGGAAAGTGTTTCTTTGGGCTTAGGTGTGGTGAGTGATGGTAGCTCTATCACCATTCTCTTCATCTGTTGGAAAGCCTCCTCCGCTTCTTCCGTCCATCAGTACTCTTCTTTGTTGGCCTTGGTTATATTTTTCAGAGTGTCAAAGAAAGGTAGTGACCTCTCGGCAGATTTTGAGAGGAAAGGGTTAAGCGCGGCCAACTTCCCTGCTAAGCTTTGCATTTCGTTCCATGTTCTGGGTGATTGCATATCCGTGACGTCCTTAATCTTGGCTGGGTTGGCTCTTATCCCTTCCGACGTCACCATATACCCTAAAAATTTGCCCTCCTCAACTCCGAAAGAACACTTCTTTGGATTAAGCTTCATGTTAATATTTCATAAGTTGTCGAATGTTTCAGCTATGTGTGCCAGCATTTCCTTCTCAGTCTTGCTTTTTATGACCAAGTCGTCCACATACGCCTCTAGGTTTCGTCCAATCTGTGATTCGAACGCTGTGTCCACTAACCTTTGGTAAGTGGCCCCTGCGTTTTTTAGACCGAAGGGCATTTTGGTGTAGCAGTACGTCCCCTGATCAGTGTAAAAGGCTGTCTTTTCTTCGTCCTCTTGGGACATTTGCACTTGGTGGTAGCCTTTGTAGGCATCTAAAAAGCTTTTGTACTTGTATCCCATGACAGCTTCTATTTTGGCGTCAATCTCTGGCAGAGGATAATAGTCCTTTGGACAGGCGGAATTCAAATTTTTGAAATCTATGCACATCCTCCATGCTCCATCTACTTTTTTGACCAACATCGTGTTGGATATCCACGTAGGATACCTAACTGGCCTCACGATCCCTGCCTTTACCCATTCTTCCACCTCCTTGGCCACAACTTCACTTTTTTCAGCAGACAATACCCTTCGCTTCTGGCTCACCGGCGCTACCGACGGATTTACATTGAGCTTGTGTTGAGCGATCCTTCTTGGTACTCCGGTCATGTCTTGCGGCTCCCACGCGAAGACATCTAAGTTGTTCTTTAGCAATTGTTTTAACTGCCCCGAGCCTTCCTTTGACAAGTTTCCCCCAATCGTGACCAGTTGGTCGGGGAAGGCCGGGTTGATCATCACCTCCTTTGTTAAGTTGACGACTTGGTGTTCTCCCTTCTCCGGCTCTTCCTTCGCCATTTTCCGCTTTCCTATCTCTCTGCATTCATTAATAATTGAAAATGATGTAACGAGAGTTGCGATACCTCGAGGTGTTGGGAATTTCATCATGGCATGGATGGTAGATGGGATGGCTCTTAGCCTCCTTATCCCTGGTCTCCCTAGGATGATATTATATGGGGAAGGGGCGGGTATGACGGTGAATCTCATCATGGCCCTTCGGAACAACCCTCCGTCCCCTGAAAATCCTGACACCGTGCTATGCATCTTAGTCATCCTAGGTTGTATGCTTGGGTGAAGGCTTTTGAAACAATGCTCGTACATTATTTCCACGGACGCACCGCCATCCACATGTACCCTTCTTACCAAGTATCCTTTGACCTCGACCTCTATCACAATCGCTTCTTCCGACAGATCCTCGTCTGGGCATGGTGGGAACGTTATTGGGACGTTCATCCAGTCCTCGTTGACCCACCTTGACTTCCTCTTTCGATTATCACTATGTCCCGACACCATGTTTATCACTTTGGCATTTTGAGGGTGGCCATTCTGGCCGCCTGATACTTAGGCTTTTGCCTAGTAAGAAAATTATTGTTCGTTATAGTGGTCTAATCGAATTGATAACTGGTTAACTATGCGACTCAGTTGTCTTTGGTGGAAACAAAAGTTGTGTCGTTGTAGTATATTAAAAGTTTAAAACAAATAAAATAAATAGCAGGTAATTTAAATCTAACTCTAATTTAAAATAAATGGCGAGAAATTAAATCGAGACGAGAAATTAAAAGGCACTTAAAGTAAATGGCAATTAACGTAAATAACGCAAACTTAAAACTATCCTAAAGGCAAACTTAAAACGCAACTAAAACTTAACTAAGGCAAGACTTAAAATAAATCTAAGGCAAGTAAACTTAAAGTGCGACTAAGTAAAAAGGCGAGAAAAGTAAAGCTTAAAAATTAAAACTTAAAAACAGAAACTTGAAATAACCTGAAAACAGCTCATTCGGAATAAACCTTCGTTCGGAATAATCATTCGTCCGGAATGTCACCTTCGTTCGGAATAATTCTTCTTCACTCGGAATATTTACCAAAACCCTTGATCCGGAATCTAGTTCACCCGGAATAAATGCTTCACTCGGAATAATGGTTCATCCGGAATATGTCACTTATCCGGAATACACCCTTGATCCGGAATAAAAGCTTTATCCGGAGTGTTTTCCTTGACTCGGAATATTCTGTTGATCCGGAACAAATTCTCCAACCCTTCGGTCGGAATGTTCCGAATGAATACCTTTATTCGGAATATTGGATGTTCCGAATGAACTCCTTTATCCGGAATATTGGATGTTCCGAATGAACTCCTTTATCCGGAATATTGGATGTTCCGAATGAACTCCTTTATCTGGAATATTGGATGTTCCGAATGAACACCCTTTGATTTGGAAGAAGTTGTTGATCCAGAATGTTTCTTTGGTTCGGAACAATCACAACACCACCTTTATCCGGAATAAACAGCTTGGTTCGGAATAACCTGGAAACAGAAATCACGAAGAACACAGGGACAAAAAGAAATACGGATCTAACCAAAACTAATCAAAATCAACCACAAGATTAAATCAAACTAACCAATAAACATCTACTAATCATAAACAAACAATCCAAAACAATCATACTAACAATACTAATCAAAATAATCAAAACCCACTTAATCAATTTAATAAAAACTTAAGAACATGAACATAAACAATAAAGCATAAAGATTAGAGATCAAATAAGAAAGGAAGATAGAAGATTGACAATAAAAATAAAGATTAACAACAATTAAAAGGAAACTTACTTGAAATTAAAGGTATTTAAGGTGCAAGACAATTAATTAAATGACATGTAATTAAAGAACAAGTAATTAAAATGGAAGAGCTAATTGTCACACTTAGCCAACAAAATGAAAATGAAATCCTAATGATCTATTTATAGGAGGATTAAGGAGGTGCTTAGGAAGCTTCCTCCCCTCTTTCTTCTTTCTTTAATTGCATGATTAAGTCCTTGTCTTCTTAATTCTTCGACTTTTGACTTTGTCTCAGGATTAATAAACTCGTCTTGTAATTTCTTCAATAAATTAGACTTGAGTTCTTCGGCTTTTAGTAAACTTCCGTCTTTTGAATTTTTCTTCGATAAATCTTCAGAATTGGTCTTGGACTTCCGTTCTTTTTGCACTCTTGATTTCTTGACTTCGTCTTTCGTCTTTTTCTTCGATAAAAGCCCGTGAATGCCCTTGTTTTCTCCCCTTTTCACATTTTCGTCCTAAATCACAACAAAAACACAAACCACGCATAATTCCGACATTTACGACATAAAATACACGTTTTGGCTCGGTTATTATTGTAGTTAAGTGGTAAAAAGGATGGGTGTTTACACACCTATCAAATCCCCTACACTTGACCATTGCAATGTCCTCATGCAATGTATTAGTTACAAAGCACGTTTTACATTTTTCATCATAATCAATCCATATTGGCCTTTATTAAAGAGATAGAAAATTATAAACATTCAAAGGAAGAAAGAAATCAAAAACATACCTTAAGGTTTTGAAAATGTCATGAATGATCATCATCCTCAAGTTTTCACTTTCTCCAAACCAAGCTTAAAAACGAGATCATTGTTATTATAAGTTAACAAACTAACACGAACTCATGTGGGCCAATTATTTACTTAGACTCCCTTATTCCTAGGTGTATCTCTTACATTTTATTGTTGTCTTGAATGATCACGAGGATGCATTGTTGACTTATTTCGATAGTTATTAAGGTTGAAAATAAAGTGGGACGATTTAATCAATAGTTAGCTAAAGGACAAAATCTTTTAAAACTGCTTCTCGGGACCTCATAAAGTTCATATCTTGGCATAACTCGCTTCGCGATTTGAGACCTTTCTCGGACCGATATTTGGCAGCGACTTCATACTTCAAATCTTGAGAGACGTTCATGAAATAATGGTCTTCTCTTCATAATAGGAATTTCTTCACTTGAAGTTTTGAGAGATTCTTCATATTTGACCACGACTTCTTCATTTTTCTCCAATCTTTATTTGGGATTTTGATATACAACGATCCGCCTCCTTTTTGGACTTGGATCTATTTATCCTCATACCTTGTTAGGGCCTTTTTGGATAGACTTCTCCATGATCTTTACGGGAGTATTTGCTTTTCGTCGTGTGTCTTGATCCTTCATATTGATCTTTGATAAATGATTCTTCACATCACTTTTGGATCTTTAGCAACAAAATGTAGCCCTCATGTCTTGTTAGGACCTTTTTGGACTCACCAATCTTCGCATCCCGCTTCAATAAGTTATGCCTTGGCTATGAACTCTAATCATTACCGAGCAACTTTTAAACGATCTTGGGCTAGAAGCTAAGTAACTTTTCAAATCGTACAACCTTATTTATTGCAGATAAATTTATTAGCAAGCGATGGGAGAATAGGCTTATAATTAACTCACATAAATTCACGAAAGAATACCAAACTTATAATTGACTCTATCATCTCTCGTTCTCCATAATTTAAAATCTCAAAGAATGAGACTCGTGGATGCTTAGCCTATTAAATCAAAGTTTTGGGTTTTCGAGTCATCTATAGGATCTTGCAAATTCTTAGACTTTTTCAAGTTTAGAAATCGCATTTTAAAGTTCCCTTGATAAACGACTCTCTAGGATCAATTATAGGAACTTGCGAAAAGTTCTTGTTCTTAACCCGTGAGAGTTAAGACTTTCGCGTTTTATAGCTCCCTATATAAAAGCCTAGAAAAACTTGACTTAAACACGTTAAGGATACTAGCTAGAGTAAACTTAGATAAGTAAACTCGGGTTGAGTCAAAATATTCACAACGTTTTGAAAATTAAAACCATTTTATTAAAAATTTATTCTAGTAAAGAAAGAAAATAACTATACGAAGGGAAAAACTAATAGGCCAAAATAGATCAAAAATTTTGAAAAATGTCGAAAAATTGATTTTTCCGGTTAAAATGAGGACAAATACAAGGAAAAGGCCACTTAACTTCGATAGAAGTCCCCCTACACTTAATATAAACATTGTCCTCAATGTTTAAGCATGTGGGCGTAAACTCCCCTACACTTAGGACATTGTGCACTTTGTTTAAATCTTGCTAAGGAAAGGACAACTAAAGAGATTCCTATTTTAATATTGGAAAATATAAAATAGTGAATCGAAAAGAGTTTAGGATAGAACCGGGAAGAAGGGAACACGGAATCACGGTTCGTCAAAAGTCATCAAGAGTGTGTCTTTGAAAGCTCGAATCCCTGGATATGAGAAGAGAGGAAATAACAAACACCAACGGGTCTCCCCTACACTTAGGATAAAGATAGCTAAAAGATAGATACTTGGGTTGCCTCCCAAGAAGCGCTTGATTTTTGTTCACCGAGTCGTGAGCCTGACTCGACCTTGATTAGCATAGGAAGAAGCATGAAACATATCCACCGGTATCAAATACATAGTTTTCGTCCATCAAATAGCACAAGCTTAAGGCAAACAAGGCAAGCCAAAGAAGAGTAGGCAAGGTTCCCTTAAGCAAAGATGGAGCACAGTGGAAGCAAGTATGGTGAGGTGCAAGCGTATCTCCAGTAGTTCCAAAAATCTTTCCTTTTATTTCATCAGATGGATACTGAGATGGCTTGAAAAGTGCAATACCTGGGTCGAACACCTTTTCCTTTAGGGGAAAATAGCACTCAGGCTCAGCAGAATTTGAAGATGATCCGCGAAGAAGATGCACAACCTCGTCCTCAGAAGGTGGACAAGGAGGTGTCAAAACATACGTGCTGCGGATGTTGGTGTCGTCTGGTTGCTTCCCCTTTAAAAGAATTTTCTTCAAATCCGAAGTAGGATCAAGACCATAATCATCAAAGTCTAAAGGAGGGGCATCACTCTCATGAGGGAAGTATGTATTGAGAAAAGTAGAAAAGTCTTCCTCAAATGAGTAGTCATCCAAAGTAGGATCAAGTGATGGCGGAGGATCTTCATCATGAGAAGAATCACTCGAAAGAGTATCGGCCTCATCAAAATCATCATCAAGTGGGCATGTCGGGATACTCGGAAGTAAAATCATCATAATCATCTCCATCGAAGCTAGAATCATCATCATAAGCATCATAGATTGGTGGAGAATCATATATGGGTGAAGGTTCCAAATTGGAGAGAGAATCATCCACATCATCTTGAAATAGTGGATTATCATTGCAAGACTCGAATAGAGGATTGTTGTAGATGACAAAATCATCAAGCACATTAATCATATTCGCTGATTCTCTTCCATAGGATTTGCTTGTAAGCTTCCCCATTTCAAAAACTTGTGCATCATCCCCGACTCTTAAGATGATCTCACATTTATCCACATAAATTAAAGCTCTACCGGTTCTCAAAAATGGCCGTCCAAGTATTAACGGAATACGAGGGTCCATTTCATAATCAACAACGACGAAGTCGACCGGATAAGTGAATGTGCCAACTTTAATGAACACATCTTCGGCAATACCAACGGGGTAAGCGAGAGTGCGATTGGCAAGCTCAAGAGTCATTTTGGTGGGTGTAAGGTCGGGCAATGATAACTTTTTCCAAACACTTAAAGGCATCAAATTAATACTTGCCCCGAGATCGGCTAAGGCAGTAAATTTGTCGATGTGGTTAAAAGTACAAGGTAGCACAAAACGACCGGGATCTCCAAGTTTCTCCGGAAGTTCTTTAAGAAGGATGGCAGAGCAATTTTCATTTAATCGAGTATTAACAAACTCGGCCATCTTCTCCTTCTTGCTAAGCAATTCTTTAAACATCTTAACAAATTTAGGCATTTGTGCTAGAGCTTCAACAAGGCTAAAAGTAACGGTTATTTCCAAAACTTTCTTAAAATAGTTTGACACTTGAATGTCATCCTTGGTGTGTAGTTTGGCCTTGTCTAAGCGAGATGGATAAGGAATATTTGGTTTATGGGTGGAAGGTGTAGGTGTAGCAGGTAAAGGTTGAGATGTTGAAGGCTTAAAGGTGGAAGGTGGGGTTGGTGAAGGGTTCTTCTTCACGATGAGGCGGAGACGGTAATGGTGTACTAATACTAGGTGTGGGAGTAGTAGGGATAAATGGTGGTGGTGGAGGCGTAGATGATGTAACTGGGGGTGGGATAGATGGTCCTACTAAAGTAACTCCACTACGGGTAGTAATAGCACTCACATTCGCTCTCGGGTTGGTGACGGTGTTTGAAGGTAGAGAGCCCGAAGTAGAGGGTTGAGTGGTTGGTAAGAAACTAGCCAGCATATTCTTCAAATCATTCGTTTGATTGCTGAAGGAGGATTGTATATCATTTCGAAGCTCGGATCTTATGTCATTCCCTTGCTTAGTGATATCCCCTTTCAAATTGATAATTTGGCTCTACAGATTCTTAATTTGCTCTCCTTGGGTTCTCATCAAAGCTTCAACATCTTGATTGATAGGTGGGGCTTGTTGACCGGGTGGGTGATAAGGATTAGAAGCTCGAGGTGGGATTTGGTTGCTTCTATTGTAATTGTTGTTGGGGTTTTGGTTTTGAGGAGAAAACCGGGTGAAAGGTAGTTGTTGGACCGATAACTTAGCAAATTTCTATTCCCTTGAGGTCGGGCTTGGTAATTTTCCGGTGAATAATTACCATAAGCTGCATACACGTTTTCCGGATTTCCTTGAGTAGAAGGACAATCAGTGTATGAGTGAGGACCGCCGCATATCTCACAAGGATTGGCTACCGCTTTAACTTGTTGTTGTTGGTTTGAAGCGATGAGCAAGATATTTTTGTTCATTTCGGCCATCATGCGGGTGAATTCGGTCATATCAGGGTTTGCTGAAGTGGAAGAAACATTGACTCTCGGGTTGTTCCTTGAAGAAGCGGAGGAATCCCAATTTTTGTGGTGAGTAGTCATGTTCTCAATAAGCTCTCTACACTCCTCGGGTCTCCTTTTCATAAATGTGCCACCGGCGGCTGCATTAATCGTATCACGATCACGAAAAGTTAAACCGTTGTAGAAAGTATCAATTAAGGTTACGGGGAGCATGTTGTGGTTTGGACAGCGATCGATCAAAACATTATATCTTTCCCAAGCATCAAAGAGAGATTCATCGGGTTCTTGCATGAAACCGCTGATTTGATTTCGAAGGCTCGTGACCATGGATGGTGGAAAGTAGCGCGACAAAAAGCGTTGAGTCATGTCATCCCAAGTATGAATGGAATTCTTTGGGAGACGATCAAACCATTTCTCGGCGTGGTGTGATAAAGTATGTAGGAAGAGTTGAAGGCGAAGAACATCCATTGTGGCACCGGAAAACTTCATGCTTTGAGTAATAGTAATGAATTTGTCGAGGTGTTTGTTGGCATCATCATCAGGCATTCCTCGAAATGGATTAGTTTGCACTTGCTGGATCATGTGATGCTTCAACGAAAACTCCGGAGCCGTGATTTGCATCGGCACAATCGGTCCTCCTCGTCCAAACATGGTGGGTTGACAAAGCTCCTCCATTGTCCGAAGATCGGGCTGTGGAAGAACATTGTTGTTGTTATTATTGAGGTACGGTGGATTATTGTTGTTGTTCACATCTGCCATAGCTAAATCTTCACGAGTCTCGGGCTCTTGATAAGTAGAAGATCTAGTACGCATACACCTGCAAAAGCAAAAGGAAACAATACCAAACACAAAGAGAATATATACACTATAAAGAAAAATAAAATCTTTTTTGGATTTTTGAAAATTTTCAATTTTTATGGATTTTTAACAATTTTTAATTTTTATGGGTTTTTCGAAATTTTTAAGCAAGAAAAATAACGCTCACAAATGAATGGATCCCAAAAAGCATCGCGTCTGTCACAGAAAACCGTTAATCTTCACGAAAAGAGCCGGCAGCGGCGCCATTTGATACTTAGGCTTTTGCCTAGTAAGAAAATTATCGTTCGTTATAGTGGTCTAATCGAATTGATAACTGGTTAACTATGCGACTCAGCTGTCTTTGGTGGAAACAAAAGTTGTGTCGTTGTAGTATATTAAAAGTGCAAAACAAATAAAATAAATAGCAGGTAATTTAAATCTAACTCTAATTTAAAATAAATGGCGAGAAATTAAAGCGAGACGAGAAATTAAAAGGCACTTAAATTAAATGGCAATTAACGTAAATAACGCAAACTTAAAACTATCCTAAAGGCAAACTTAAAACGCAACTAAAACTTAACTAAGGCAAGACTTAAAATAAATCTAAGGCAAGTAAACTTAAAGTGCGACTAAGTAAAAAGGCGGGAAAAGTAAAGCTTAAAAATTAAAACTTAAAAACAGAAACTTGAAATAACCTGAAAACAGCTCATTCGGAATAAACCTTCGTTCGGAATAATCATTCGTTCGGAATGTCACCTTCGTTCGGAATAATTCTTCTTCACTCGGAATATTTACCAAAACCCTTGATCCGGAATATCTAGTTCACCCGGAATAAATGCTTCACTTAGAATAATGGTTCATCCGGAATATGTCACTTATCCGGAATACACCCTTGATCCGGAATAAAAGCTTTATCCGAAGTGTTTTCCTTGACTCGGAATATTCTGTTGATCCGGAATAAATTCTCCAACCCTTCGTTCGGAATGTTTCGAATGAATACCTTTATTCGGAATATTGGATGTTCCGAATGAAATCCTTTATCCGGAATATTGGATGTTCCGAATGAACACCCTTTGATTCGGAAGAAGTTGTTGATCAGGAATGTTTCTTTGGTTCGGAACAATCACAACACCACCTTTATCCGGAATAAACAGCTTGGTTCGGAATAACCTGGAAACAGAAATCACGAAGAACACGGGAAAAAAGAAATACGGATCTAACCAAAACTAATCAAAATCAACCACAAGATTAAATCAAACTAACCAATAAACATCTACTAATCATAAACAAACAATCCAAAACAATCAAACTAACAATACTAATCAAAATAATCAAAACCCACTTAATCAATTTAATAAAAACTTAAGAACATGAACATAAACAATAAAGCATAAAGATTAGAGATCAAATAAGAAAGGAATATAGAAGATTGACAATAAAAATAAAGATTAACAACAATTAAAAGAAAACTTACTTGAAATTAAAGGTATTTAAGGTGCAAGACAATTAATTAAATGACATGTAATTAAAGAACAAGTAATTAAAATGGAAGAGCTAATTGTCACACTTAGCCAACAAAATGAAAATGAAATCCTAATGATCTATTTATAGGAGGATTAGGGAGGTGCTTAGGAAGCTTCCTCCCCTCTTTATTCTTTCTTTAATTGCATGATTAAGTCCTTGTCTTCTTAATTCTTTGACTTTTGACTTTGTCTCGGGATTAATAAACTCGTCTTGTAATTTCTTCAATAAATTAGACTTGAGTTCTTCGGCTTTTAGTAAACTTCCGTCTTTTGCTTTTTCTTCGATAAATCTTCAGAATTGGTCTTGGACTTCCGTTCTTTTTGCACTCTTGATTTCTTGACTTCGTCTTTCGTCTTTTTCTTCAATAAAAGCCCGTGAATGCCCGTGTTTTCTCCCCTTTTCACATTTTCGTCCTAAATCACAACAAAAACACAAACCACGCATAATTCCGACATTTACGACATAAAATACACGTTTTGGCTCGGTTATTATTGTAGTTAAGTGGTAAAAAGGATGGGTGTTTACACACCTATCACCGCCCTTGCCTTTCTGCCTCACATCTTTAATCAAGTGGTTAAGCTTCCCGGACTCCAAGGCGGCCTCCAATTGTCTCCTCAGCTGGAAGCAGTCATTCGTGTAGTGTCCTTTCGCACAATGATAGTCACAATATCTTTCCATGTTCTCCTTTTTGGTGTTCCTACCAAGGGAGGTGGGGCCGGAAGGTTTAGCTGGTGCTCTGTTGCTAAAATTTCCTTCGGTGAGCTGGATAAGTCCTCTAGGGTGAATATTCGATTCACCTCTTGTGGGCGCTGCGGGTTACGGTAAGGCAAGGTATAGGGTTTGGTGTAAGGGGTTCTATTTTGATAGGCTCCTCGACCTCCCCCTCTTCTTCCTCCAAAACCCCTTTTCTGGGCCCGGTCATACCTCTGGCCTCCAGTCGGGGAACTGTCCCCCGGATATACTCTCCCCTGGGCAGCTCAGCATCCCTAAACGCTGTTTCAGCACGAACGAAGTCGTCCATATGCTTCAACATCTCATCCACTGTCTTTGGTATGCTTTCAGCAAACCGTTTGGCCAAACCAGGACATTTGTGTGCGCCCATAAATGAAGAGATCCTCATGAGGTCAGGCACATTAGGGATGGAATTGGATTCACTTACCCACCTCTCTTTGAACATCGGCAGGCTCTCGTTGGCCTTTCGGATGATCTTCGTGATCTCAGTGGGGTCCTTCGCACACACTTTCAGCATCCCACACCCTGTGAGGAACTTGGCTTCCAAATCATCCCAATCGTCTATGCTTCTTGACGACAACTCGTCGAACCAAGCTCTGGCCTTATCATCTAGTGTTTGTTGGAACATTCAGCACCATACGGGCATGGGCCATTCCCCCTGGTTCCCCATCCCTTTAAAATAGTTGATGTGGTCAGCCGGATCTCCCCTCCCTGCGTAAATCCTAACGTTAGCCGGCATCCTATGGCTAGGGGCTGAGTATTCAATGATCCTTCGGCTAAGGGGGCATTTGGCCAGTGATTTGAAAGGTTTTCCCAAATCATCATTTGCCACCTTCTTCCCCTTGCTTTTCTCTCCTCCGCCTTGGCTTTCCTTCTTTTTTCCCTTATCTTCCGAAGGTTCTTCCCCTTCGTCAAAACTGATTAGCCTCGGCTTGATGTAGTCTCGGTTGCTTTTGTCTTTTATCAACTCTTTTAGGGCTGAAAGGTGACCCTCAATGATTTCTTCATTCGTGAGGCTGTTGTGGTTGTCATTATGAATTTCCATTTCAGGTGATGTTAGGGTAGGACCCGCCATTCTTTAGCTACTTGGTAGATCGAATTTAGGGTCCCACGGATGGCGCCAGTTTGTAGATGCAAAAGTCCGCTGGACCTCTAAGTGGGCCGAGAATGCCGCTGGGCCGTCCGGGTCTTCTTCTCCACAAGCCTATAAGAAAGTAGCACACGTTAGCTCGCCTCGGGTGGGGAGCCCGAGACCAACTCCGGCGTGAGAGTAAGAGTCTGATTGAGCCGAATGGCCAATAACATGTAGAGCCGAGTGGCCACGTAGTGTGTGTAATAAATGTCTGTGTGTGAATGAATGTGACTTACATTGAATGAGGGGTATTTATAGTGCTGAGAGCATTGTAGTGGACTGTAGCTCCTCGGAGGTAGCACTCCTTGAGCCTTGTGACCTGACAGGCCAAGCTTTGGTCCAACAGGCTGTGCAAGGCATCTGGATAAAAGGATGCGTCGTTTGTTCCCGAGGGAATCTATCCTGCTTTTGAGGTGTGCAGGCAGATGGGTCTTTTATCCGAATGCCAGGCGAGTGTCCATTGGACAATAGGGTGCGCCGTTCCTTCCCAATGCATTGACATCGCTTTCGAGGATTCCCTCTAGACCTGCGCTTGGTAGGTAGGCCGGTCTGCCAGGCCGTACGGCAAATCTTGTTTCTAGAAGATGACTTGGCACGTGGATATGGCCGAGCGGCCATATACGCGAACAATATTTTCTTAGTGACCCTTAAATAGGAACTTGGAGGCCAAGGTGAGTGATCTCCGTCGTTGAATCTTGGTACCTATTGATATTTGGTATCATGTGACTTTAAACATTTGGTATTGATTGTCTTCTTCTCCTGAGTCATCCAACAAACCCATGTGGGTTTGCATAGTCATGTTGTGATGTATAGTACTGGGCTTGTTTTCATGGTTAAAGTTCTGGGTAGATTAGGGTTTATGAAGGGGATTAGGGGAGGGTGTTTATGAATACTTATTGTTTCCCTCTTAAACCAATATTTGACCATGGTTTGACTTGGGTTTATTAAATAAACCGGGTTAATAAACATAGGGTATGGGTTATGAAATGGATGGGTTGATTTAGGTTATTGGATTTAGACTGGAGGACTAGTTGGGTTATGAGATGGACTGGACCAGTTTGTATATATGTAATATTTACACTTTTTTACCAAGTAAATACCACATTGCACCGTTAGTCCGTATATTGACCAAGGACTAACGGCGTGTTAATCCTAATGAAAAGTTCGTG
Source organism: Glebionis coronaria (assembly GCA_025667525.1). Lineage (NCBI taxonomy): Eukaryota > Viridiplantae > Streptophyta > Magnoliopsida > Asterales > Asteraceae > Glebionis > Glebionis coronaria. The sequence continues at coordinate 606,021,270 of CM046875.1, read as the reverse complement.
ATCCTGTTAAGGATTGTACTTATAGCTTGTAAAAAAATAGCGCACGGGAGAGACTCTTACTAAACCAAGATAAGTTATGCAGAATCTAACTTATCAAAGCTAAGAAGAACATGAATTCTACTAACTATTCAATTCTTTTATTAACAGTAAAACTGTGTTGAGGTACAATAAACTCAACAACCCTATGTTCCTTTTATACTTGCAAAGAACTCTAGAATATTCTATTATGATACGTATATCACACATGATATACTCCTATAATAAATATAACGTATCTTTACCTAAGATATATTTGTCCTTATCAAACTAGCAGTACTTAAGAATACAACCAGCAGTACTTGCATGTATCGCGTTACCACTAACAATACTTGCTATAACTAACGGTACTTGGTACATAACTAACGGTACTTTGTACAAATATAAATAATTCCCAACAATCCTCCCCTAAACGTGAATGATCACTTGTTATCTTCTTGGTGCTCTGTCTTGAATGTATGTGTCTTCATGTCTTCAGATTTAGCTTATATAACTCATAGTTTTCTGGGTAGGACTTGTAGTCTTCCAATCTTGTACCATCAGAATGCATTCAAGCACCTTGTAGATCTTCTTCTAGTATAATGAACTTCAGTATTCTTTTCTGAACTTCATCTTTGTCTTCACAGTATGATCTTCTGTGTATTGAATCAGCAACATTCTTTCTTTCTACAACATCTTGAATTTACAACTGATATCAACGAGAGTGGCTCTTAATATCTTGACTTCAAAGTTTTCTTTAAGTTTTGTAGCAACATCTTGTATCTACTCACATGCATAAGACAATTAGCAATAAACCAATTTGTATTGGCATCATGATGGCAAATCACCAGAGATTATTCTTTACCAGTTAGCTGTTTGCTTTGGAATAGTCAATACTTTATTCATCAATAATAAGGTGTACTGATTACCCTACATGTTTTTTGTAAACTAACAACCATGAACGAATTTGATATGTCTTTACCTAGAGTCATTTTCTCTTGGACTAGCCAACTCTACATTTAAGCATGATGAGTTAATGGCAATGTAGTTTTTAGCAAACTACCAGCTATCAACGGATTTGAGAAGTCTTTACCATAAATCGTTTGCCTGTGGACTAGCTACTTCTTATGTGGATTAGACATGGTGAACTGATTACCATTTATGAAGTGTGGCTGAATGCCAAACACTTAAAGTACTCTTTTGACTTCTATTTCTCTCTCAAGATCCTTGATTTACTGTTCGATAAACCTTATCAACTCCAAAGCTCTTGTGGACTCTTTAGAAACTTCTAACTGGAGATCTAACATCCATTCTAGCACTCTTCTCTCAAAAGGGTATCTTCTCTCTTGAAGTAGATAATAAGTGACATTGTTGATCTCAACATTATGAATACCACAAGATCTATAATATCTCCATTATGTGGGGACCTAGATTTCTTGACCCTTCTAGCAATCTTCCTTATACTTGTCTAGTGTTTCACACATCACCTTCAATTCAGCAAGTAGAACCATTTCTGTCTTTCCTGGATTTCCCTCACTAGCTCTTCTGATAGCTTCATATAATTCATGTACATCCAGTCTATGAAAAATATGTAGCACATCTTACAACCATTGAAAATACCTGTGTGTAACACTCCCAAATTTCGGATAGCAGAGGAAGGGTCATTAGGAGTATTACTTCATAGCACAACACACAAGTTACAGAAAACGAATCAAAAAGAGTCGTTTGAAAAGTTTAATCCATTCAATAATCCAAATTTAGAGTTTACAAGAAAAAACAGGTCCCAACAATATTGTAACAATGAACAGTTTATCAAATGGTAATCATTATTTTATTGCCTTTAAAATATCCAGTGCGTCTCCATGCTCCAGCTGCTATTAAACCTGAGTACCTGAGAAATACATGCTAAAACATCAACACAACGGTTGAGTGAATTCATAGGTTTGCAAGTAAAAGCAGTGGACCACAAGATTTCAGTATTCAGATTACAAAAGTCAGATAGCATCAGTTATCTCATTTAGCTCATGAAACCGAACATTAACATCCGTTATTCCGTTCAAGTTTCAAATACAGTGCGTCCAGTCGGTTTTTCGTTAAACCCGGACGGAGAGGTCAATCCCGATAGATCTATTCACAGCATTCACGTTTACTCGACCAGTACAGTCAGTCCAAGTAATTAACGGTTTATGACTAAAAGGGATAAAATAAGCATACAGTTCAAGCAGTTCAAGCACTTGCGTCCATACGTAAAAAGTAGCATGTATCCCCCTCGCGGGTTTATTAAAACAATTAAAATAGTAAAAGAGAGGCTATAAACTCACCTTAGCGATAGCGATGTCAAACGAGGATAACAATCAAGATAATGGTGATGGAGTAAAACGGTGAAATAAGATAATACGAGAGACCGCGAGATTCTAACGGCGACAAACAATCAACCCACGGCTGAATATTAAGACAACACCAAATAAATAAAGTCTTTATTTTGAAACCTCGAGTCTTTCTTCGTAACATATTTCAATCTTTTTGAGCCATATTTCTATTATTATTGTCTTGCGTCAAATGACCAAAAGAAAGAGTGAATTCACATTTTAGAAAAAATATACCAAAAGAAAGAAGCACATAATGTATCTTGTTCTACAACTGAATAGGATATTAACGTGTCTTGTTTGACACGTGTTGACAATATTAAAACGTGTAATGCTAAAATTTCCTCCCCTCATTTTTAAAATATAAGTGTTATCACTTAAAATGTGAAGTGGCGTAATATTGCATCAAAAGGGGTGTTTACATTAACTAAATTTTATAAAGCGGGTATAATAGAATCCCGATATTTTAACAGTTACGCGATTTAAAAAGTTACACGTAGAACACAAAAAATAAACGCTCAATATAAAATAAAAATTTCAACATTCGGAGAACGTTGATATTTTGATATAAAAATTGAGGGCTATCTTATATTTAATAAACGTTAACGCGTCGATAAATAATTGACACTTAAAAGTTTATCACAAATTTATGAAAACTGTTCGTAAAACGAACAATTAAAATAATAACAACAAAAAATATTTTTAGGTCATAAAGAGAATATTTACAGTCGATGACGGGCATAGACTCAGCCAATATATAATAAATGACACGTATTTGATACGTTAAGCCAAAACCTTGTCCGTTAACCGATAATTCCATATTTATTTTATTTTATTTTATTTTTAATTTTAATTATTTTTTTATAAAAACAAACATGATAAATAAAAGCCGTGTTATAAATATTGATACGAAAATTACGAATTGCTACATTCAAACCACCTTAAAAGAACTCTGTCCCAGAGTTCGGTTGTTTTACATGCTCACGATACGTTCGAGAAGGTGAGAGTACTTTTAAGTTTACAAGAGTCGATACACGCTCGGAATAATTCATATAAATGTATCAAAAGTATAAATTAAATAGTCATTCGTATAAGATAATATCGATACGAATTAGAATAGTGATAGATAGCGGATGAATAGTACAATCGAATTACGAGCCGAAATGAAACAGTTTGTGCGAAATCCACATGATTAAGCCCACTCATTTACAAATCATTAATTAAGTGGGTTCGTCAGGTCCATCTAATTAATATTTATAAATTAATGGTTCGGTAATTTATAACTTTCTTGTTCAAACGAGTGACGAATTCGTTTCAACAAAATAATTATAAATTATTCTACCTAAAAATGTTTGCACAAAGCACAAGATTAAGACCGAATCAAATGTTTTATAAAATAAATAATCTCCTTTGTGGAATGATTCTTCTAAATCGTCCGGAGTGATAAGAAAGTCAAGGAACGCAATAAATGGTGTTTCAAAAGAAATAGGTGCTCAAAAATTGCACATCTCGAGGTGACACTTCATAGTCGTACTCCAATCAAATGAAAGACTTTACAATGTTGGTCTATGAAATAACATATATGATTCCAAAGAACAAGACGAGTATTCAAACTCAGAGCCAGGAGATAAATAACCAGTGGAATCGACACTTGACGGTGAGTTCACGTTCATATAAAATAGTGTCATAAAAGTTATGAAAAAGTTCAGCAAGACTTTTGCTTCACCCACAATGTCTTAAAATAGCTCAGTGTTTATATAAATAATCCCTTCATATAAACATACTAATGAAAAACAAATATCGATACCAATATACATATTTCACAAGCTTTCAGGTAGCACGAGCGCACGGATGATGTTAAAGGCAATAAAATCGTTTTATCAAAAAAGCTGTTATAGTCTAGGTTTCATAAAAATGACCTAGTTCTCTATAACAAGTGCTCTGATACCAATCTGTAACACTCCGAAATTTCGGATAGCAGAGGAAGGGTAATTAGGAGTATTACTTCATAGCACAACACACAAGTTACAAAAAACGACTCAAAAAGAGTCGTTTGAAAAGTTTAATCCATTCAATAATCCAAATTTAGAGTTTACAAGCAAAAACAGGTCCCAACAATATTATAATAATAAACAGTTTATCGAATGGTAATCATTATTTTATTGCCTTTAAAATATCCAGTGCGTCTCCATGCTCCAGCTGCTATTAAACCTGAGTACCTGAGAAATACATGCTAAAACATCAACACAACGGTTGAGTGAATTCATAGGTTTGCAAGTAAAATCTGTGGACCACAAGATTTCAGTATTCAGATTACAAAAGTCAGATAGCATCAGTTATCGCATTTAGCTCATGAAACCGAACATTAACATCCGTTATTCCGTTCAAGTTTCAAATACAGTGCGTCCAGTCGGTTTTCCGTTAAACCCGGACGGAGAGGTCAATCCCAATAGATCTATTCACAGCATTCACGTTTACTCGACCAGTACAGTCGGTCCAAGTAATTAACGGTTCATGACTAAAAGGGATAAAATAAGCATACAGTTCAAGCAGTTCAAGCACTTGCGTCCATACGTAAAAAGTAGTATGTATCCCCTCGCGGGTTTATTAAAATAGTAAAAGCGAGGCTATAAACTCACCTTAGCGACAGCGATGTCAAACGAGGATAACAATCAAGATAATAATGACGGAGTAAAAAGGTGAAATAAGATAAGACGAGAGACCGCGAGCTTCTAACGGCGACTCGAAATTCTAACAATCAACCCACGGCTGAATATTAAGACAACACCAAATAAATAAAGTCTTTATTTTGAAACCTCGAGTCTTTCTTCGTAACATATTTCAATCTTTTTTAGCCATATTTATATTATTATTGTCTTGCGTCAAATGACCAAAACAAAGAGTGAATTCACATTTTAGAAAAAAAATACCAAAAGAAAGAAGCACATAATGTATCTTGTTCTACAACTGAATAGGATATTAACGCGTCTTGTTTGACACGTGTTAACAATATTAAAACGTGTAATGCTAAAATTGCCTCCCCTCATTTTTAAAATATAAGTGTTATCACTTAAAATGTGAAGTGGCGTAATATTGCATCAAAAGGGGTGTTTACATTAATTAAAATTTTATAAAGCGGGTATAATAGAATCCTGATATTTTAATAGTTACGCGATTTAAAAAGTTACACGTAGAACACAAAAAATAAACGCTCAATATAAAATAAAAACTTCAACATTCGGAGAACGTTGATATTTTGATATAAAAATTGAGGGCTAGCTTATATTTAATAAACGTTAACGCGTCGACAAATCATTGACACTTAAAAGTTTATCACAAATTTATGAAAACTGTTCGTAAAACGAACAATTAAAATAATAACAACAAAAAAAATTTTTATGTCATAAAGAGAATATTTACAGTTGATGACGGGCATAGACTCAGCCGATATATAATAAATGACACGTATATGATACGTTAAGCCATAACCTTGTCCGTTAACCGATAATTCCATATTTATTTTATTTCATTTTATTTTTATTTTTAATTATTTATTTATTTATTTTATAAAAACAAACATGATAAATAAAAGCCGTGTTATAAATATTGATACGAAAATTACGAATTGCTACACTGTGTGATCCATCAGCCCTGTAGATAGCATGTGACTCTACTCCATTGTTAATCATGCTTTCCCAGTTAACAATAGATGATTTCTTTCCCAAAACTTCTGTATATACATAGTGATCATCAAACTTCACAATCTTTAGATGTTTCCTATGGTCATCATCACTATCATTACTTGTTGTAGACACTGGCTTTACCCTTTTTCTTGCTAAGCTTTTCTTGCGAGTTGATACTTTTCTTTTCAATCCTCTACCCTCAGAAGTACCTTCCTCTTCTTTAGGTAGTTCATCTTCCCCTTTTTGTGATGTAGCTTCCTTAGGTACTACGTCTATTTCAGTATTTGCTATTTGGGGTTCATGTATCATTTATTCATCTATATGTGTCACTTGTTGTCCATGTACCACCGATACATTGACAGTTTTTTCAACACTTTGAGGTTTGGTTCCCTCAACTAGACCTTGTTTCTATGCCTCCTTTGAAATCTCCTTGGCTTCTTTAGATTTTCTGACATATGTTGTCAACTTCTTAAGAGCACTAACTTCTGGTTTATCTACAATTTTTGTTCACCAATCCTAGGGGTACTACCAAATCTCATTTCTCTTTCTCTTAGTCTGTAAGCTTCCAAGTCTTTCTTATCTTGTTTAGATCCAATACCCATAAATGTTCAAATCTTCTCTTATTCTTTCATACAAGGCTTTGACTTCTTCAAAATTCTTCTTCCTTAGTTGTGTGTGTGTGAAAGAGCCTGCATGCTTAAGATATGTAACCATTTGATTCTTGAGTTGTGATGTGGTAGGTGGTTTTGACGTTGTTGCATTTTCTCTTTGCTCAGCAAGATACCTTTTCTGCTCTCTTACCAACTCCATAAGCAATCTTAATCTCTCTCTCTTTCTCTCTCTCTCTCTCTCTCTCTCTCTCTCTCTCTCTATCTCTCTCTCTCTCTCTCTCTCTCTCTCTCTCTCTCTCTCTCTCTCTCTCTCTCTCTCTCTCTCTCTCTCTCTCTCTCTCTCTCTCTCTCTCTCTTCAGCCTACATAGCTTCAGCAATCAAAATATCTGCATTGATTTGAGTCTTGATACTATCAAACTCATTGATGTTCCTTATATACCTCCATTCCAACATCATGCCTTGTATCATCATCAAAATCCCTCCCCTCAAGGTCTCCATCCTCCATTGTTTTATCAGCTAATCCAGAAGAAGGACCAGCTTCATCCAATTTCATCCCTTGTTTAGATGCATTCCTTTGTTGCTTCTTTTTGAATTTCTTCCCAGCCCTCTTTTTATCTTTCCTTTGTTAAGTAAGAGCAATCTGTTGTTTGATCCAAGTATTGCATCTTCTTCTCAACCTTCTGTGTTTATCCTCCAACTTAGCAAGCCTAGCTTCGTCTGCTGCAGTGGAAAGCTGCAAATCTTTCACCTTTTGAGCTAAAGACTTAAACAGACTAGTTAAAGCATGTAGATCCACATCATTTTCAGTTCCATCAGGTAGTGAACCACTTGGTGAAGGAACATCATCAGATGTATGGATCCTCTCATCAGAACTCTCTGAGTTATGATGAGTAGAAGAAACAGGGTCAACTTCTTTTGAGGCTTGGGAAGGTGAGGGAGTTTGTTGGGACTCACTAGCTGAACTAGAAGTCTCACCCTCTTTATTAGTGGCTGTTCCAGCATGTTAGCAAATAATAAAGTTACCGTACCACTAAAATGCTTGCCCTTTTGTTCCAAAAAGGAAAATGTCCTCGAAGTAAAGGTGGACACAATTTATAGATTTGATGAGGCATGAAGGTCAGGCACTTGCTCACTCAAAATATGTTGTAAAAATCTTGGGTACATCAAAAATTTCTTTTTAGCTTCTATGTGTTTTAGCATACCATCAAAAATCATCTTTGAAAAATTAAACATCCTATTTATAGCTAAAAAATACCAACACATGTTGTACTTGTGAAAATTTGATCAAAATAAGTACTTTATAAAAAGTGAGTGATTTACGCCCCCTTCATATCCCATAGTTGTAAACTATCATGAATCTCTAAATTTGGCAAACAATCAATGCCATTAACATCATTAAGTTGTAATGAAGATATTATATATGCTTATGTAACATAAACAGTCTTACCATAGACTCTTTCTTTAATGCAAGGTACATTGTGGCGAGTTATGGAGGAAGTTGTCCTCTAAAACTGTTCCATAACTGATTTAGTAACAGTAGAACTTAAAGTGAGTGCAAACGCGATGTGACTTCAAAAGAGAAAGCCTAGCATCTCATGGAACTCACTATTATCAACATTTTGGTTCAAGTTGGCCAACTGATTATGCTTAGAGATCACTGGAAGGTTCGTCATTGTTGTTTGTTTGATCGTTGGTGGAAACATTAGGTTATGGAATCGAGGTGATTAGACAGAGATTAGGTTTGTGCATTATGCAATTGAGTTGGGTTTATATAGGTTTAGAAAACCGTTGGCCGAAGAAACCTCCAATTTTACATTAAACATCCTCGAGTGGTACGATCCTCAACGGTAACAGTATATAGTATAGCAAGCGGTACGTTTTTATGCCTAGCGGTACATGTTTCCAAAAACGGTACCAAGAATGAACCACTGGTACATGTAGGCTAAGGTCCATTGTATATTCTCTTTCGTTGATCCATCCTTCTTGAAAAACATCACAAACAACCAAAAAACACCATACATAACATTGGTATACCCTATTTTATAGTTAAATCATCCCCTTAACACATGCAGCCTTATTGATTTAACATTCCAATATTTGCTACCAAAAGTTCAAACCTCTTGGATTCAAAGTCTTTAGTTAACAAATCAGCCACATTCTTGTTTGTATGAATCTTCAAAACCTGAATCAGCTTTTTCTTGACATAATCATCTCTGATGAAGTGATGCCTAATATCAATATTCTTGGTTTTGGAGTGAAATACTAGGTTCTTGACAATACTGAGTGCTTTCATTGTCAATGTAGATTCTCGTGTTCATGAAATTGAACCCATAATCTAACATTTGGTTCTAAATCCAAAGCACTTGTCCACAATAATGGGCAGCAGCTACATATTCAACTTCAATGGTAGAAGTTGCAAAAATGGTCTGCTTCTTACATTGCCAAGAAATGAGCCTTCTTCCAAGGAATTAACAACCTCCTGTTATGGACTTCCTATCATGATTTGCCCCACCATAATCACTGTCAAGGTAATCTTCCAAGTCAAATGATGACTCTCTAGGATACCATAATCCCAAATTGGGCTGGCCTTTGAGATACTTGAAAATCCTTTTTACAGCATGCAAGTGTGAAACTTTAGGATTGATTTGAAACCTTGAACAAGGACATACTACAAACATTATATCTTGCCTAAAAGCAGTAAGATACATAAAATGAGCCAATCATGGACCTATATAAGTGTAGATCCACATCTGAACCATGCACATCTTTGGATAATGACTTATTGGCTTCAACTGGTGTACTTTCACTCTTAGACTCCATACTTGCAAATTTCTTTAAGATCTCAGCAACATACTTATCCTGACTGATAAAAATTCCATCTTTCCTCTACTTGACTTGTAGTCCTAAGAAGAAAGTATGTTCTCCCATAGAACTCATCTAAAATCTACTTTTCATCAAAGCTTCAAACTATTCACACCACTCCTTTTTGGTAGCATTAAAGATAATATCATCCACATGAACTTGCACAATGATGATGTCTTTCTTATTCTTCTTAATGAATAGAGTTTTGTCAATGGTCCCTCTTCTTTATCAATGTTTCAGAAGAAAGTTAGACGGTGTAGCATACCATGCTCTAGGAGCTTGATGTAGACCATATAAAGCTTTGATAACTTTGTAGACTCTGCTAGGGTACTTAGGGTTTAGAAAACCATGAGGTTGTGATACATATACCTCCTCTTCAATAGTGTCATCATGAAATGCACTCTTAACATCCATCTAATAGACTATAAACCCCATGAAAGAGGCAAAGGCCAAAAATAACCTTATGGCTTCTATCCTTACCACAGGAGCAAAACCCTCATCATATTTTATGCCTTCTTCTTTTTTGTAGCCTTGGGCAACAAGCCTTGCTTTGTTTCTGACTACAACACCTCTTTCATCCTTTTGTTCCTGAAGACCCATATAGTTCCAATGACCCTTTTACCAAATGGTAAATCTACAAGAACCCATAATTTTTGCAATTCAAATTTCAAAAGCCCCTCTTACAAAGCATCCACCCAACTTTCATCTCTAAGAGCGTGAGTGATATTCTTAGGCTTTATCTGTAATAAGAAGCAAACAAACAAACAGTGTTGAGTGTCCTTATGATTTGTCCTCTGTTGTTGCTTGATGATGTTCATTTCGCAAGTCTTAAATTTATATTACAAGGTTTAGACAAAACAAGGGACTAGAATACAAACACGGGCAAGAATACCCTTTCGTTCGTAATATTGCTTGTAGTGGTAAAACTTCTATCTTGTAGTTGTTACCGTTTGAGGAAGGCAAGCTCCCAGTTAAATATTTGGGGGTTCCATTAATTTATTCTAGGTTATTATTTAGAGATTTTTGGGAGCTGTGTGAACGGCTTAAGGGGGTCGTATTACTGATTAGAAGAACAAATTTCATTCTATGGCGGGTCGTTTACAGTTGATTTGATCGGTGCTCGGATCAGTGCACGTTTATTGGGCGTCGGTTTTTATTCTTCCTAATCGTATTATTCTTGATCTTGAGCAGCTCATGAGGGGTTTTCTATGGTGTCAAGAAGATATGAAGAAGGGTACAGCTAAAGTCGCTTGAGACGCTATTTGTTTGCCTAAGAGTGAGGGTGGTCTTAGGGTGCGACGCCTTGATGTTTTCAACAAAGCTCTCATGGTTACGCACATATGGAACCTTCTCACTCGGAAGAACTCGTTGTGGGTCCAGTGGGTTTATGATTATAAGCTACGAGGGAGGCATTTTTTTGAAATCCCGGGTCGTGGTAATATGACTTGGGGATGGCTGAAGATTCTTCAAATTAGGCCGCTTATTCGTGATCATCTTATTTATCTTATTGGTGATGGTGCGCAATGTTCCCTTTGGTTTGATAGATGGGGTAACCACGATCCTTTGGCTGATAGTGTGTCTTGTAGAGACATTTATAGAGTAGAGTTTAATCTCGGTTCTAAAATTAAGGATGGGATTTTGAATGGCACTTGGTCCTGACCTACTATGGTATGTGAAATATCCTCAGCTTTCTATGATTCCTGTTCCTACTCTTTATCTTAATAGAACTGATGTGTTATGATGGAGTTATAATTTTGGGGTGGCCCATCCTTTCTCGGTGGCTAGGGTTTGGGATTGCATTAGACCTCGTGACATTAAAGTGAATTGGTGTCATGTTGTGTGGTTTGCCAATTGTATTCCTCGTCATGCCTTTTATATGCGATTAATTGCTAAGCGCGGGTTGAAAACCCACGATCTATTGAGGTCGTGGGACCTTAATGGGATCTCGGTGACTTTGCATTGTTCGCTTTGTAATGGTCCTCCGGATTCGCATGCACGTTTGTTTTTCGAATGTCCTTTCTCATCCCAGGTTGGAGCGTTGTTAAACATTTGGCGGGTTTGTCTAATGTGGTGGGTTCGATTACTGCTATTGTTGATGTTCTCATTCCCTCGTCCAGGCGGAGATCTGTTAGAAGTGTTATTGCAAAACTTGTGGTAGGTGCATATTGTTATTTTATCTGGCAGGAGAGGAATCTTCGTATCTTTCAGCACAAGAATCGTTCATCCAATAAAATCATTGAGTGCATTAAGTCTTCCGTCAGGTTAAAGCTTTTGTCGTGCAAGTTTAAGAAGTCTATAGATGCTTTAGTTTCCAATCATCTTTGGGAGCTTCCTGATTCAATTATGTCATCATGATGTGTGTCTTGCAAGCTTTTGGTGGTTTCATGATTGTTAAGTGGATCTTCCCGAGTGGTGTTATCGGTTATCTTATTACTAGTTAATACAATGTGGCATGTCACATGTATTTAGTTGGTAGTTCAAGCTTGCTTGAGGTTAATAAGGCACTTTAGCCTTATTCCATTTTACTTAACTATTTTTTGGTGTAATATATTTTACCAGGGATGATCATATATGCCTTTTACCCCAAAAAAAGCCAGGATCGTTCGCTGAGACTTAGTTTCGTTTTGGTAATCAATATAATAATTGAAGAAATGATTGAAATAAATAACAACAGTAACAAGCAATGTTGTAAATAGCGTGAAGCGTGGCGTAGCGTTATTGTCAAGCTACAAGCTACAGAAGCTATAGCGAAGCTATGGCGTTTTCCGAAGCGTGATATATAGCGGCATAAAATATTTATAAATTAGTATTTATATAACGAGTTTATAGAATTGAGCAATATTTTAATTTTAGTTGAAAATAAAACTGGCTATTAGTTACTCAAGGACTTATCACCATAGTAAAATTACTAAGTCCAAGTCAACTAAATAGCCAAAAATTAGTAAACGAGCAAAATTCTTGTAAATCAGCAAAAAAATTCGAAAAAAAGCGCAACATTACGCGCTATAGCGCGCTATATTACGCTTTATGGCGCTTTTTAGCACGCTACGCCTTAAGACGCCGCCTTAGTCTGTTTCGTAACATGGAGGCCACGCTTCACGCTATAGCCCGCTATAAGGCGCACTATAGCGCGCTATTTAGAACCTTGGTAACAAGTATGACTAACATAGGATAGTTCGTATGAGTTCGTGATGATGATAATAATGACCGAGATATGTTTATATAGGTAAAGAGTGATAATGCTTTTTCGTCAAAATGGCGTTTCAACAATTTACTTTAGGGTGATTCAAGACTTATATTTATTTAAGCGACTAAACTTAAAACAAGTTGCCAACGAGTTCAATATTTTATCAAAGTTTCTAAGCGGATCTCTCCAACCAAAGATTCAAAACCATAAACAAGTCTTTAAAAACTTATTATAATAATTTGCGTTTCTCAACGCCAAACTATCGTAACAAATCAGCTCTAGATAAAATATGGTTTATAGAACTAGGTGGTAAAATGGTTCTACAACATTAAGTATAAAGGATCATATCATAGCATCATCACTAATTATAGTCACATACTCATAGTCACAAATAGCATAGCCTAACATAGTAATCAAAGTAACAAATGGAAAAGAGTTAGAGAACATCATACTTATATTGATTGAATGAACGAGTACACAAGTGTCACGATTGTATTGTTTCTCCAAGAATCAAAGAGTGGAATACTCTTGTTACAAGTATTTCCCAAAAGTGGATAATACTGAAATATCACTAAGAAAGCTAAGATACTCGGATTTATAGAGTAGTAGTTGAGAGGTATGTGTTTAAAATGAGTAGAAGTGGCCTCTATTTATAGTGTTGACTGAGAGAAAATGTGCGCCGCACTTCTCCGAAAGTGCGCCGCACTTTGGAGACGGGAATGTGCGTCGCATTTCTGATGTTGTGCGCCGCACTTTGTGCGTTCCAGAATCTTCTTCCAATAGTTTTGTTTATTTTCACAATGAGGACCCTTCTTTGTATATCTTCACTTTGCTTCTTCAAACTTTATACCTACATGTAAAACGCAATATATTAAGTATCGAAAGCTATTACTTATAATACAAAGTGGCATTATAATAACGGGTTGAATATGTATATTTAGGTCGTTATCAAATTCATCCACACTTACCTATTGCTTTCCCTCAAGCAATCAAAGCGAGAAAACAAATTATATTTTTAAAACTTTTAAGTATTGTGAAGTATGATAGGAAAATGATTAAATTTTTCTAAGTAGAAAAAGCAAATGATAAAATAACTTCAGCACCTCACATGGATAGTGTTTGGATTTTATGTTCACACAAGTGTCCCTCACAAAGGGTAAATGTAAGATAACACACAAGTAGCTCAGTCATAAAATAGATAGCTACCATAGGTTTGTACATGACACATAAACATAACCGTTGCAACGTGAGCACCAGATAAATTTTCAAGGAAACAAAACGTGATAATAATGAGGGTTTAGAACAAAATATGCCTTGTCAAAGTAGAAAAACTATACTAGAATATTTTATTCTTTTTTAAGAGAACATCATATATACTTTTCGACTTGACAAATGGATAGGCATCTTATCGAGATAATATCACAAGGGATAATATAACACATAGGTACGAGTGCAACATATTTTAGCAAGCCAGTGTAGCTTAACTAAAATAATAAAATGGTGATTTATTTTGCCTCTTTTCGAAAATATCTATAAATTAACCTCACTGCGGTTTAGTAAATGATGATCAAGCACAAATTCTGAAGCATACTATATTATCGGCTTTCACACAAAATAGAGAAATATAAGGCCAGGTTTTCTCACATATTTGGTGGATGGTTTTTGTGCTTAGTTATAGTGTCAATCAATGAGATTTTTGCTTTGCTAAAACTTTATTTATTTTCAAAACATATCTACTTTTATTTTATTTTCGAAAAGATTTTTATGTGGAGAAATTTATTATTTATTATTATTTTTCATATTTGTCTCCTCCTCCCCACTTAAGGTGAACATCGTCCTCGAGGTGATAAGTGATAAAAACTAAAAATAAGAAAAATGCAAAGGGAAACGAGAACTTCCCGGGGCTAAGTAGAAAATTGCGGGACTTCAAGAGATGAATCCAGCTTAGAGCTCTAAGTTTGCTATTTTCCTACATGATATCATAAAACAAAAAACACATGTAAAATATATACAAGGACGGTTTTATTTATTTTACAAGTCCTCCTCCACACTTACGATGAAAAGTGGGGGATAAAATACGGGTTGCCTTCCGAGAAGCGCTAAGTTTAGAGTCTTCAGACAGACTCAGCTAATCGGTTTTATTTTAAAAGGAAGGGGATTTCACCTTCATCGAATTCATTACAGTTTTCTTCTTCATGGTAGAGCTTGAGTCTTGACAATAAAAGTGGTATTGTCTCTACCGTAGAGTTCAACATATCCAGATGGGTATTGGTGTTTACTGTATAAGGTCCAGTCCATCTCGAAGTAAGCTTAGGTTGCTTGAACTTATATTTTGAAATAAAGAGAAGTACTTTTTCTCCATGTTTGAATTCTTTTCTTTGTCGCAGTTTGCGATCATGCCACTCTTTTGTTCGTTCTTTATATAAACGTGAACTTTCATAAGCTTGATGTCGAAATTCATCTAACTCATGAAGTTGGAATATACATTTTTCTCCAGCTGCAATTAGATCAGGGTTGCAGTTCTTAAGTGCCCAATATGCACGGTGTTCAATTTCTATTGGTAAGTGGCATGTTTTTCCATACAAGAGCTTGTACGGTGTGGTTCAAGTTGGTGTTTTGAATGTGGTACGAAAGGCCCATAGAGCATCTTCTATATTTTGGACCAACAAGCAGGGTTCTTTTGGACGGTCTTTTCGAGGATTCGCTTAAGAGCTCTATTAGTGTTTTCAACTTGGCCACTCGTTTGAGGGTGGTAAGATGTGGAAAATCGGTGGTTGACTTCATATCTTTTCATGATTTTTTCCATGAGTTTGTTACATAAATGAGTTCCTCTGTCGCTTATTAGTGCTTTTGAATTCCAAAACGACAGAATAGTTTCATAAAGAATGCTATAACAACTCTTGCATCATTAGTTTGCAAGGCTTGAGCTTAGGCCCATTTTGACACATAGTCAACGGTGACTAAAATGTATTCACATTTATAAGATTTAGGAAATGATCCCATGAAGTCGATACCCCACACGCTTCGCATAATCGTACTAAGGTATGAGCTTAGTACGATTATGAGGCATTTCATCTCTTTTTGCAAGATTTCCAGTCCTTTGACATGCTTCGCATAATCGTACTAAGGTATGAGCTTCACGAATATCGTTGGCCAATAAAAGCCAGCGTCGAACACATTTTTAGCGGTGGTGTTCGTTGCATAATGTCCTCCGGTCGGTTCGTAGTGACATTCATCGAGAATTTTTCGAGATTCGGTTCCAGATATACAACGTCGGATCATTCCATCGGAACAGATTCTAAACAGGTGAGGATCGTCCCAAAATTATTTTTTTAGTTCAGAAAAGAATCTTTTCTTTTGTTGTATGTCATTCCCTTTCGTAAAATACCTACAGCCAAATAGTTTGCGAAGTCTGCGAACCATGGTGTATTGTTAGTATTTATTTGCATTATGTGTTCATCGGGAAAATCATCGATTTCATCATCTCTAGAGTCATCATTCACTATGCGAGATAAATGATCGGCAGCAACATTCTCAGCTCCTTTTTTATCTTTAATTTCTAAATCAAATTCTTGTAAAAGCAATATCCATCGTATGAGACGAGGTTTGGCATCTTGCTTTTTAAACAAGTATTTTAAGGCTGAGTGATCGGTGTAAACTATTGTTTTTGACAATACGAGGCATGATCGAAATTTGTCAAACGCATAAACTACAACCATGAGTTCTTTTTTTGTGATGGTGTCATTTTGTTGGGTTGCGTTTAGTGTTCTACTAGCAAAATAGATGGGGTGAAATTGTTTTCCATCTTTTTGTCCAAGGACGGCTCCAAGGGCATGTTCACTTGCATCACACATAAGCACAAATGGAAGATTCCAATTGGGGCTTGCAATAACTGGTGTGCATGTAAGCTTTGCTTTGAGAGTTTCAAATGCTAAAAGGCATTCATCATTAAAATCGAATGTTCTTTCTTTTTCTAGAAGTTGAGTTAAAAGTCTTGCGATCTTCGCAAAGTCTTTGATAAATCGTCGATAAAAACCGACATGACCTAAAAAACTTCTAATGCCTTTCACATTAGTAGGTGGTGGGAGTTTTCAGATTACGTTTATTTTCGATTTGTCAACTTCTAAGCATGCGCCAGACACTTTGTGTCCAAGCACTATTCCTTCTTTAACCATAAAGTGACATTTCTCCCAGTTTAGCACAAGATTTGCTTCTTTAGATCGTGCTAACATTTTATCAAGATTGCTAAGACATGTGTCGAAAGAATTTCCAAAGACGGAAAAATCGCCAATGAAGACTTCAATTGATTCTTCAATCATATCGTGGAAAATTGCAATCATACACCTCTTAAAAGTAGAAGGTGCATTGCATAGGCCAAAAGGCATGCGCCTATACGCGTAAGTTCCAAATGGACAAGTAAATGTGGTTTTCTCTTGATCCATAGGGTTGATTGGGATTTGAAAATATCCGGAAAAACCATCGAGGAAACAAAAGTATTCATTCCCTGCGAGTCTTTCTAACATTTGATCCATAAAGGGCAAAGGGAAATGATCTTTCGCGGTTGCGTCGTTTAATTTTCGATAGTCAATACAAACTCTCCATCCGGTGGTGGTTCGTGTTGGTACTAACTCATTGTTTTCGTTAGTTACTATAGTGATACCTCCCTTTTTAGGTACACAATGAATAGGACTAACCCCAGGGCTATCTGCGATTGGGTAGATTATTCTAGAATCGAGGAGTTTAATGATCTCTTTTTTAACAACGCCCTTCATGTTAGGATTTAATCTTCATTGTTTTTCAACAATCGGTTTCTTGTTATACAAAAGTTGGATTTTGTGTTTATAGAACGATGGACATATGCCAGGAATGTCAGAAGTTTTCCAAGCAAAAGCTTGTTTATGCTTCTTAAGAACTTCAATTAGATCGATTTTGTGTTCTTCCGAAAGTTGGGAGGAAATAATTACAGGCAGTAATTTTTCTTCGTGAAGAAACGCATATTCCAGATGTTCAGGAACAGGTTTAAGTTCTAAATCTATAGGAGGCTCTTCCACAGATTTCTTAACTTTGAAATTGGTTTCGAAATTTATGGTTTCAAATGGTGTTTCTTTTTCTTCTTCAGGTGTTTCTATAGGTTCGTCGATATTAACGGCTATGAAGGCGTCAAATTCAGCAAAAAGTTCTTCGAGGATGGTTCCTTCGATAGAATATAAAAAATCGCTTCCTTCATCAAGAAGGGCGTCGAAATCAGCTTCAACGACTTCGTCAATGACATCAATACTAAAGCAAGTATGTTGGAAATACGTTTTTACGTATTTAGAAAGGATCGGTCACTCCAATGATATTGGGCTCGTGATCCAATATAGTCCATATAGCCCACATGTAGGGCGGGCTATATAAACCCCCTCCTAGCATGTTAGGAGGGGTTGGTCACTTCATGTTGACACACATTTCATCTTAATCAACCATTCCTCTCTTTCTCTCCTTTCTCTCTCTACCTTTCTCTCTCTAAGTTCTTCCATTTCTTCCATCATTCAATAGATTAACCACAACATGCTTAATCCTTAGAAAACGTAGACCTACAATTGGTATCAAGAGCTTGGTTGATTCTTCGGATTGGCGTGTTTTCATCTATTGATTTGGTAAGTTTTATTTTATTTTTCTATCTTTTTGTTTTTCTTTTTCCGATACTCTATCTTTTTTTATATAACTCTTTCTTATCCCAAAAAATCTCATTTTTGTTGTTTTTTTATCAACACAAGTTGTCTTCATCTGTCACAACAGTCACAACACATCAAAATTTTAAGTCACAAGTTTTTATTTTTTATTGTTTTTCAACAACAGTCACAACTTTTTATGTGTTTTTGTCTAAAAAGTCACAAGTCTCATTTTTTTTATAGTTTTTTTTTTATTTTTTTATCAATTTTTTTTATCCATCTGTATCATTGTTTTGGATGTACATCCATCGGAAAAGGGTTTAAAGATTCCGACAACATTCCGACCAGTATTCCGACATCTGATTCCGATAGCATTCCGACTAAGGTTTTTCCGACATCATTCCGACTGGACTTACTATATTCCGACAGGTTTGATCTTATTACGATAGCATTCCGATGGTTTGAAGACTTCAATACGCATTCCGATAGACAATTTTTTTTGTCTTATTCCGATAGCATTCCGATGGCTTTTAAGTGTGACATTCCGATGGTTTGATCTTGACTAAAAATAAACCCACATCCTCGACTCTAAACTCAGACTCGACACACAAGAACTTCAATCCCCTCTCGAATCAAGACCCTTAACAACCTCGAACACCCACACAAATAGACCCTGACTTAACTCTACAAACCGACTCGACTTGACACAGACCAAAAAAAAACCAACAAACACCCTCGTCTCATCACGACTCCAACATTTTACTCGAACACAACCAATAAACTCACCACTCAAAACCTCAACAGCCCATCTGACTCATCGACCACAACGCTCAAGCTCAACAGTACTCTGACTCTCGACTCTACAAACAGACTCAATCATCCCACGACCATCAGACGACCCAACACACCCTCTCGTATCACCCACTCTCCCTCGACACATGACTCAAAACTAACACATACATCCTCACAGACTCACACACTCCACAGCAACACACGACCCTCGAACACATATCTCTCACAACTGTCAAACCAACCCTACACTCGACTCACTCACACATACATTCAGACTCGACACTATCGTCTAAACCCAAAACTAAACCCACAGACTAAACAAACAGACACCCACAGACTAAACCCACAAACAACTTGACTCGACTCGACTCATCACACCCTCGAACAAACCAACCACTCGATTCGACTCTCACCCAAACTCGAACCTATATCGACCAAACTCCAACACCACACCCACAACCAAACCCAATCTCGACTCATACCAACAGCCTCAAACACCTTCGAACCCAACAAACACTTACTCCATATTAAACTCCAACAAACACAAACTCACTCGACTCCCACTCATAAATCAACCATCAGTTTACCTAAACCATCGTCTTTTTTATAAAACTGATTCAAGTCTTTTCCATCAGTTTACCTAAAAACTGATTTAAGTTTTTTTATATAAAACCCATCACCAAGAGACTCAGACATCAAGACCTGACTCCAACTGACTCGATTAAAACGCTATTTTTTTTTAAAATATCAGTTCTTTACGAACCTTCGTTGATAAAAACTATAAAACGTGACAATCAATCACCACATAAACCTACCCGAGATCCATTATTGGATCTTGAAGCCTTGTATACTGCGTCTCATCTTGAAACAGGATGACCTTTTGACAAAGAAAGCGACGGTAGATTTATCTTGGTTTGTAGATAGGTTTTATGCTTTGTGTTAAGTAAATTAAGGGGCGGAGAAAATAAAGAACAAATTAGGGTTAGGTGAGTGGTTGTTTTGGGAGTAGAAATTAGTGAGGCGGAGTTTTTGAGAGAGTTGAGATCAGGGATACACAAAGTTACGTGGAGATTAGGTCCATTTGATATGAGGTAAAGTGAGTGTGATATAGTGGGACGAATTTTTATATAGTATTTGACAATTGGTGGGTGAAACAGAGAAAGTAACATGTACAACCAAATTCTTTGCTGGGTGCCACGTTACGTGTTAGACTATTAAGTCACTTGATGTCACACCCCACCATGGCGGAATATGGGGCGCGACGTATGGAAATCATCACAACAATAGCGTGTCTATAGAGTTAACTAAAAGAAATAGAAATGTCATAATAAGGTGACACAATGTCATGACAATATCTCAATCAATGCAAGCGTCTAGGTAAGTAGATAACAGGTCTACCTCTTATCAAAGACCTACAAATAAACAAACATCGAACATATAGGTACCATAAAGTCTACTTAATTAAAGGACAAAATAAAATCTAAGAGGAAAGGAATTCCTCCTAATGCAATCCTAGAAGACTCTAGACTCTAGCCACTTCTAACATCATCCTTCTCAACTATCCCACCTGAAAATGACACTAAAATCTGTCAACATAAAGTTGGTGAGAACATAGGCTTAAGTTATCAAAATATCTTAAGAAACCTTGTCAACCGCTGTAAATAAGTTGAAGAGAACAAGTTAAATCAATGGACCATAATATGATAATCATGTTACATTCAACCACAACAAAACTCAATCCAAGTACCAATCACATCTACAATTCACAAAGCACACTATAATATCAAGAAGTATCCCGTCACACACACAAGAACACACACCACACTATCCGGATCTTTCCCACACCACCTATGGAAGATGAACTATATCCCCGTCGAGATATCTTGCCTCCGAAGAGACGATGCACAAGTACTCAGGACGGATCATGCCCCCCGAACCAAGAACTCAGGACGGATCGTGCCCCACGAACCAAGAACTCAGAACCAAGAACTCATGACGGATCGTGGCCCCACGCTCCACACACATCACAACTGGTCCCATAGACGCCCATACATCTATGTACCAATCCCAATCATAACACAATCAAGATTCACATATCATAACACATATTAAAGCACATATGAGAATACATAAGCACGCAAGTTACACAATATCACATTTATGTCCACACATTTTAAAACATAGTACTAAATCATGTTAAAGAACATTGCAACTTGCAAGTGTCATCTCCATCCCATACTGGAAAAATATTTTAAAAAGTAGCAAAATGGGACTATGAACTCACCTGAATGCTTCTTCACAAGTCCTCGCACTAGCAACAAGCTAACAAACCAAAAACACGCAATCAATACATGAACCAATCACTAAGATGGCTCATCAACCTATGATGGACATCTAGCCTATTCCCATATAAATACCTCATTGATAAGCTCTAATCACCCCGTTACCCTTCCTTAACAAGTCCTTAACTTGGTTAAGTTTAATAACTATCTCGTTCATATTTTACACAAAACAGTCCCAATTTTTAGGTCTCAAAACTTTAAGTCAAGAGAATTGTTAAAACCTCCTACAATTTTAACCTACAAAGCTTCCTACCCACTAATTTTTTACACTTGTCATTAACAAAAAACCACCCACCAATTTTATATTGTTGTACCTGTTTTACCCTTTATTATTAAATAAGCATATTCAAAAAGTAAAAAAGAGATAAAAGATCAAATTGTGCATCAACATTTAGATTAAGATCCATAATCTTACAAATTAAAAAAATTGATGCAACAAAAAAACCACTAAAACAAGACATAGCACAGGTTCATGTTACCATTACATTTAGCAAAAATTAAGGTTTGGACATCTTCCTGATACATGTTAACCGACTATTCATCAAAAGCCATTAAACACCATTTTGATTACAAACAAGCAACCACTTGACCACTCAATATGCATCAACATTTAGATTAAGGTCCAACTGCATCTTGTACTAATAAATATTTGAGGAAATTTTTGGTTGTTCATGGCTTGTAGTCTTTATCGTACGAGTCGAGCTCGAATGGACCTCCGTGTTGCTTGTAGTCTTTTTCAGCCCACTTGAACTCGAACGAATTTCTGTGTTGCTTGTAGTCTTCTTTTTTTTGTTCGAAAATTTCCTTTCTATTATGCCTTTCTTTCTCTTAGATGGTGGGCGTCCTTTACTACGTACCGGTAAGGGTCGTAACAACCTTCTTTTAGTCGAGGCCGGAACATGTTTAGTCGACGCTGGAACATGTTTAGTCGACGCCGGAACATGTTTAGATGAAGCACTTATCTTATTACTAACACCCCATTTCGAAACATCGTTCAAATTTTCTTTCGCCATATTTATACAACTCATCAAATATTCGTACTTCTCTTGAGAATTTTCAATATGTGCGGCTTCATAAAAGTTGGCACATAAGTGATCAAACTGTCTAAATTTCTCCCCACTTTTTAAATCATCATAACAATTTATCATAAAGTACGGTCTATGCTTCACATCTTTCCTCCATCGAGACAAAATATACCGTGGATGAATTTTGTTAACATCCTTCTCGATCAATATTTTCACCATATGCCTACAAACTATTCCTCGAAATTCAAACAAGCGACAAGAGCATCTGATATGACATCCATCCGCATTATAATTCACTGTATAGACAACCCTCTTTACCGAATCTCCATATTTTTTTCTACAACATCAGAGACATGAAAAATGGATATTGGGCCATCTATCTCCAACAATGAAAAATTACAACACATCATACCTCGTAACTCATCTTAAAACAACTTAAAAATGGCATTAGTGTAGGCATCATGAAATTGTCTTTCAAAACTAAATCTAGTTATCGTCTTATACGAAGAATTTAACGACTCAAAATCAGCCTTGGTTTCTTTTTCTATCTTGCTTTTCAATGCATTGTCATATTGTTCAACAAATTATCGTAATAAGGTTTTTGAATCAACATACCCGTCAAAAAAAATTTCATGCTTTCACTTCTTTGAGTCGTAGACATTCCCGCCCAAAATACATCTTTCACAAATGCCGGCACCCAACGCCTTCGATCCTTGAACAAAGAACATA
Organism: Glebionis coronaria; assembly: GCA_025667525.1. Lineage (NCBI taxonomy): Eukaryota > Viridiplantae > Streptophyta > Magnoliopsida > Asterales > Asteraceae > Glebionis > Glebionis coronaria. Next base: position 605,998,003 of record CM046875.1, on the reverse strand, counting down.
ACCACTCATTTTTTTCAAGAGTATAATCCGTAATCATTTTAGACCACCCATCATCAAACTCTTGACATTCCACAGACTCGTACACAAGGGATTTTAGGGTCTTCTTGATCGCTTTATATAGTTCAAACCCTCCTAACTTTTCAGGGATCTTTTTCATAATATGCCAAAGGCAAAGACGATGATGAGATTCAGGGAATATTTGTGCCACCACTGCTTGGATCGACCGACATTGATCTGTTATTATTTGCTTTAGGTGGACGCCCATTCATGCATTCTAACCATTGCTCAAATAACCATTTATACGTGTCTATATCCTCGTGTGAGAGTAAACCACATCCAAATAAGATAGATTGTCCATGGTGATTCACTCCAACAAACAGAGCAAATGGCATACTATATTGGTTTGTCAAATATGTGGTGTCAAACGACACAACATCTCCAAAAGAATCATACGCTGCCCTTGAACGTGCATCAGCCTAGAATACATTTTTTAGCCGACCATCATCATCCATGTCAATCACATAAAAAAATTTTGGACTACGTCTTTGCATACGAACAAAATAGTTTTGAAGTGCTTCAGCATCCCCGCTGCCAAGTCTTAGTTTCCTCACTTGCGCGATGTAATTTCTACAATCTTTTTCACCAAACAACATATTATCATACCCGTTAGCTTCAACTACTAAAGAATGATAATTTTTGTTTAACGGAATCCCAGCATAATCATTTAAGTCAAGTCTTCTCTTAGAGTATGAATCCATTTTCTTATGCGATCGGTGAAATCGTGCTTTTTTGGGGCTTAGTGCATGATTATGCTCGAGAGAGACCTGAGAAATAATGCATCTTCCATCAGTATAGACAATGACAAAAATCTTTGCCTTACAATCAGTTTTACTTGTTGTTCGACACACTTTTGCCATGTTACTTTTAGGCGTATATACACCTCCATTAGCACATCCAAGGGCGTAATATCTCGCCTTGTCGCGTGTTTTTGTACTAGCTTTTCGAATTCCAAAGCCACATTTGTAAGCATATTTTTGATAAAAAGCATGAAGTTCCTCTTCCGAATCAAACTTTAATCCAACAGTAGGTATGTTCTCTATTGTTTCAGGCATTTGTTGAATATGAGCAGGTACTTCATCTTTTTGAGGACTGAGATTTGTATCATCTTGTAAACTATATGTACATTCCAAACAAGGATCATACATCCTGTTACAAAAATATTAGCATTATAGCCTGGCCATACACTTCTAATTTGACTACATATTACTAAATTCCACATGCAAACAAAAACAACCCAGTATATCCCTAACTAAAACAAGATGTACACATTTCACTTATTTACTAGCTAGTCTATGCATATACTCATCAATTTAATCCATGCAATTATACGATCAACAAAATGATTAATTACTCAAATATGCAATAAACCCAACAAAAAAATAATAAAAAACTTTGGTTATTAGAGACATACCTTATATGTGCGGAATTTTGGCTAAAAATGGTTCATCGATGGTTTGAATCTGGCAGGTGCGGTGAAGTTTGAGAAGTAAGAGGAAGATAAAAATACGACTGCCTTTCTCTTTTATTTAGTAGTTATCTTTTTCGATCTTCTAAATATGTTTATTTAATAATAAAGGGTAAAATAGGTAAAGTTGTATAAAATTGATGGAGAGATTTATTAATGACAGGTGTCAAAAATTAGTGGGTAGGATGTTTTGTAGGCTAAAATTGTAGGAGGATTTATCAATTCTCGTAAGTCAAACGTCCACTTAAACATACACATGGTTTCTGTAAAAGGAATATTCATACCCTTACATATGTTGGCTAACACCTCCCACTTGCCCTAACCTTAAAGCTACTGTTAAGGCCCCGATATATATATATATATATATATATATATATATATATATATATATATATATATATATATATATATATATATATATATATATATATATATATATATATATATATATATATATATATATATATATATATATATATATATATATATATATATATATATATATATATATATATATATATACTTTTGTCATTCCAGATTTCTTGATTTTAAACATACTAAAAGTTTGTTACAATTAAGGGGTCTTATCCTAAACCACAACCTTAGCCCAAGTACAGATACTTACTACAATATATAAACCATATCTCATGTTCGTGAGAAGATCCCAATGCAACCCTAAGTACCCCAAACAACCCAAAACTTAAAAAGAAAACAGGCTGAATTCAAAACTGTTTTGACCTCCGACTGTTGTAACCTGTTTTTGACCCACTTCCCGACCTCCAATTTAGTTCTCGTTTCTTGCATTGGAAAGTCACTTCAATTACCTTTTCAGGAATACTTGGATCGCATCTTGAATGTTCCTAGAACTCCCGATATGATTAAAACAATTGACTCAAAATTCTGCCCAGTTTTTAAAAACGGGTTTAACAAAATCAACCACATTAATTAACCCTAATTCCTCTAATTACAAGCCCTAATTCATGTAATCATTAATATATCATTAGAATACAGACTTTAATATAAACCCTAACCTAAATCCACCATATGTTGATGCATACATGTTTAATTAAATAAGAACAAACATTAAACAAGATTGTACCTTCAATTGATCAAAAATCAAGATTTTGAAAACCCTAATTTTTCTTCTTCTCTTTTTCTTTCCACCATGGCTGCGTTTCTTTTTTTTATAATGAATCGTATATTTTTTTTACTAACATTGTTTTAATACACTGCACCAGTCCAAGCCCAATACAACTTTCCTTTTTCTCCTTTTTTTTCCTTTTTTTCTTTTCTTTAATCGGCCAAAACCGACCTAATCCCCCTCAAATTCTTTTTTTATTAATTAATAATATACTACTAATATTACCTTAATTTGTCTTTATTTATTTCAGCTCCTAAAGCTTCCAAAACCTCAAAACCGTAAAACTAGTCAAATTTACGCGTTTTACCGTAAAAGACGTAAAATATACACTTTTATAAAAAATCTTAAATTTTGAAATAAACTTTATAACTAAGTCCTAAATGACTTAAAACCATCCCAAAAAATATCCATATGACTAATTACCTCATCCGAGACCTCTAAATGCTAAACCGTAAATCCTAAAAAAAATACTATTACTAGAATACTTATACGTATACGTAAACACCAAAATATCACCATTTTCATTTCGTAGTCACCACTTGTGAGCTCATGAACATGAAATAACCGTTCCTCGATTTACTTATGAGTACTTCTATACTCATAAACGATAACCACACCAACCTCAATCACACAAAATAAACATGTAATCACACAATCAAGTAAGCACACATAAAATAACCTAAAAGTAAGACCAAGTGACAAATCCAAAACCTAGGGTTGTCACATCACTCCCTCCTAATAGAAATGTCGTCCCGAGATTTACTCCCAAACTCAAACTTATTCTCAGCAAACAAACGAGGATACATATCCCTGATAAAACCTTACGTTCAAACGTGAACCCAGTTTAAAATAAAATAATTTCAACCAACAACACATGAGCCTTAACCGTCTGCGAGGAAACTTATTAAAACCATAAATTTATGTAACCAACCTAACTAAATCTCGCAACTCATCAAACAAGAACTGTCTTGAAATCAAGTTAGGAGCCATTACATAACTCGACGAGTTTAAAACTGTCACCCCGATTACATACTCAGGAATCTATTGATGTTGTGGTACTTGTGTAACTATGTTGGCCACCATACTTATACAAGTCCCCTTTCACCAATGCACTCCCTCCTATGATGACACTTATAAGAATTAATACTACACATAACACATCGGTCTACCAACTCAAATAAGCACATAGATCCTACAACTCATATAAGCACATAACCACAACATAAAATAAGATCCAAAATCCATGTATTAAAATAACGTAGCCAATGCATGAAATAAATAAACTCGTAGTCCAGCTAAACCAGTGTAGACGAAATTCAAAATGTATAAAGAACATGAAAATATAATCAAACGAAATCCAACAATGACTAGCGTATACGACTATGGTTCAACCCGCACTAGTCAAAACTCATAAAGAAAATAACATGTAGTTAAGTATGAACCATACTAGTTCATAACTTAACAAATATCGCAAAAATAACATCCAAACACATCAACTATTATAAAATGCACACATACCCCTATGATGCCAATATGCAGGGACCCTTAAGCTATAGACTAGGCTACGCGACTAGGCAACCTAATTCTCTATAACAATTGTCTCTGATACCATTCTGTCACACCCCACCATGGCGGAATATGGGGCGCGACGTATGGATATCATCACAACAATAGCGTGTCTATAGAGTTAACTAAATGAAATAGAAATGTCATAAAAAGGTGACACAATGTCATGACAATATCTCAAACAATGCAGACGTCTAGATAAGTAGGTAACATGCCTACCTCTTACCAAAGACATACAAATAAACAAACATCAAACATATAGGTACCATAAAGTCTACTTAATTAAAAGACAAAATAAAATCTAAGAGGAAAGGGATTCCTCCTAATGCAATCCTAGAAGCCTCTAGACTCTAGCCACTTCTAACATCATCCTTCTCAACTATCCCACCTGAAAATGACACTAAAATCTGTCAACATAAAGTTGGTGAGAACATAGGTTTAAGTTATCAAAATATCTTAAGAAACCTTGTCAACCGCTGTAAATAAGTTGAAGAGAACAAGTTAAAGCAATGGACCATAATGTGATAATCATGTTACATACAACCAAAACAAAACTCAATCCAAGTACCAATCACATCTACAATTCACAAAGCACACTATAATAGTCAAGAAGTATCCCGTCACACACACAAGAACACACACCACACTATCCGGATCTTTCCGACACCACCTGTGGAAGATGAACTATATCCTCGTCGAGATATCTTGCCTCCGAAGAGACGATGCACAAGTACTCAGGACGGATCATACCCCCCGAACCAAGAACTCAGGACGGATCGTGCCCCACGAACCAAGAACTCAGAACTTAGAACACAGGACGGATCGTACCCCACGCTCCACACACATCACAACTGGTCTCATAGACGCCCATACATCTATGTACCAATCCCAATCATAACACAATCAAGATTCACATATCATAACACATATCAAAGCACATATGAGAATACATAAGCATGTAAGTTACACAATATCACATTTATGTCCACACATTTTAAAACATAGTACTAAATCATGTTAAAGAACATTGCAAGTGTCATCTCCATCCCATACTGGAAAAACATTTAAAAACGTAGCAAAATGGGACTATGAACTCACCTGAATGCTTCTTCACAAGTCTTCGCACTAGCAACAAGCTAATAAACCAAAAACACGCAATCAATACATGAACTAATCACTAAGATGGCTCATCTACCTATAATGGACATCTAGCCTATTCCCATATAAATACCTCATTGATAAGCTCTAATCACCCCATTACCCTTCCTTAACAAGTCGTTAACTTGGTTAAGTTTAATAACTATCCCGTTCATATTTTACACAAAACAGTCCCAGTTTTTAGGTCTCCAAACTTTAAGTCAAATGTCCACTTAAACATACCCATGGTTTCTGTAAAAGGAATATTCATACCCTTACATATGTTGGATAACACCTCCCACTTGCCCTAACCTTAAAGCTACAGTTAAGGCCCCGATATATATATACTTTTGTCATTCCAGATTTCTTGATTTTAAACATACTAAAAGTTTGTTACAGTTAAGGGGTATTACCCTAAACCACAACCTTAGCCCAAGTGCAGATACTTACTACAATATATAAACCATCTCTCATGTTCGTGAGAAGATCCCAATGCAACCCTAAGTACCCCAAACAACCCGAAACTTAAAAAGAAACAGGCTGAATTCAAAACTGTTTTGCCCTCCGACTGTTGTAACCTGTTTTTGACCCACTTTCCAACCTCCAATTTAGTTCTCGTTTCTTGCATTGGAAAGCCACTTCAATTACCTTTTCAGGAATACTTGGATCGCATCTAGAATGTTCCTAGAACTCCTGATATGATCAAAACAATTGACTCAAAATTCTGCCCAGTTTTTAAAAACGGGTTTAACAAAATCAACCACATTAATTAACCCTAATTCCTCTAATTACAAGCCCTAATTCATGTAATCATTAATATATCATTAGAATACAAACTTTAATATAAACCCTAACCTAAATCCACCATATGTTGATGTATACATGTTTAAGTAAATAAGAACAAACATTAAACAAGATTGTACCTTCAATTGATTAAAAATCAAGATTTTGAAAACCCTAATTTTTGTTCTTCTCTTTTTCTTTCCATCATGGTTGCGTTTCTTTTTTTTTATATAATGAATCGTATGTTTTTTTTACTAATATTGTTTTAATACACTGCACCAGTCCAAGCCCAATACAACTTTCCATTTTCTCCTTTTTTTCCTTTTTTTCTTTTCTTTAATCGGCCAAAACCAACCTAACCCCCCTCAAATTCGTTTTTTTATTTTTATTAATTAATAATATACTAGTAATATTACCTTAATTTGTCTTAATTTATTTCAGCTCCTAAAGCTTCCAAAACCTCAAAACCGTAAAACTAGTCAAATTTACGCGTTTTACCGTAAAAGACGTAAAATATACACTTTTATAAAAAATCTCAAATTTTGAAATAAACTTTATAACTAAGTCCTAAATGACTTAAAACCATCCCGAAAAATATCCATATGACTAATTACCTCATCCGATACCTCTAAATGCTAAACCGTAAATCGTAAAAAAAAATACTAATACTTATACGTATACGTAAACACCAAAATATCACTATTTTCATTTCATAGTCACCACTTGTGAGCTCATGAATATGAAATAACCGTTCCTCGATTTACTTATGAGTGCTTCTATACTCATAAACGATAACCACACCAACCTCAATCACACAAAATAAACATGTAATCACACAATCAAGTAAGCACCCATAAAATAACCTAAAAGTAAGACCAAGTGACAAATCCAAAACCTAGGGTTGTCACACTTGACCTTCCAACAACTTGCCACGTTGACGTGTTCTGTACACGTTCTCAAGTTGTGCAGATTTTTTTGTTTGTGTATACTCATACGGCTTCCATCACAAGTCCTTTTTATTTTTTTTAACTTTGTTTCTTTACTTTTCTCGACATTGTTTTGGGCCAAGTGTCGTTTCAAAATTAGATAAAACTTGTTCAGTGTGGATTCTTTATTTACTTTGGGCCATTCTTTTAAAAACAGAAGTTGTTAGTTGATATCAATTTACAAATATTTTGAAAATATTAAAATTGACATATCCGTAACTCGATCAACGATCAGCGATCAACGATCTGCCTCGACTCGAACATACACTGACTCAAATGAAAAACAACCATTAAGATCTCCGACTCAAAAGTCAGTACATCATCATCGATCTTTGTTTTATCAACGTTTGAACCGACAAAAATTTTAGAGCCGAGAAAAGAGTTATATCATAAATCGAGGATTTTTTTTAAGAACCACGACCACGTAATTATTGCGTCCCAACAAGGATCCAAGACATATTTCATCAAACTTCAATGGAATCATCGAATTTAACGTTTCAAGAGGGAGACTCGCATCACATGCAAGACCACGCTAGAAGAAGTGGCCTCACGACATTTCAACTACTTCAGTCTCATCTTGTGACTCTTTCATGGATCCAAGGATGGAGTGAATTTGTGACACTCTTTGGTCAAGATCGTTATCTATTCATTGATTCAATACTCCTCACCTTGAACCAACTAGTTGAGCAACTTCACAAAGCAGACTTTAATCATTCTGCATCAGAATCTGCATATTAAGCTCTCGTGACACAACTCACGCCTTTCCTCTAATTCAATATCATCAAGTCTGAAAGTTTAGTGATTTGCCAATCATTTCTTCGGGACACACATACCGAGCTTCAAGTTTTCCGTGGTACACTATTGAAACTCATGACATCGGTATAATCTTCGATTTATGAAAGATCCCGACTTCAGCAAGTGTGTGTTAATGGAGTGCAAGATTCTACGATGCAAGAGGAAATTGGTCATACGATTGACGCGTTAGAGGCTGCTAAAGATTGCAAGGACATGGAATCAACAGTTAAGCACGACATCAGCAACACGTCAGGGTGTTACAGACATCTCTTATGATGACACCATACCCATTTATGACGAAGAGCCTACAAATATGGTACAATGTAATGTTGTATATGATGTCTATGCTGATGAACTAACGCATATTGAGCATTCTGAACCTATTTATGACAAACATGGGATGGAAAACGGTGATAGTTTTACCACTTTAGATTCATCCGATGTACGTCATAATGGGGGGAGAGATTGTTCAGAATGCTATAGTACATCATGATAAATGCTTTATGACTGCTTCGTTAACTGATTCCGATTCCAAGAATAAAGAGCTCGAAACGATCGTAGCTCAGCAATCTAAAGAGCTTGAGGATGCCAAAATTGAATTTTCAAAGAAAACGGACAAATTTGAAAAGTATTTTGAAAAACTTGAAAAATCAAACGTTGTTCTTGAACAAAATTTGGATCAAACAGTTCTAGATTCTAAAGCTGAAAAGGATAATCTTTTGAAACAAATTAAGTTTCTTCAATCTAAGTTGGCATCCCAAGATGAATTGCTCAAAGAGAATGAGACTTTAAAGGCTCAAGTACAGGAAAAGGTTTTTGTTATAGCTGCTTTGAGAAATGAATTAAGGAAAACTAAAGGAACTAGTGTGGACACTAAGCTTGAAAAACCATCAATCTTGGGGAAACCGCCTACAAATCAGTTCATTCGACAACCGACTGCATTTAGATCCGAGCGATCACAATCCTCGAGACCGCGGTTTACCTCCCAAGTTGATGTGGTTCATCTTTCTAGACCAGTCACTCCAGCAACTAGGCCCAATGTGACCAAAACAGCTTTAGCAAGACCTAATCACATGATTTCCTCTAGTCTCTCTAAAAATACCAAGACCACGTCTAGAACTAGTTCAAATGACGTCCACCATAAATCTAGTCTAAGGGAAGCTATTCAAAAGACACAAGTAAGAGATAAGAATTTCAAACCTAGTCAGATGCCTTCTAGATTACCCAACACTGCTAACCATAGCATGTCAAATCCTAGGAGCATCAGTCAATCGCTCAATAATTCTAGATCTTATTCGGACATTAAATATGCTACTTGTAAAACATGTAGAAAATGTGTCTTTACGGCAAATCATGACTCTTGTGTCAAGAAATTACTTAATGAGGTGAACTCCCGTGCTAGACTTAAATCCCAGTGGGTTGCTAAAATCAAACCCATTGGTAAAATGTGGCGCCCCACTGGTAGAACTTTCAATCTTGTAGGAAACGAGTGCCCTTTAACTAGGATTATCTCTGATTCTACTAAAACTGCTAGGGAGGAAATTGAAAAGGATGATACATCACTTAAGCCTGAACTTAAGGTTTTCTATAAACAGAAACGTTTGCCAACTAAGACAAGTGAATCATCCACTCAGGTCGCCTCTGGCACAAGAAAATACAATTGTGAACCCCCACTTGCTTCTAAGATAGATATCGTTAACCCATATCAAAGCATGCAAATTCCTAATGAGAATGCAGGTACCAAAGTTGATGTTCCAAAAGAACGAAGCGGTCCAATCATTGTATACCGTTCAACTAAGGAAACTCTTAGAGTGTGGTTGCTGAAGAAGCAGATATCGGAGAAACAAGTGTCTCAGGGGATTCATGGTTAAGATTACCACATAGGACTTATAGTCACATCACAGACTATAACTCGATCTTCAAAGAAAGGAAAGTTTATCGCCAATGGAAAAGTTATCCTACCAACGAGAAATTAATTTTTCTCGGGAATGAGATTATATAAAAAACATTCCAAGTTTTTAAGCTCATGCACAATGGCTCCTCGTTAAATGACAGACGATGACCCGGACATCAGAGACAGGGAAGTTTATCCACGCAACGATAACTTACCCTCTTAACGAGAAATTAAGTTTTCTTGGACATGAGCTTATCCTAAAACCATTCAAAGGTTTTAAGCTCGTGTATATGGTTCATCATTAAATATCAGATGATGACCCGATGTTCAAATAAAGGAAAGTTTATCGCCGATGATAAACTTATCCTCATTAACGAGAAATTAAATTTTCTCGGACGCGAGCTTACATTAAAACTATTCAAAAGTTTTAAGCTTGTGTAAATAGTGTATAATCACATTTCAGATTATGCCCCAGACCTCAAAGAAAGGAAAGTTTATCGCCGATGATAAACTTATCCTTACGACGAGAAATTATTTTTTCTCGGGCATGAGCTAATATTAAAAACATTCGAAGTTTTTAAGCTCATGCACAATGACTTACAGTTAAATATCAGACTGTAACTCGGATTTCATATTTAGGATAGCTTATCTTTAAAGATAGCTTATCCTCGTAACGGGAAATTAAATTTTCTCGGTCATGAGCTTGTATTAAAACATTCCAAGTTTTAAGCTCATAAAGAAAAGTGTATCTTTTAAATAAGAGAACTTTTCTTCTTAACGAGAAATTCATCTTTCTCGGTCATGAGCTTTACGTTAAAACATTTAAATTTTTTCAAGCTCATGAAAACGACTTCTAAGTAAATGTCAACTTAGAACTCGTTCTTCAATTAAAAGGAAAGTTTATCGCTGATGATAAACTTATCCTTACAACGAGAAATTAATTTTTCTCGGGCATGAACTAATAATAAAAACATTCGAAGTTTTTAAGCTCATGCACAATGACTTACAGTTAAATATCAGACTGTAACTCGGACTTCAATTTTAGGAAAGCTTATATATAAAGATAAATTATCCTCGTAACGGGAAATTAAATTTTCTCGGTCATGAGCTTGTATAAAAACATTCCAAGTTTTAAGCTCAGAAAGGAAAGTGCATCTTTTAAATAAGAGAACTTTTCCTCAGAACGAGAAATTTAGCTTTCTCGGTCATGAGCTTTCCGTTAAAACATTCAAAAGTTTTCAAGCTCATGAACACGACTTCTAAGTAAATGTCATCTTAGAACTCGTTCTTCAGTTAAAAGGAAAGTTTATCGCCGATGATAAACTTATCCACACAACGGGAAGTTTACAACTTCTCGGACTTGAGCTCGTTTTGTGATATTCAACATCTTAAGCTCAAGTAATTAGTTTTCAAAACAATGAACACAATTTTTCGAGAATTTCTCAAAAGGTTTTTCTAAATCTTTCAAAATTGTGTGTTCAAAATGTTTCGATAAAAAGAGCATGTCTTCTGGAATCGATAATATTTACGATACAAGAAATGTCATTCAATAATGACACGGGGTTGTAAATAAAGTTCGAGCAGAAGTTCAAATGTTTTAAAACATGCTCAAAATGGCTTGCTATTATTTCCGATAGTAACCAGCTTTTCATATTAAAGTCAAGCATTTCACCGGAAAGCTTTGACTCAACAACGGGAATTAATTTTCTCGGGCATGGTTTACTTTATAACCATGTAAGGGATTGTGTTCACGTAATAACACAATCTAACACGAATTTATGTACGTGTCAGTGCATTTATTTGTTAAAACAAGAGAAATCTTGTTTTTATGAAGTTATCATCTCCACCAACCATAGCAATTTACAATTGATATCTACATACTCGATGATGCGACAACTCAAATGGCGACTACAGCTCTTTCAATAGAACACGTGTCAACAATTAAGGGGGAGCAATTGTCCAGCATTCAGAATCTTTGACGCCAAAAGTGCAAAGTTCACATGTTGGTGTCAAGACAACGATATCAATCATACACATGGAGTCAAGAGATAACTTCAGACGTGACGAGGCGACCAACATTCGTGAAAAAGAACCATGTGAATCTCTCATATGATGTTCTCCATCATTCAGGTCCAACCTCGTAAATTGCTAATCTTGTGAATACATTATCATATATGATCTTTGTACGTGATAAATACCTTACGCTTGTGTTTAATAGGTATTTAATTTACGTTTCAAGTACACCCTCATTAATTTGAGGGGGAGCTTGTGTAATTCATGAAGATATTTGGATTTGCATTTTTCTTCCCAAATTTTCTTAAAATACTATTAAATCAGTTGATATTAAAAACATCGATTGGGTTAATATTTTTTAATATGGGGGAGAAAAAGTGATTTAATATTGAGATCAATAATGGTTTGACTTAATGTGCTGGCTCATCCCGACAGTGCGAAATGTTTTTGAATATCGTGGCATATGTTAAGGGGGAGCAAAATGGATTTGGATATAAAAATGGATTTCATGGTGATTTATACTTACCTGTAACCCATTTATTTCATGACGATAAAGATTGTGGTGACATAAGGATGGTAGGATAGGTTAAAGTCCAATGATTCCTCTTGAACCGGAGGAATCTTCCCAAGGACATTCCATAGCTAGAAATAGTAGTCCTTAGGAAAGATGGAGAAAGATTGTGAACGTAGCTGAATGCCGACCAAGTACTTAAGTTAGCACTGGAACAATCACAACAAGGTGCTAGTGATGACGTATTGGTAAGCATTGAAGGGGTTGAAGAATGAAAAAGAATTGTAAAGATAAAGGGTGTAAAGAAAGAAGCCCTCCTTACAACTTAGGCAGAAACCGGGTCAATACATATGTTATTAAGATCATTGTTTAAGGATTCTTGATAGTGAAGACAGACATCATAGACCCAGTGATGCAAGGCACAACCCATCCCAGCTAACTCAGATATCTCTTAAAAGATATTTGTTTTAATCACACGGAGACAACACGTTATCTATTGATTTATTCACTCTGAATAAATTGGTATTGAAATGGTGGCACTCCTCTCCATCCTCAGATCACTAAAAATCCAAAATGCACGATCGATTCTAGAGCCATTTGAGATCATCAAATATCTCATTAGGACATACTTTCATATTTCCTTGCTTCTTCACACACTGTGAAAAGTAAGAAAATCTTAAGAGTCCTACGCAAAATCTTCATGATCTTGCCTGAACATCCGAGTAATACGAAAGTATTTACAATGAAGATGGAAATCCTTCTTGAGCGAACATCAAAAAGCTCATGGTAGGTGACTTGTGCGATTCTTTATAAATCAAACTTATGATAACTGGAAAGCAATAGTGGTTTAATTCTTAAATGAATTTAAACACGTTCCACGCCTCTACGCAATATCTTAGTGATCTTGCCAGAACACTCAGAGTGATACCTTAGTGTTCACAGTGATGAGTGGAAATCCTTCTAGTGTTAACCTTAAACAGCACTTGGTAGGTAACTTGCAAGATTCTATACGAATCAAGCTCGTGACAACTGGAAAGCAACGATGGTGCGGTTCTTAATTGAATTTCACTTGTTCCAGGAACATGAATTGACGGCTTCAAATCATGCGGATATTATTATCCAAATGATTCACTCTTTATGTTCGCAGTCAGCTTTGGAAGGTCGAATAAAGAGAACGGGTTTACCCGCGAAATCTTATCAAGGAGGTTCTTAATTGAAACTACCTGCCACAAGTACGATAGTTAATATCGTCCAACGGTCTTCACCGACCGGAGGTAAAATGCTACCGAATTAGAATGAAATGTTCAAGGCCATTTCATCCGTGTATATGTTTTGTTGCTAATTGTCTTATGCAGTGTAACAAGAAGGTGGCATTGCGGTGTACAATCCAGAAGAAGTCGTCACCACATGCGTATACTATATGCACTTAATACTTCATCAAATTCAAGAAAGTCTAAAAGTCAAGTCTTCCGTTGTATCAAACTCTGAAGCTTTCAAGAATTTATAAAAGTATAAGTATGTGGAACATGAAGTCACGAGGAGGCAAATATCACAAGTGATGAATGCACAAGGTCAAAGCAAGGACACATGTTCAAGACCAAAGTCAAATATCTCATCAGCATATTCACAAGAACAAGATCGAAGACTCAAGCATAGTATGCTACGTTTAAGATTTTGTAAAATGGTGTGACCTCCTTTGGGGGAGATTGTTAGAAATGCGTTTTTCCAAGGAAATTCTCGGTCACATCATTGTTAGCATAGATCACGAGCTATAGACTATTTAGGACATTGTAACTTGGAGTGACCTCCCTTTGGGGGAGATTGTTGGAAATACGTTTTTACGTATTTAGAAATGATCGGTCACTCCAATGATATTGGGCTCGTGATCCAATATAGTCCATATAGCCCACATGTAGGGTGGGCTATATAAACCCCCTCCTAGCATGTTAGGAGGGGTTGGTCACTTCATGTTTACACACATTTCATCTTAATCAACCATTCCTCTCTTTCTCTCCTTTCTCTCTCTACCTTTCTCTCTCTAAGTTCTTCCATTTCTTCCATCATTCAATAGATTAACCACAACATGCTTAATCCTTAGAAAATGTAGACCTACAAAGTATCGTCATTATAATACGAGTGTTTCGTTGCTTCATCGATAGAAAAGGAAATTATATCTTCTCCAACTCCAAGTTTGAGTTGTTTTTGTTTTACACTAATCACAACGTCAGCTGTATGTAAGAAAGGTCTTCCAAGGATAAGCGGTACCTTGCTATCTTCTTCCATCTCTAGGATTACAAAGTCAACAGGAAAAATGAATTTTCCAACTCCAACGAGCATGTTTTCAGCTATTCCCATTGGGTATTGAAAAGAACGGTCCGCGAGGAGAACACTCATTTTTGTGGGTTTGAGAACATATTTTGAGAGTTTAGCATACAAGGAGTATGGCATGAGGTTGATACTAGCGCCAAGATCGGCCAAGACGTTACAAGAGTATGAGTGATGGAAAGTACATGGAATTAGAAAACTTCCAGGATCTCCAAGTTTTGGTGGTACTTTGTTTTGGATAATGGCAGAACATTCATCATTTAGAAAAGCTGAAGATACATTTTCAAACTTATGTTTGCTTTTGATAAGTTCTTTGCGAAATTTTCCATAGTTAGGCATTCCATCCAGAACATCGACTAAAGGCATGTTGATTCGAACTTGGATTAAGTCGAGGAATTTACGATACTTAGCTTGCGTCTTTTGCTTGCATAAGTGTTGGGGGTATGGTACTTTTGGTTTATATGGTTTGGGTCTTGGGTTTGAGTTTTCAGTGGGTTTAGTTTGGGTTGGTTGATCTTCATCCTCATCGTCACTATCAAGTGGAATTTTGATTGGTGTATCTTGGGTAGGTTTGGTAGGTGGTTCGTAAGATAAACCACTCCGCGTGAATACGGCATTCACATGCTCATTACGAGCTTGCGGTGGTTGATATTTGTTGTTGTTTTGGGGGTTTTGGTTGGTATTGCTTGGTAAAGAACCAGAAGCACGATTCAATTGCTTATTGGTAAAACGATAAAACTTAGCTTCAAGGTTTTGAATGGAAGCTTTGTGGTTTTTGTTTGAAGTCTCGAACTTTGTTTTGAGGTCAGTGAATGTATCTCGCACGAAAAGGTTGGTTTTTCTTTGAGATTCAATAAAATTGTCGAGCTTTGTTTCGAGGTTGGGTTTGTCTTCGGTTTGGTTGGGTTTCTTTTCGTCTCGATCGTAACTTGGTTTATCGTTAGATCTCCAATTATCGCGGTCACGATTACGATAATCGTTATAAAATCGAGTTCGACGAAAGGTGTTCATGAAATTGGCTTCTTCTTCCTTTGTCATAGGGGTGTCATCGTCATCACGTTCACTAGAAGGATGGTTTCCTCCACAGTGTTTGCAAGTTTCACGACTTTTTTTCATATATTGAGTGTCGATTTTGAGAGACACGGCGTCCATTCGAGCCATAATTCTTTCAGTGTCGGTTGGGTTGTTTTTTCTTCGGCAAAAGCTACGGTTTTTCGTAGGTTTTTGTTTTTGTGATTTTTGGACCAATCAAGCTTGAGTAAGACTTTGTCATCTAATAATTCGTAGGCTTGGTTAGGGGTTTTGTAAAGGAAAATACTGCCCGCTGCGGCGTTCAATGCATCTTGGGTAGCATCGTCAAGACCATGATAGAAAATCTCCATTATTCCTTCTTTTTTAAGTCCATGACCATGGCTATTTCTGAGTAATTCTTTCATTCTTAACCATGCGTCAGTGAGAGTTTCTCGATCTTGTTGAGAAAAGCTTCAGATTTCTCCGAGGAGTTTTTCAAATAGGGCAGGAGGAAAGAATCGGCTAATGAAAGCGGTTCTAAGACCTTCCCATGTTCGAATAGTTCTTTCATTAAGTTCGTCGAGCCATGACTTAGCTTCTCCAGTAAGGGATGATGGAAACATCATGAGTTGAACGGCTTCGGCTTGTCCTTCTCCATAGATAAACATTTTGCAAATTCCGCTAAATTCATGGATGTGTTTGTGAGGATCGGTTTTGATTCGACCAATAAATTGGTGGTTTTTGACAAGTGTCCAGTGGTTTCCTTTGATTGCAAAATCGTTCGCAATTTCAGGTAAAACGATTGCGGAGCTAGGAGTTGGTGCTACAACTCTATCGGCTAACCACATTGGTTCATCATCGGTGTCCGACATTGGATCGTAACGGTTGATGAGTTTGGTGAAAATAGGAATTGAGAAAGGTTGTCGAAAGGTTGGTTGTTTTCGCGGGGTTGAGGTTGCTCGTGTCTCCTATCTAAAGGTACACGAAGGTGAAGTCTACGTAACCTTCGGTTAAGGGTACGTTCAGGTTCTGAAACAGTGATAATGGTGGAGTTTCGGATGAACGGGTGTGCATCCAACAATGGTTTTGGTGTTACAGCAGGAATTGTGCGTCGCGCTTTTTGAAATGTGCGGCGTACTTTGGTTCGCTACAGAAAGTGCGGTGCACTTTTGAGTTGCGCGGCGTACTTTCTGTAATACAGGAAAAATTTTGGTTTGTTTGGGTGGGAAATGGTTCAATTATTCAAAGATTACGAAAATTTTGGTTACAAAACAGGATTAAGTCCCCGGCAGCGGCGCCAAAAACTTGATGTTCGTTTCGCAAGTCTTAAATTTAATTTACAAGGTTTAGACAAAACAAGGGACTAGAATACCAACACGGGCAAGTATACCCTTTCGTTCGTAATATAGCTTGTAGTGGTAAGCCATGATCATTCGCTGAGACTTAGTTTCGTTTTGGTAATCAATATAATAATTGAAGAAATGATTGAAATAAATAACAATAGTAACAAGTATGAGTAATATGGGATAATTCGTATAAGTTCGTGATGATGATTATAATGACCGAGATATGTTTATATAGGTAAAGAGTGATAATCCTTTTTCCTCAAAATGGCGTTTGCACAATTTACTTTAGGGTGATTCAAGACTTATATTTATTTAATCAACTAAACTTAAAACAAGTTGCCAACGAGTTCAATATTTTATCAAAGTTTCTAAGCGGATCTCTCCAACCAAAGATTCAAAACCATAGACAAGTCTTTAAAAACTTATTATAATAATTTGTGTTTCTCAACGCCAAACTATCGTAACAAATCAACTCAAGAAAAAATATGGTTTATAGAACTAGGTGATAAAATGGTTATACAACATTAGCTTGAAATCAAGTATAAAGGATCATATCATAGCATCATCACTAATCATAGTCACATACCCATATAGTCAGAAATAACTTAGCCTAACATAGTAATCAAAGTAACAAATGGAAAAGAGTAAGAGAACATCATACTTAGATTGATTTAATGAACGAGTACACAAGTGTCACGATTGTATCGTTTCTCCAAGAATCAAAGAGTGGAATACTCTCGTTACAGGTATTTCCCAAAAGTGGATAATACTGAAATATCACTAAGAAAGCTAAGAATACTCGGATTTATAGAGTAGTAGTTAAGAGGTGTGTGTTTAATATGAGTAGAAGTGGCCTCTATTTATAGTGCTAGCTGAGAGAAAATGTGCGCCGCACTTCTCCGAAAGTGCGCTGCATTTTGGAGACGGGAATGTGCGCCGCACTTCTGATGTTGTGCGCCGCACTTTTGTACGTTCCAGAATCTTCTTCCAATAGTTTTGTTTATTTGCACAATAAGGACCCTTCTTTGTATATCTTCACTTTGCTTATTCAAACTTTATACCTACATGTAAAACGCAATATATTAAGTATCGAAAGCTCTTATTTATAATACAAAGTGGCATTATAATAACGGGTTGAATATGTATATTTAGGTCGTTATCACTTGACATAGTTGACAAGTGCATGGGCTTCATTGCTTGCTTGGGCTTGTCTCCTAGTCTGAACTCTTGAGTTAGGATCTCCAATAATTTGATCTTTAGGATGACTGGTGTGAACTCTATGAGTGGGAATAGGACTGACTAGAATATATGGTTCCATATTATTAAATTCAGCCACTTCACTCTTCTCATCATAGGAAGAATTAGCGAAAATACCCTCCTTTGGACTAGCATAAATGTCTTCATCATCTAAGGACTGAAGAACATCATTCAATGGATCTTCAGCAGTGCTTGTAGGAATATCTTTATCTTTCAAAAAGGAGAAATGATCAAAAACATCCTTTACTGGTATCAAACTCTGCACAATAGTACTTGGGACTGAGGTACCGCTAGTATTTGTATGTACCGTTGATCCTGATGACTCCAAAGGTTCTTCTCTAAATCTATCAGCTTCAACTGTAGTTATCTTCTCTTGATTAACAAGCCTTTGTAACTCATCTTGTGAGGCTTGATCAAGTACTGGCTCCACTAGCTTCTTCTGACTTGGGCTTGGCACTATAGTTGGAATAGGAGATAAAACATGTATAAAGACACATTCATCAGCATTTTTCTCTGAATCAGATATAGCTGCATCATCTTCTTGCGTACCTGTACTTATATTTGCTAGTCCTTCTTCTTGTGTACATGTACTTGTATTAGCTTCTACTAAACCAGCATTATTAGTTTGACAATCTTCTTTCACAAGATAATAATTCATGAAAATTCTCAAATAGTATAGGTCAAACATCCAAGCATAGCCTATTCCTGGGACATTGGGTTTATTTTCCAAAAATTTAACATGTGTATTTTCTTCTACCCTGCCAGTTGCTAAATATAAACCTTGTAAGATTTTCTATGCACTGAATATCCAACTAAAAATCTTGAATCAGATTTACCATCAAACTTTCCCAAATGATCAAGAGTGTTCAAAATAGTCACATGACAAAGGTCTTATATAGCTTATGGTTGGTTATATACCAGTCATAAGCTCATAAGGAGTCTTATTGTGAGGTTTAGTCACTAACACCCTATTAAGTACATAACAGGCTATATTAATTGCTTCTGCCCAAAAGGTATTAGGCAAAATTGAATCAACTAACATAGTCCTAGCAGCCTCAATAAGTTTCCTATTTTTTCCTCTTGGTAACTCCATTTTGTGTGGAGTTCTGGGATTACTAAAGTGCCTCTTGATCCCCTTAGACCTACAGAATTCATCAAATTCAGCATTTTTGAATTATGTCCCATTATCTGTCCTAATGACCATAACCTATTTTGTGAATTGTTTTTCAACAAGGGTGATAAAATCTTTAAGCAAATCATTTGTCTTTCTTATGTGCCATAAAGAAAACCCAACTAAACCTTCTAAATTTATCAGTGATAACTAGGCAAAAGGTCTTATGACTTATACTCCTTATAGAAACCGGTCTAAACAAATCCATATGCAAAAGCTGTAAGGGTTGAGTCACTGAGCTAATGGTTCTGGTCTTACAAGAGGCTCTGTGTTGCTTACCGTTCTGACAAGCAACACATGTTAGGTCATTTTGAAAAGACTTGGAAGGTAGTCCTCTACCAAGATTTTCCTTCACAATTTTATTGAGAGTTTTGAAATTAACATGACCTAACCTCCTATGCCATATATTAGACTCATCAATAGAAGCCTTAGCTAATAAACAAGCCATACCACCTGTAGGAATAATAGTATGAAGATCAAAAGTGTATATGTTCTCCTATCTTGGTACTTTGAGCAATATTTGTGATTCTTTAGGCAACTCAAAGTTTGGTGTTAATACCATGCAATCTGTGTTAGTGAATAGCACCTTGTTCTTTTTATCACACATCTGTGATATTCAAATCTTCAAACTTCAATTTTCCTATGTTTATCTTTCTTTTGCCAGTAATTCTTCCTTTGCTACCTCCAAATGCAACTGAACCACCTCTGAATTCCTCATAATTAGCAAGGAGTCCTTATTCCCTGTCATGTGCCTTGAGCATCCACTATCCAACAAGGTTGTCAAGATCGCGATCCCACCTGAGATCGTTTTTGTCTTTGCAAGATCGAGATCGTAAGA
Organism: Glebionis coronaria; assembly: GCA_025667525.1. Lineage (NCBI taxonomy): Eukaryota > Viridiplantae > Streptophyta > Magnoliopsida > Asterales > Asteraceae > Glebionis > Glebionis coronaria. The sequence goes on along the minus strand of CM046875.1, from coordinate 605,977,704 downwards.
TTCTACCAATTATCATAATATCCTACCAATTTATTATTTCTGTATGCAATTAATAGACGAGTCAAACTTTTTTTATTTCTCTCATCATCAAAGATAAATTTATATAATATCCGGTTGAAAATGTCAAAGTTCAAATTTAGAATACCAAAGTAAAGATAAAACACTAAAAATTTAAGTCTAAATCGTCACATTCATGATTACATACTATGCGTATATACGTCTCAAAACAAAGTACATCACTAGTATCACTATAGTTAAGCTATCTAAATTAATACTTAAAGGTTAATAGTTAAAACTACGAAACGGTAAAACAACAAACAACAATTACTTGTAAGAAACTTTTTGCTTCAGGCAACAAAAATATGAGAAGAACCTTAATTTGTTTAATGTAATTGGATTTGGAGAAAGCAAATAATTATGTTTACTTATTAGAAAATCTGGAAGTGAAACGTCAATACTTGTTACTGAGATCAATGGACTTGTATTTATCATTTATGGGCCTGATAGGTGTGTAAACACCCATCCTTTTTACCACTTAATTACAATAAAAACCGAGCCAAAACGTGTATTTTATGTCTTTTATGTCGGAATTATGCATGGTTTGTGTTTTTGTTGTGATTTAGGACGAAAAGGTGAAAAGTGGAGAAAACACGGGCATTCACGAGCATTTACGGGCTTTTATTGAAGAAAAAGATGAAAGACGAGGTCAAGAGGTCAAGAGTGCAAAAAGAACGGAAGTCCAAGACCAATTCTGAAGATTTATCGAAGAAAAAGTCGAAAGACGGAAGTTTATCAAAAGTCGAAGAACTCAACTCTATTTTATTGAATAATTAAAAGACGAGTTCAAAGAAATCCCGAGCCAAAAGTCATTAAAGTCCAAGATTAAAGAAGATTTAAAGGCTTAAGGACTAATGGTGCAATTAACAAAGAGATTAAGAAGGAAGGGCCTAATGATGCAATTAAGAGAAAATGAAGGAGGGGAGGAAGCTTCCTAATCCTCCCCTATATATAGAACATTAGTATTATCATTTCATTTTGTTGGCTAAGGTGACAATTAGTCTTCCACCTTTTTCATTACTTGCACATTTACTTTATTGCACATTTAAATACTTGACTTGCACTTTTAATACATTTAATTTCCAAGTAAGTGTTCTTTAATTTTCTTGCTTTTAATCTCTCATTCTACCTTTCTTTCTTTGCTTGATCTTGTTGTTTACATGCTTATTGTGTTGCTTATTTGATTAAAGATTGTGTTTTTATGCTTTTGATTGTGTTAGATCATTGATTTTCATAGCTTATTTGTGCTTATTTTCAAGTTTATAAAGTTTTTATAAAAGTTATTTTTATATAAAAGTTGTTTTTCGTAAAGCTTATTCATTTCGTGCTTTAAAAGTCTTTAAATTTCAGTTTAATAGCTTCTTCTTATACGGTTTGACTTAGGATTTTCGTTGTGTGCTTATTTGATTAGTAGCTTATTTGTTTAGCTTAATTTGTGCTTTTTCCTCCGTATTCCGATCTTTACAATCGGAATAGGGTTATACATTCCGACCAGCATTCCATTGCTTGGTCGGAAAAGGGTTTATAACTTTCCGATTGGGTGGCTTGGTATTCCGTTCAGGGGCATTTGTGTTATTCCGATCAAGGTAAGGTGACAGCATTCCGATTGGTAACCCACTGTTCATTCCGATCAGCATTCCATTCTTCATTCCGATCAGGTAAGTAAGTATTCCGATTAAGGTGAGTTTGGTATTCCGATCAAGGCAAGGTGACAGCTTTCCGATTGGATTTTCCGATCCACATTCCGACCAGAGGTTTGAGTACATTCCGATTGGGTATGATCGGAATATATTCCGATCTGGGTTATTTTTCATGTTTTGTCTTGTTTAATTTTTACATTCTCATTTTAATTCTCGTTTAATTAATTTACTTTCCGTCACGATTTATTTTAACGCCTTTTATTTCAACGCCATTTTAATTTTAACGTCATTTACTTTAATTGTTTTGCAAATTTTCATATACTACAACGACAACCACTTGTTTCACCAAAGAACAGCAGAGTCATACTTAAAACCAGTAATCAATTCGAAGGGACATACTAAAACGAACTAATTTTTATACAGGGTGTCAAAAGCCTTGTATCAAATGGCGCCGCTGCCAGCTCTTTTCGTAAAGATTAACGGTTTTCTGTGAGAGACGCGTTGCTTTTTGGGATCAGTTCACTTGTGAGCGTTATTTTCTTGCTTAAAAAATTCAAAAAACCATAAAAATTAAAAATTGATAAAAATCCATAAAAATTAAAATTTTCAAAAATCCAAAAAGATTTTATCTTTATTGTGTATATATATTATCTTTGTGTTTGGTTTCTTTTTCTTTTGCATTTTCAGGTGTATGCGTATTAGATCTTCTAATTATCAAGAGCCCGAGACTCAAGAAGATTTAAGTATGTCAGGTGTTAACAACAATAATAATCCACCGCACCTCAACAATAACAACAATGTTCTTCCACAGCCCGATCTTCGGACAATGGAGGAGCTTTGTCAACCTACCATGTTTGGACGAGGAGGACCGATTGCGCCGATGCAAATCAATGCTCCGGAGTTTTCGTTGAAGCACCACATGATTCAGCAAGTGCAAACTAATCCATTCGCCGGAATGCCTGATGATGATGCCAACAAACACCTCGACAAGTTCATTACAATCACCCAAAGCATGAAGTTGCCTGGTGCCACAATGGATGTTCTTCGCCTACAACTCTTCCACATACTTTATCACATCATGCCGAGAAATGGTTTGATCGTCTCCCGAAGAATTCTATTCATACTTGGGATGACATGACTCAACGCTTTTTGTCGCGCTACTTTCCACCATCCATGGTCACAAGCCTTCGCAATCAAATCAGCGGTTTCATGCAAGACCCTGATGAATCTCTTTTTGATGCTTGGGAACGATATAATGTCTTGATTGATCGTTGTCCAAACCACAACATGCTCCCTGTGACCTTAATTGATACTTTCTACAACGGTTTGACTTTTCGAGATCGTGATACGATTAATGCAGCCGTCGGTGGCACATTTATGAAAAGGAGACCCGAGGAGTGTAGAGAGTTAATTGAGAACATGACTACTCACCACAAAAACTGGGATTCCTCTGCTTCTTCAAGGAACAACCCGAGAGTCAATGTTTCCTCTACTTCAGCAAACCCCGATATGACCGAACTCACCTGCATGATGACTGAAATGAGCAAAAGTATCACGCTTCTCGCTTCAAACCAACAACAACAACAAGTTAAAGCGGTTGCTAATCCTTGTGAAACATGCGGTGGTCCTCACTCATACACCGATTGTCCTTCGACTCAAGGAAATCCGGAAAATGTGTATGCAGCTTATGGTAATTATTCACCGGAAAATTACCAAGTTCGACAACAAGGGGATCGAAATTTGCTGAGTTACCGTTCCAACAACTACCTTTCACCCGGTTTTTCTCCTCAAAACCAAAACCCCGCCAACAACAACAACTACAATAGAAGCAACCAAATCCCACCAAGATCTTCTAATCCTTATCACCCACCCGCCCAACAAACCCCACCCAGTAATCCAGATGTTGAAGCCATAATGAGAACCCACGGTGAGCAAATCAAGAATCTGCAGAGCCAACTTATCAATCTTAAAGGAGATATTACCAAGCAAGGAAATGTGATAAGATCCGAGCTTCAAGATAATATTCAATCCTCCTTCAGCAATCAAACGAATGATTTGAAGAATACGCTTACTAGTTTCTTGCCCGCGGCTCAACCTTCTACTGCAAGTTCTCTACCTTCAAACACCGTCACCAATCCGCGAGCAAATGTGAGTGCTATTACTACTCGTAGTGGAATTACCATTGTCGATACACCAATCCCACCCCCATCATCTACACCTCCTCCACCACCATGTATCCCTACTCCTCCTACACCTAGTATTAGTGCACCATTACCGTCTCCGCCTCGTCATGACGATGTACCTAGGAAGGACCCTTCAACATCTCAACCTTCACCTACACCTTCACCTTCACCACCCAAACCTAATATCCCATATCCCTCTCGTTTAGGCAAGACTAAAATGCTAACCAAGGATGACTCTGAAGTGTCACGCTATGTGAAGATGATCTCTCAAATGAACTTCAACATTAGCTTTCTTGAAGCACTTGTCCACATGCCCAAATTTGTCAAAGCATTTAAGGAATTGCTTAACAAGAAGGAAAAGTTGATTGAACTCGCCAACACACGCTTAAATGAAAACTGCTCTACAGTTATTCTTAAAGAACTTCCGGAAAAGCTTGGAGATCCAGGTCGTTTTGTGTTGCCTTGCGTGTTCAACAAAGCTGAAGAATTTACTGCCCTTGCTGATCTCAGGGTTAGTATTAATTTGATGCCTTTGAGTGTTTGGAAAACACTATCATTGCCCGACCTCACTCCAACAAAGATGACTCTTGAACTTGTAAATCGCACTCTCGCTTACCCCGATGGTATAGCCGAAGACGTGTTCATAAAAGTTGGCACGTTTACTTTCCCGGTCGATTTTGTCGTTGTTGATTATGAAATGGACCCTCGTATTCCTTTAATACTTGGTCGGCCATTCTTGAGAACCGGACGAGCTTTAGTGGATGTGGCCGAAGGTGAGTTAATCTTACGAGTCGGGGATGATGCACAAGTTTTCAAAATGGGGAAGCTTACAAGTACAACCTTTGGAGGCCGCGAATCAGTGAATATGATTAATGTGCTCGATGACTTTACCATCTACGACAATCCTCTATTCGACTCTTGCATTGATAATCCACTTTTTCATGATGATGTGGATGATTCTCGCTCCACTTTGGAACCTTCTCCCATTTATGATTCTCCACCAGTCTTTGATGCTTATGTTGATGATGATTCTAGCTCAGATTCGGATGATTTTTATGATTGTACTTCTGAGTATCCCGACCTGCCCACATATGATGATTTTGATGAGGCTGATACTCTTTCGAGTGATTCTTCATATGATGAAGATCCTCCGCCATCACTCGATCCTACTTTGGACGATTACTCATTTGAGGAAGACTTCTCTACGTTTCTCAACACTTACTTCCCTCATGAGAGTGATGCTCCTCCTTTGGACTTTGAAGATTATCGTCTTGATCCTACTTTGGATTTGAAGCACATTCTTTCAAAGGAGAAGAAACCGGTCGACACCAATATCCGCAGCACGTATGAGTTAACACCTCTTTGTCCACATTCTGACGACGAGGTTGTGCTTCTTCGCGAATCTTCTTCCCACTCTGTTGAGCCTGAGTGCTATTTTCCCCTAAAGGAAAAGGTGTTCGACCCCGGTATTGAAATCTTTAAGCCATCTCAGTATCCACCTGATGAAATAAAAAGAAAAATCTTTGGAAATTTTGAAGACATGCTTGCACCTCACCATACTTGCTTCCACCGTGCTCCATCGCTGCTTAAGGGAACCTTGCCTCTTCTTCTTTGGCTTGCCTTGTTACCCTTAAGCTTGTGCTATTTGATGGACGAAAACTATGTCTTTGATCCTGGTGGATATATTTCCTGCTTCTTCCTATGATGATCAAGGTCGAGTCAGGCTCATGACTCGGTAAACAAAAATCAAGCGCTTCTTGGGAGGCAACCCATGCATCTATCTTTTCGCTTTCTTTATCAGAAGTGTAGGGGAGACCCGTTGGTTTGCTATTTCCTCTCCTCTCTTCTTAATCAGGGATTCGATCTTCAATGATCCACTCTTGATGATTCTTGGCGACCCGTGATTCCGTGTTCACATCTTCCCGGTTCTATCCTAAACTCTTTTCGATTCACTATTTTATATTTTCTCAATATTAAAATAGGAATCTCTTTAGTTGTCTTTTCCTTAGCGAGATTTAAACAAAGTGCATAATGTCTTAAGTGTAGGGGAGTTCATTCCCACATGCTTAAACATTGAGGACAATGTTTATGTTAAGTGTATGGGGGGACTTCTATCGAAGTTAAGTGGCATTTTCCTTGTATTTGTCCTCATTTTAACCGGAAAATCAATTTTTCGACATTTTTTAAAATTTTTGATCTATTTTGGCCTAATAGTTTTTCCCTTTGTATAGTTATTTTCTTTCCTTATTAGAATAAATGCTTAATAAAGTGGTTTTAATTTTCAAACGTTGTGAATCTTTTGACTCAACCCCAGTTTACTTATCTAAGTCTACTCTATCTAGTATCCTTAACGTGTTTAGGTCAAGTTTTGCTAGGCTTTTATATAGGGAGCTATAAAACGCGGAAGTCTTAACTCTCACGGGTTAAGAACAAGAACTTTTCGCATGTTCCTATAATTGATCCTAGAGAGTCGTTTATCAAGGGAACTTTAAAACGCGATTTCTAAACTTGAAAAAGTCTAAGAATTTGCAAGATCCTATAGGCGATTCGAAAACCCAAAACTTTGATTTAATAGGCTAAGCATCCACGAGTCTCATTACTTGAGATTTTAAACTGTGGAGAACGAGAGATGATAGAGTCAATTATAAGTTTGGTATTATTTCGTGAATTTATGTGAGTTAATTATAAGCCTATTCTCTCATCGCCTGCTAATAAATTTATCTGCAATAAATAAGGTTGTACGATTTGAAAAGTTACTTAGCTTCTAGCCCAAGATCGTTTAAAAGTTGCTCGGTACGGATGAGAGTTCACAGCCAAGGCATAACTTATTGAAGCGGGACGCGAAGATTGGCGAGTCCAAAAAGGCCCTAACAAGGCATGAGGGCTATATTTTGTTGCTAAAGATCCAAAAGTGATGTGAAGAATCATTTGTCGAAAATCAATATGAAGGATCGAGACACACGACGAAAAGCAAAAACTCCCCAAAAGTCATGGAGAAGTGTATCCGAAAAGACCCTAGCAAGGTATGAGGATAAATAGATCCAAGTCATAAAAGGAGGCGGATCGTTGTATATCAAAGTCCAAAATAAAGATTGGAGAAAAATGAAGAAGTCGTGGTCCAAGTATGAATCTCTCAAAACTTCAAGTGAAGAAAATCCATTATGAAGAGAAGACCATGATTTCATGAACGTCTCTCAAGGTTTGAAGTATGAAGTCGCTTCCAAATATCGGTCCGCGAAAGGTCTCAAATCGGGAAGTGAGTTATGCCAAGATATGAACTCTTTGAGGTCCCGAGAAGCAGTTTTAAAAGATTTTGTCATTTAGCTAACTATTGATTAAATCGTTCACTTTATTTTCAGACTAAATAACTATCGAAATAAGTCAACAATGCATCCTCGTGATCATCCAAGACAACAATAAAATATAAGAGATACCCCTAGGAATAAGGGAGTCTAAGTGAATAATTGGCCCACATGAGTTCGTGTTAGTTTACTAACTTATAACAACAAGGATCTCATTTTTAAGCTTGGTTTGGAGAAAGTGAAAACTTGAGGATGATGATTATTCATGACATTTCCAAAACCCAAGGTATGTTTTTGATTTCTTTACTTTTAATGTTTATAGTTTTCTATCTCTTTAATAAAGGCCAACGTGGATTGATTATGATGAAAAGTGTAAACGTGCTTTGTAATTAATGCATTGCATGAGGACATTGCAATGGTCAAGTGTAGGGGATTTGATAGGTGTGTAAACACCCATCCTTTTTAACACTTAATTACAATAAAAACCAAGCCAAAACGTGTATTTTATGTCTTTTATATCGGAATTATGCGTGGTTTGTGTTTTTGTTGTGATTTAGGACGAAAAGGTGAAAAGTGGAGAAAACACGGGCATTCACGAGCATTTACGGGCTTTTATTGAAGAAAAAGATGAAAGACGAGGTCAAGAGGTCAAGAGTGCAAAAAGAACGGAAGTCCAAGACCAATTCTGAAGATTTATCGAAGAAAAAGTCGAAAGACGGAAGTTTATCAAAAGCCGAAGCAAGTCTATTTTATTGAAGAATTAAAAGACGAGTTCAAAGAAATCCCGAGCCAAAAGTCATTAAAGTCCAAGATTAAAGAAGATTTAAAGGCTTAAGGACTAATGGTGCAATTAACAAAGAGATTAAGAAGGAAGGGCCTAATGATGCAATTAAGAGAAAATGAAGGAGGGGAGGAAGCTTCATAATCCTCCCCTATATATAGAACATTAGTATTATCATTTCATTTTGTTGGCTAAGGTGACAATTAGTCTTCCACCTTTTTCATTACTTGCACATTTACTTTATTGCACATTTAAATACTTGACTTGCACTTTTAATACATTTAATTTCCAAGTAAGTGTTCTTTAATTTTCTTGCTTTTAATCTCTCATTCTATCTTTCTTTCTTTGCTTGATCTTGTTGTTTACATGCTTATTGTGTTGCTTATTTGATTAAAGATTGTGTTTTTATGCTTTTGATTGTGTTAGATCATTGATTTTCATAGCTTATTTGTGCTTATTTTCAAGTTTATAAAGTTTTTATAAAATTTATTTTTATATAAAAGTTGTTTTTCGTAAAGCTTATTCATTTCGTGCTTTAAAAGTCTTTAAATTTCAGTTTAATAGCTTCTTCTTATACGGTTTGACTTAGGATTTTCGTTGTGTGCTTATTTGATTAGTAGCTTATTTGTTTAGCTTAATTTGTGCTTTTTCCTCCGTATTCTGATCTTTACAATCGGAATAGGGTTATACATTCCGACCAGCATTCCATTGCTTGGTCGGAAAAGGGTTTATAACTTTCCGATTGGGTGGCTTGGTATTCCGATCAGAGGCATTTGTGTTATTCCGATCAAGGTAAGGTGACAGCATTCCGATTGGTAACCCACTGTTCATTCCGATCAGCATTCCATTCTTCATTCCGATCAGGTAAGTAAGTATTCCGATTAAGGTGAGTTTGGTATTCCGATCAAGGCAAGGTGACAGCTTTCCGATTGGATTTTCCTATCCACATTCCGACCAGAGGTTTGAGTACATTCCGATTGGGTATGATCGGAATATATTCCGATCTGGGTTATTTTTCATGTTTTGTCTTGTTTAATTTTTACATTCTCATTTTAATTCTCGTTTAATTAATTTACTTTCTGTCACGATTTATTTTAACGCCTTTTATTTCAACGCCATTTTAATTTTAATGTCATTTACTTTAATTGTTTTGCACGTTTTCATATACTACAACGACAACCACATGTTTCACCAAAGAACAGCAGAGTCATACTTAAAACCAGTAATCAATTCGAAGGGACATACTAAAACGAACTAATTTTTATACAGGGTGTCAAAAGCCTTGTATCAGGGCCTAATAAAGTAATGGGTTAGTAAGTATGTAAGTGAGTAAGTTAGACACTTGGTAATTTGGTAAACTCGTATCGACACGCGATCTTATGATATTACGTACGATCCTACACCGATCTTACGATACCACATCTGATGCCATCCTACACCGATCTTACACGATTTTATCAGGTGGGAACATAAGATCGTACGATCTTACGTGTAAACTCGCGAGTTTGACAGCCTTTTCTATAATACCTTTATCCTTTAAATCATTGGAAGGATGATCCTGCACACAAAGAAAACAAATTAGTTTTCCTTGAGGACCCAAGCCACATTCGGCTTGGATCTAGTGGGGCCAACATACTTATATGTATTGTTGGTAGTTTGACCTGTTATGTTGGATGTGCGTTTATATGTCATAGTTCTGGTAAGCCAATGAAAGATATAAGGAGAGGTCATATCTTTGGCCTTTATCAGAATTCACATATGTACCGCTTTTTCACTAGCGGTACTTCTAGCAGTACTTGCATTTTTCCCTGTTGGCACCCACTTTTGCATTGGTTTCTTGTCAAATGAAATCCTTGGTGGGGGTTGTGGTCTTTTTTTGGGAAAAGGGTTTTCTTATTAGTGTTAAAGCCCACATTAGGTCTAGCGGTACTAGACTTTGGTCTGGTGGTACGTGCAGACATTGGTCTAGCGGTACTTACAGAGGTTGACCTCAACGGTACCTAACCAGATCTCAATAGTTCCTGGCCCGATCTCAATAGTACCGCTCTAGGAAGAAAGTTCCTACTGGTATGAGGGTGAGTGTATTTATTAGCCACATTCTGTTTATTCACCCTTTGTGCATATCCCCATGTAGGTCTAGTTTCCCTTTGACCCTTCTGACTATTACCTTGTGCAACTTTTCTACCATTACCCATTGTAGCCCTTTTGGCAGCATTTTGCTTAGCAATTCTGTCTTTATGAAGAATACAGTCCTTAATAAAATGACTTAGACTACCACACACAAAACAGCCTCTTCTTTTCATAACAGATCCAAAAGGTAAGTCTGTTCTAGTATTTTCAAAGCCTAGGCCACCTCTTTTAATGCTACCATGATGTTTAAGGTCCTCATCCATGGTCTTCCTAGGAGTTTTTACCTACTTAGGAGCAAAACTAGGTGGTGGTGTGAGAATCCGTACTTTCCCAACATTATTTTATTCTTTTATTCGTGCTTCTTGAATTTTCCAACGTATTACGTTTTCTTGTATTGCTATATGTAAATCCTGAGATTTTTTAAATTATACTTTTTAAGTATTTTTCTGATCATCGATAAATACTTTGTATGGAATTATAAAATTGTTATTTTATTTTTCCATATTTAATTTAAATCAAAGTTTTTGATTTAAAATCACCCGTGTGCAATTTACAACGAGTTTATTCAAAATCAATGTACAACGAGAATTCCTAGTGATCGCGATACCGACGGATGCCCAAAAGTTTACGTTTAATTATCGATTGTTTCGATAATTAATATTTTCGATGATTTCGTTTTAATTACCTATTAAGTCGTGTTGGGAAATCATATAATCATTTTTATGATGCATTGTAACTTTTGAAAAGTATTTTTACGAAACCCAAGCCCCGTAAATATTTTCAATATTTACCAATAACCATTTTCTACCCTTTAAAACTATTAATTTTTTTATGTCCACAAGTTTTAAAACTTGGCAACTTTAACCCTCTACTTACCTAACCATATATAAGCATTTTTTTCTTCCACTTCACTTACTACAACTAGCTAAAAAAACACACAACTCTCTCTCATACCTCCATGTTGCCGCCACCCTTATCACCATAAACCACCATCATCCACAATGATCCAATCAAAACAAATTAAAGTCCCATCTCTAATATTTTCTTGTGATTCTAATGATATCAAATTCAAGAACATGCATCAAAATTTGAAGACTTTATAATTTCATGGTTGTATGATGTTTAATCATCATGCATGTGTTGTTTTTGGTAATATTATCTTGTTTTAATCATAAAAAAGTCTTCTTTTTAATCTTTGATTTTTGTTAGATTTTACATGCAAGTGTTTTTAGGAGTGTTTGGTTGATGGGTATGATAGTATGATGATTCTATAGGTATAGGAATGAGTGATGTTGCTTGGAAAATTGATTTGACTTGTTTTCTAAAAAGGTATTTTGGGACAGCAGCTTTAAACAGATTGTTTCGTGGGTTTAAGGTCTGTGAAAGACTGATATTATTTGAAATGTTGTAGATTTTTCCGAGACGGTCGTTTTGGTATAAGATATAGCTTCTAAGTCATTACGAGTCAAAAGTTATGCTAGTTTTAGTTTTCGTGTACCGGGAGACGCAAGTCGGCACAATCCGAAATTGTGGCTGATTTTGGGTCGACTCTCGGGGACTTTAGGCTTGGTTAAATAGTTGATACTACTGATTTTAAAAGTTTACAAACTGAGTTTGATGAGTCTAGTAGTGATTTCAAAAGACGGATGGTCGAGTTAGTACTTTTAAAGTGGTCCAAACGGTTTTACAAAACAAGTGTACAAATCTGTCCCAAATTTGGAGTCGAGTAAAGTGTCGAGCTGATGGATTTTAAAGAGTGAACTTTGGCTCAAATTTTGGTGAGGTCTTATACAGGTTATAAGTTACCTTAACACCAATTTTCATATAAAACGGACAAGTCTAGATAGGGTAGATCGGTGTTTACATTCGAGGTGTACTTGCTGATTTTTATTTTGGACACCTAGTTCAATGTTTGTGTTGCGTGAGTTTGAGTATTCACCATCGGACATGGTGACTTACTCAAGTGCTTAGTCATTATATAAATGACTTAGCTACTGGTCCAAGTAAGGTTAAAGGATAGTTTGACTTGCGTTGACTTGGCGTCGTATAACGGGTCATCTTCAAGTGTTCAAGTGTTTTAACGAATAACGTTGGATAAATGGATTCATTTGGTTCGTGTCAATGGTTTTGAAACATGAATACTTTGAAAACATTTGAGTCATATTATATTTGGTACATATCGATACTTGAGTTCGAGTCTTAACGCGCGCCTTATTTTGATAGGTTGCGGCTTTCGTTTTCCCGGGCATCCATATCATCGGTGATCGTCTACCACTACCGTTTCTACTCAGTTGCTGAGTATCGTGATTGACTTACCTCGTGGCTAAGGTGAGTTCATAGCCCCTTTTTACTTGTACATGGTTTCTAAACACGGGGTGAGATTTTACATGGTGGAACACAACCAATTAAAAACTGTATTGCTATCCAGAACTCGTATGTTATGATGAACGTGTATGCTTTACAGATGATTTCAATGGTATTATTGCTTTTAGACGTTAGCCTTGAGTTTCCTCTCCTATCATGAACCGTTAATTGTCCCGTATGCTTTGCGCTAAGCGCGAATGTTATGGGTGGATCCATCGGGATTGACAATCCCCGTCCCGATTACTTTGACGCACTAATATTCGTTTATACTTGAGTATTTAGGCTGAATACTCCCTAGAGGAACTTACATTTGAGTTAAGCTTCGGTTCATGAGACTAAACAGCAATAATATGCATCGTGACTATGGACGTACATAGTTAACCCCCCCCCCCCCCCCCCCCCCATTACGTGATTTACAAATTCTATTGTGTTCCACACGTTTACTGCTAAACCTATGAATATCACTCAACTTTATGTTGACGATTTTACATGTTTAATCTCAGATATTATTACTTAGCTTTGCTTGGATGGGAGCCCGCAGGAGATTATCGCAGCTTGGAGATTTCTGTGATGCTTTTAAAAGATTGGTTTTAGTATAAACTGTCAAAAGTTTATTCTATCTTTTGGGCAACTTTATGTTATAAATCGAGACGAAATAATACAATTTTCCGCTTCTAAAACTCTGGACCTATGTTTAAAAACTCTGACCTTTTATGATGTAATGTACATGTTTTTATTTCGTCAGCTTTGTATGAACTGTAATTCATTGTTTCTTGTACTATGACGTGTTACCCCCTCGTTGCCTAGTTGTTCCATGTCAGATTCTGGGGGTCTCACAGATTGGTATCAGAGCGATGGTTATAGGGAACTGAGTCATTTTCAAAAACTTAGTCTATAACCGAAAGTTCAAATATTTTATTGTTTCTGAGTGTCAATCACAGAATCTGCCATTGTTGTTCGATATCTACGCGGGTAACTCTCTAATCCTTATTACTTACGTTTAATTTTCGTTATAGTATTTCATCTTGATGACGATAATTACTGTGTCTTTTCAAAGCCTTTGTGCTTCATGAATTATTATTGGTTGTTACCGTGATTTCATATGCTCTTACTGCATATCTTGAATTCTTGTTCTTGTGAACTGATCTTGTTTCGATGATTTTATATCGTTATGACGTTACATACTTGTATTCAGAGCGCGTATGCTGCCGACTTTTCATAATCATTTTTCTGAGTACTATTGCTATGTCATTTATGCGTGATACGACTGACTTCATATACTCGTTCGTTTTGAATCATCTGTTCTCTCGACTCGCTGCTACATGTTGTGTATACTCTCGTGATACCATTGTTCGGAATTGAATAAGTGTTGCTTTCAACGAAACTTCTGATTTTCATTCTACTACCGTACGTGTTGCTTTCATTGTTTAACCTCTTTAAAATATCTATTTAGATACGCAGATTTTCTTTCCGACCATTCCTAATTGAATGTCTAGTCTATAGACCATTGTGTAGCTCAATGTGTCTCCGGAAAAGACTAAAGGACATCGTGTGAGTCTCACATCTCGAGGAATTTGTTGAATCAGTGCTGAATAATATCGTGAGTTCTCATAATCTTGATTTACCTTTACGCCACCGTTTTACACGACACTTGTACATGGATTACATCTTATTTCATCCATTCTACGTTTCCAATTTCGACTTACAACATCCGTTGTACCTTGAACACATGATCTTCATTTATTATGTGACGATTTTTTGGAAAACAATCCTACTTGTATCCTCCCCTTTTCATTAAACCTCCTAGCCTCAGGAGTGTGACTTGTTAATATTTTGTTTCTTTCTCAGTATGTCTTGTGATTTTAGAAAATCACGCCGCCATGAGACCTTCCTGCATTGCATCTTGCAGCCAAAGACACAGATGTCATGCGTCGTTTTTGATTTCTTAGATTTTCGTTGGTATTCTTGAACCATTTCTATACTTTGTTTTCTTCACATGATTAATTATACAGTTTATTCTCTTTCGTCTTTATGGAATCCACTAAATTTGTGTGTACATTAATTTTGAGTTATCATGAAATTTAGATTTAATTTCAAGATGTGTCGAAAAATATACTTTGTACAGAAACTTTACAAGGAATTTAACAGTGTCGAGAAAATATTTTTATAACTTTAGTCATAAAAATATATATATTTCTACTTGTTGAGACGTCCGTTTAGGACATAAAATTTGACCAGTAAACTTTAAAATCGAGTAAGTTACGCTCATTTGAGATTGTAAAATCTAAGAAGTTATTTTTGAATAATGCTAAAATATCATTTTGTTGACAGATTTAATGCAAGGGCATTTTCGTCCATTTTTATTTCGTTTCAAGTTTCGGGTAAAACTAGAAAGTTGTTCGAAACATTGTTTTACGTCGAAATGCATTAGACTTTGAGTCATAAAATATCGTTTAATGAGTTAATTGGTCTAGTCAAACCCAAAAGTCAAAACTGATAGACTTTTTATGATTTCAAGCGTTTTTTAGTTCGTTGACCTCGTAAAACTTTAACTAATGATATTTTGCAAACTAAAAACAAGGATTGCGTTTGAACCAGTATAAAATAGTAACTTTGAATCGGTCATACATGTACGTAGATCTTGAACTTTCGAAATTCGGTAACTTCCTAATATAGAAACTTTTCGGAGTGATTGTGCTATTTGTTAACTGATACCCTACTTTCTTAAAAGTATATTATTGTCAAAATAATCACGATGTGCACACATACGGATTCTTTATTCCTTTCTTTTATTTATGACTTATTTGTCATTCCGTTGTCTTTCTTTGCTTCTATCGTACCACTGAGTTGGACCGAGAATTGAAGATCTTGTTTTCATATCGTTTGTTATCATCCTGACACGCGCCTCATGACGATTTCTGCTAAACCTCTTGAAACCTTATCACCTTGTAACCATTTCGTTGACTGACTTGAACTACTCCTTATTTCCCTCTTGTAACCCATTCGCTACTTTATAAACTATTGTCATGTTACCATATAACTCAAACTAGTCTTGTTTGCGAATCATTTTACAAAAGGTTTCATTTGGGCTTTCTTAAATAATTGAAGACTATCTTATAAAATTAATTTATATTAATTTTACAATGTATTTTCACAAATTGTTCTCATACGGTATTATAAAGAACCCTCGTAACTATACAAAATTGTTGATTTAAACAGTTAGCCAGTAACTTATAGGCGAAAAGTTTCAGATGTTATTTTGATTCCTGTTTTTACAAATGCTATTATATACATATTTTAAATCACATGATATGTAATACTGGTTTGACGAAGCTGAGCATCGCATTGCTAGTTCTAAATTATACATGGCCTGATCACCTATGCCTAATTTAGAAGGAGCCATGCAAGGCTAAATAGTAGTCGCCATAAATATTTGACCAACAATCCACTTTTTAATATGTTCCTAAAAAAGTTAGATAAATAAAGTTTAGAAAACTTTTACTTCTTATGCGAGTATCAACAGTTCGCAACATACACATATAAAACCTTATCTTTCTTGAACAAAGTACATGCCTCAAGCACAGATTTCCTTACTCGGCGATCTTTGCTTTACTTGTTACCTCATCATCCTCATGATACAATTTTCGTTACCATTTGCCTAAATTCTTACCATTGATACCAGACTAGAAAGTTTCAACGTTGTTATGCTTCTATGATCGACCATCTCTATCTATTTTGGTAGACCTTCGAAACGTCTCTGAACGCGATTAATGATTTTCGACTGGACGTGAACGATGATTTCGTGTAATTGTCATGATGTGTGTTAGACTTTGTCGTCTTGAAAATTTCATTCGTGTGAATCATGTGTTGATTTCGCCTTTCATTGCTATTGTTTTCATTTTACTGAATTTACTCTCAAGTAACTTCTTAAGAATTTTCTTTGATTCGAAAATTTGTTGTGTGGCTTTTCTCTTTCGATCGTGTATCGACCACCGAGAACTTAATAAGCCGTTATTGGTGACGCCAACCGCACTCGTGAATTAATCTTGCTATAATCCTTGTTTCTTATTGTCCGTATCATCGATGCATCTATTCTATCATGTTCGTTAAGTGTTGATACGACTTCCGTTTTATTCCCTTGTGTTATTGCTCGCATACAAATTGTTGATCGTCATCCGTTTCATAATCGTTTGCTATCTTGTCACCTTTTGAAAAACCAGAAAATGTTACATGTTTATCGTTTGATATCTTAAACACTTTCTTGATTTCTAAAAATTATTATTAATTCTCAAGAACATTTTATACATTTTACCAAATGTTTAAATTACCAAAATAACTGTTTCAAGTTAAGTACCAGATCTATACATTCTCTTTGGTAAATTTATAACTTATGTTTAAATAGTGTCAAGCTGTATCTTTTAAAGTATTTGATTATATCGTACTTTACTGTCAACCTAATGAAATTATTAAATTAAATTATAATTTCTAAACAATATTTCTTAATAACTTTCAAAATCTGAATTTTCTCTAATGGTAACGATAAACCTGAACTTTAACGATAATTTCATGTAGTCACCCAAAAGTTCTTAAGCCGATCAGGATAACTATTTTGAACTGTTCTACTTTTGCTTTGAAAAATTCTGATCAAAAAAAAAATTGACAACTGTTTACCCACACATTTTATATAGAGTTTGATTTTTTAAATCACTACACCTTGTAAAAATTTTATTTTAATAAAGAAAATATTTAAAACTAAGTTTTAAAGTAATACCAAAATCCTATACAACTGACTATGACAGCTTGTATTTTAAATGATAATATGTTATTCATTTTTTTTCTTTCTATTTCTTTTGTAACTGGATTGTGACGTTTTAAGATTGTCATGCTTTACAGTTGCACGATTTGCGACCCCTTGTTGATTTACAATCTGGGTTCATTTTATCGCACTTTGCCTGTTTAAGCGATTCTTGTGTTCATTCTTGTTAGTTTATCGTACGTATTTCCAACAATTCTATCTCTTGATATATCTCCGTATTGAAAGGTCGTTATTCTAATCCGAGTTTGAAAATCTACTCGAAAAGGAACTAAGAAACTGAAGCATAGTAAATTCTAACCGCTAAGATTCGTCGTGGTGCAGAAATTACCTGGGAAGCAATGAATTTTGTTCTACACTTTGTACCTCCTTTTGTTCGCATCTTCTACTGTTTTCAGGAGAACTCTGGGGACCAGAGTTCCTTTAGGGGGGAAGACTGTGAGAACCCGTACTTTCCCAGCATCATTTTATTCTTTTATTCGTGCTTCTTGAATTTTCCAACGTATTACGTTTTCTTGTATTGCTATATGTAAATCCTGAGATTTTTTAAATTATACTTTTTAAGTATTTTTCTGATCATCGATAAATACTTTGTATGGAATTATAAAATTGTTATTTTATTTTTCCATATTTAATTTAAATCAAAGTTTTTGATTTAAAATCACCCGTGTGCGTTTTGCAATGAGTTTATTCAAAATCAATGTACAACGAGAATTCCTAGTGATCGCGATACCGACGGATGCCCAAAAGTTTACGTTTAATTATCGATTGTTTCGATAATTAATTTTTCAATGATTTCGTTTTGATTACGTATTAAGTCGTGTCGGGAAATCATATAATCATTTTTATGATGCATTGTAACTTTTGAAAAGTATTTTTACGAAACCCAAGCCCCGTAAATATTTTCAATATTTACCAATAACCATTTTCTACCCTTTAAAACTATTAATTATTTTTATGTCCACAAGTTTAAAAACATGGCAACTTTAACCCTCCACTTACCTAACCATATATAAGCATTTTTTCTTCCACTTCACACTTACTACAAATAGCTAAAAAAAACACACAACTCTCTCCCACACCTCCATGTTGCCGCCACCCTTATCACCATAAACCACCATCATCCACAATGATCCAATCAAAACAAATTAAAGTCTCATCTCTAATATTTTCTTGTGATTCTAATGATATCAAATTCAAGAACATGCATCAAAATTTGAAGACTTTATAATTTCATGGTTGTATGATGTTTAATCATCATGCATGTGTTGTTTTTGGTAATATTATCTTGTTTTAATCATAAAAAGTCTTCTTTTTAATCTTTGATTTTTGTTAGATTTTGCATGCAAGTGTTTTTAGGAGTGTTTGGTTGATTGGTATGATAGTATGATGATTCTATAGGTATAGGAATGAGTGGTGTTGCTTGGAAAATTGATTTGACTTGTTTTCTAAAAAGGTATTTTGGGACAACAGCTTTAAACAGATTGTTTCGTGGGTTTAAGGTCTATGAAATACTGATATTATTTGAAATTGTTGTAGAGTTTTC
This sequence comes from Glebionis coronaria, assembly GCA_025667525.1. NCBI lineage: Eukaryota > Viridiplantae > Streptophyta > Magnoliopsida > Asterales > Asteraceae > Glebionis > Glebionis coronaria. The sequence continues at coordinate 605,958,888 of CM046875.1, read as the reverse complement.
CGAGACGTTCGTTTTGGTATAAGATAGAGCTTCTAAGTCATTACGAGTCAAAAGTTATGCTAGTTTTAGTTTTCGTGTACCGGGAGACGCAAGTCGGCACAATCCGAAATTGTGGCTGATTTTGGGTCGACTCTCGGGGACTTAGGCTTGGTTAGATAGTTGATACTACTGATTTTCAAAGTTTACAAACTGAGTTTGATGAGTCTAGTAGTGATTTCAAAAGACGGATGGTCGAGTTAGTACTTTTAAAGTGGTCCAAACGGTTTTACAAAACAAGTGTACAAATCTGTCCCAAATTTGGAGTCGAGTAAAGTGTCGAGCTGATGGATTTTAAAGTGTGAACTTTGGCTTAAATTTTGGTGAGGTCTTATACAGCTTATAAGTGACCTTAACACCAATTTTCATGTAAAATGGACAAGTCTAGATAGGGTAGATCGGTGTGTACATTCGGGGTGTACTTGCTGATTATTATTTTGGACACTTAGTTCAATGTTTGTGTTGCGTGAGTTTGAGTATTCACCATCGGACATGGTGACTTACTCAAGTGCTTAGTCATTATATAAATGACTTAGCTACTGTTCCAAGTAAGGTTAAAGGATAGTTTGACTTGCGTTGACTTGGCGTCGTATAACGGTCATCTTCAAGTGTTCAAGTGTTTTAACGAATAACGTTGGATAAATGGATTCATTTGGTTCGTGTCAATGGTTTTGAAACATGAATACTTTGAAAACATTTAAGTCATATTATATTTGTTACATATCGATACTTGAGTTCGAGTCTTAACGCACGCCTTATTTTGATAGGTTGTGGCTTTCGTTTTCCCGGGCATCCATATCGTCGGTGATCGTCTACCACTACCGTTTCTACTCAGTTGCTGAGTACCGTGATTGACTTACCTCGTGGCTAAGGTGAGTTCATAGCCCCTTTTTACTTGTATATGGTTTCTAAACACGGGGTGAGATTTTACATGCTGGAACACAACCAATTAAAAGTTGTATTGCTATCCAAAATTCGTATGTTATTATGAACGTGTATGCTTTAAAGATGATTTCAATGGTATTATTGCTTTCAGACGTTAGCCCTGAGTTTCCTCTCCTATCATGAACCGTTAATTGTCCCGTATGCTTTGCGCTAAGCGCGAATGTTGTGGGTGGATCCATCGGGATTGACAATCCCCGTCCCAATTACTTTGACGCACTAATATTCGTTTATACATGAGTATTTAGGCTGAATACTCCCTAGAGGAACTTACATTTGAGTTAAGGTTCGGTTCATGAGACTAAACAGCAATAATATGCATCGTGACTATGGACGTACATAGTTAACCCCCCCCCCCCCCCCCCCCCATTACGTGATTTACAAATTCTATTGTGTTCCACACGTTTACTGCTAAACCTATGAATATCACTCAACTTTATGTTGACGATTTTACATGTTTAATCTCAGGTATTATTACTTAGCTTTGCTTGGATGCCCGCAGGAGATTATCGCAGCTTGGAGATTTATGTGATGCTTTTAAAAGATTGGTTTTAGTATAAACTGTCAAAAGTTTATTCTATCTTTTGGGCAACTTTATGTTATAAATCGAGACGAAATAATATAATTTTCCGCTTCTAAAACTTTGGGACCTATGTTTAAAAACTCTGACCTTTTATGATGTAATGTACATGTTTTTATTTCGTCAGCTTTGTATGAACTGTAATTCATTGTTTCTTGTACTATGACGTGTTACCCCCTCGTTGCCTAGTTGTTCCATGTCAGATTCTGGGGGTCTCACAGGTGGCACATATCCTTTAGGAACAAAATTATTCATTAAGGGTGGATAAACAAGCTTTTTTGTTACACTTGGTTCTACTTGGGTCAAAACACTAGAGTCAGAGGTGCAAGAGGTATAATTAATAGATTTAGTATCTGAGTCGCTAGTAGCCTTATCTTGTTTACCATAAACAATATTAGACTTATCTATCTGTACAGTATCCACAAAGGGTATAAATATTTCTGACATGGGTGGGGGAAACTATCTTCATTCCTTCCGCATATCTATCATTTGTAGAAACACCCTCATTATCTTCCTTGGATCATTCAAAAACACTCTTTGAAAGATCCTTATCAGTCAAAACTAGGCTAATTTGTTCATCCATATACCTCAAACCAGTTTTGTCATAATAGCCCATTTTAGAATTCAATAGCTTGTTAATACCCTTAGAAGAGTTTTGCCAAGTTTTGATAGTTTCTTTTTCATTAGCCAATTTAACTTTTAAATCTTTGTTTTCTGTTCAAACTTTTGTAAGTTGTTTTTGAAAAGCTTGAATTTCTATTGTTTTCTCATTTAGGCTAAGAGACAAAATTCTTATTTTCTCCTCATAGTTTTGTTGAGCTTTCTGATACAAAACTATGCTAGCTTCTAAATTTTGCAAAGCTTTTTCATAGGAAACAATTTCTACACTATTAGTATTAACTTTTTGATGTTGTTCCTCCAACTCTGTTCTAAAACTGTTAAATTTAAGTACACAATCTTTAGAATAAGGATGTACCTCACAATCTTCATGGGAAACAGTCAGCAGACCATGCTCTTTAATTTCCTGTCCTAAAGTCCAATTGATAGTGCCATCAACTAATACCATAGCCTTAGCATCTTTTCCCTTCCATGGATTCGTGTCAGAACTCCTTGAGACATTTTCTTTGGTGTTGTTGCTGCTGCTGTTGTTGCTGTAGGATCTTTGACTTCCTTCAGCCTACTCTAGTTTACATTCCCTGGAAAAGTGTCCATACTTTCCACAATTGTAGTACTCTACCTTTGACTTGTCAAAACCTAGAGGCTCATTTGGTTTGATCTGCACTTTTCTTCTAGTCTGCCTAAACAATATGTTCATTCTAACAGATACCATAGCTGCTTGCCACTTCAAGTCCATCTCTTCTATATCAGCATCATCCATCTGATATAGTTCTTCAAGGTTTATCTTTGATCCACCATCTTGATTGGCAAAAGAAGGAGAAGACAACATCATCATCGTATGATGATTGAGTTCTCCCATGTGACTTGGGGGTGGAAGAGAAATCACTAGCGGTACTTTGGTAATAAGTACCGTTAGCCTCTTTTGACACAAAAGATATATTTGGCTTGCTTGATGCTGAAGGTATTAGAGCTGCAGTAGTTCCTCTAACATCAATCTCATAAACTTTGAGATTATTATAGAGATGATCAAATGGTGTAACATCCCAATCATCTCTAGCCATTGACTTCCATTCTGGTGGTACCCCTCTTAGAAACTTTAAGTTAGCTTCATCAATTGGAATAGGAGCACCAAGGATTGCTAGCTGCAACTTACTAAATCTTCCATAGCCTTTGTGAATCCCGTCTGAGGTAAGAATTGAAAAGCTATTCTTCAACACAGTCTTCTTCATCTTATTAGATTTGTCGTTTCCTCCAAATCTAATCTTAATGGCTTCCCACATAACTTTGGCATCTTTATAGTGATGAAATCTAGATAAGAGATCTTCATAAAGTGTCGTGGCTAGAGTAGTCCTAGCCTTTCTTTCCTTTATACTAGCTTGGATCTCAGCATTAGTTTTGGGAGGCATAACTTGTATAGTACCGTTAGCCTCTTTTGACACAAAAGATATATTTGGCTTGCTTGATGCTGAAGGTATTAGAGCTGCAGTAGTTCCTCTAACATCAATCTCATAAACTTTGAGATTATTATAGAGATGATCAAATGGTGTAACATCCCAATCATCTCTAGCCATTGACTTCCATTGTGGTGGTACCCCTCTTAGAAACTTTAAGTTAGCTTCATCAATTGGAATAGGAGCACCAAGGATTGCTAGCTGCAACTTACTAAATCTTCCATAGCCTTTGTGAATCCCGTCTGAGGTAAGAATTGAAAAGCTATTCTTCAACACAGTCTTCTTCATCTTATTAGATTTGTCGTTTCCTCCAAATCTAATCTTAATGGCTTCCCACATAACTTTGGCATCTTTATAGTGATGAAATCTAGATAACAGATCTTCATAAAGTGTCGTGGCTAGAGTAGTCCTAGCCTTTCTTTCCTTTATACTAGCTTGGATCTCAGCATTAGTTTTGGGAGGCATAACTTGTATAGTACCGTCAGCCAAGTAAGTAACTTGAAACTGTATTGTTTCCATTCTTAATGACATCCTATAGAGTGTGTGATCTGTGTGATTCAAAAAGTGTTCCATCTGCATGGCTTAAGTTTCATAATTGTCAGTTTTGATCCTCCGTAATCACCCTATTTCACACATCAAAAAGTGTTCCTCCCTAAACGACTTGTAATACACATAAATAATATGTGAAATAAGGTGATTAGGGAGGCTCAGCACCCACTAGTCCCCTGCTAGATTTCATGGAAGAAGTAAACATATTGATACGAAGTACCACTTCATAAGAGAATGCGTTGAAAGAGAAGACATACAAATTGAATTTGTAAGTGGGGAATATCAAAAGGCTCACATACTCACAAAAACACTACCGAATATCAAGTTTCTAACAATGAGACAACTTATTGGATTTGAAATTCTACGACAAAGCGATTGTGATTAAGAGGGAAAATATTGGGTTAATCGCAATCTGATGAAAAAGCAAAGTTAGTTAAGCTAGTTAGTTATATGGCACTTATTGTGAAATGACACAATCATTGGATTAACAGGTTCAAATTGAACCAGCACAACCTTTCACTTATGCTTTTTCATTTTGTATAAATAGAAAAACATGTAAACAGATGACAGATTCAAGAAATCACTTGTATTTTGAAAAAGTTTATATTTCATTTCCTGTTTTGGCATATTGTGATCAAGTTTAGATCATAGATACATAGAAAAAAGGGCCAACATGCATGCACACATTTCTGCAGTTCTTATCAGTCCACATATTTCAATCATACCTTTGTCATACTATAAGACCCACAGTAAAATAAACTAAAAACACAATTATTATGCATATTCACTGTGATAAATTATGCATGGAATCAGAGAACGTATAATAGGGTTATGCAAGTCTGGCGTATTAAACTACATAAGTGAATAATGTGAGCTTGTAATATGGTATGCCACTCATTCTGGTTTGCATTAACAAGGGTAAATCAATCCCATATTAGGTTGAAACTTCAGCGCTAGCAGAGGATTTCTATTCAATCTTTTCCATCTCTTTCTCTTTTCGTCCTAAAGTACGAATTAGTAGGGACCAACATCATGTAATCATTACCGCAGAACTCTCAGCTCTGCGAAAAACAAAGAGATAAAACAAATTATTCAGATCTATTCTGACATTAATTCTTATCTTAAATTTTGGGTAGTGTATGTATACATATAACATAAATTGTTAGTTTGAGGTTCATAGCATCTCATCAATGGCATTGTATTTTATATTTCTTCTTTTAAGTCTTCCACTCCTATATCTCTTCTATACATTTTCAAAAATTATCAAAACAAAATCACGATTCCATCCACCAGGACCTCGCGGGCTACCCTTCATTGGAAATTTGCACCAGATTGATCAATTACACCTACATACTTCCCTATGGAACATCTCTAAAACCTATGGTCCAGTTGTATCTCTTCAGTTTGGTTTCATCCCATCTATCATTGTTTCATCTGCTAGTCTAGCAAAAGAAGTCTTGAAAACCCAAGATTCAGTCTTTTGTAATAGGCCATCATTGCATGGCCAATGGAAGTTATCTTATAATGGCCTTGACGTTGTTTTTTCGCCTTACAATGAGTACTGGAGAGAGATGAGAAAGATTTTTATGGCTCATTTGTTAGGCCCTAAAAGGGTACAATCTTTTAGCTATATTCGTGAAGATGAGGTTTCAAATGCCATGAAAACGATTCATGGGCTGGCTCTTTCATCTGGGAAAGTAAACTTGAGCGAAATCACCAAGCGTGTGGCAAGTAGTATAATGACGAGGGTTGGATTTGGAAAGACATACCAAGATGGACATGAAAAAGAGATTCTTCGTCAACTTACTGAGCTTCAGGCGATGATGGCTAACTTCTTTGCTTCGGACCTTTGGCCTGGTCTACCTTTTGTGGGCTGGATGGATAAGTTATCCGGTAAGAGTGGTCGGCTTGAGAAGTGCTTCCAATATTTTGATTTGTTTTACCAAGACCTCATTGATGAACATGCACACCCTATAAAGTTTTCCAAGTGTGAAGAGCATGAAGAAGATTTTTTGGACATTTTACTGCGACTTAAGAAAGACCAACACTTAAACCTCACTTACGATCACATTAAAGCCATCCTCATGGTAACTATTATACATTCTCTTTACTGGTTAAATAAGAGCAAAAGTCTTTGAAACCATAACAGCAAAAGTCTTTTTGACAAATAAAGGCAAAAGTCTGTTGGTTATGATTTAAATTTGAAATTTACAAATAAATATTTACATTTCATTGAATAAAAACATGAGTTTTAGGTGGTCAAGGTCCTCTGGTTTCGGGTCTAACTGTTTCCTTCTGTCTTTTTTTTTAAGAATGTGTTGGCAGCTGGTACAGATACTAGCGCAGCGACAGTGGTTTGGGCAATGACAGCACTAATGAAGTACCCAAAAGTAATGGAAAATGCACAACAAGAAGTGAGAAACGTCGTGGGAAACAAGGGTAAAGTAGACGAGGATGATCTTCCTAAACTCGCCTATATGAAGGCTGTAGTAAAAGAGACCATGAGGTTATACCCTACTGTTCCTCTTCTACTACCTCGAGAAACAACAAAGGAAACCATTTTACATGGTTACAGTATCAAGCCAAAAACCTTAGTCTTTGTGAATGCGTTGGCTATCGGAAGGGACCCAGAATCTTGGGATAGACCGGAGGAGTTCTTGCCAGAAAGGTTTTTGGGAAGTGATATTGATTTTAAAGGGAATGATTTCGAGTTCATTCCATTTGGAGCAGGCAGAAGAATGTGTCCTGGACTCTTGATGGGAACCGTCACTGTGGATTTAATACTTGCTAATCTTCTGTACTTGTTTGATTGGGGGTTGCCAGATGGTATGCAGAGGGAAGATATAGACTTTGAAGTTATGCCAGGTATAACATTGCACAAGAAGAATGAACTTTACCTTTTACCTCATGTGTACTTGTAAACCATTACTATCCTACATGATTTGATATGTTCATGGAGGGAAAATGTTTTATGTTTGTTGACAATAATTAATGAAGGATGAATTTCATTCTCTTGATGTGGTTTCCCAGGTTGAAAAATGTTTACAAAAACTACAACCACAAATCAACAGTTTAAATGAATCATTCCAAATGCCAAGGCATCAAAAGACACGATCAGTGAAACAGCGTACACGAACAACGAAAATATGAGAAAACTTGTTCTAAGAAGTCTTGGTTCTTGATCTTCCTCTTCTGAGTGGTGTTGCAACCTCTGCAGCTGCTGAAGAGCAGCTCTTGCTGGAAGCCTTGCCACGTCTCTGCATCTTCCGCCCACTAGTTTTTACATCACTGTCATTCTCACTTTCATGGCTTTCTTCTATAACTTCTGGCTCAGATGATTCCTCAGTTTTTTTCTTCCGCTTGTTGGCAATCTCTGATGTTTTTGCAGCACTGTTTTTTGTGGAAGTCTTGCCACGTCTCTGCTTCTTCCGCCCACTAGTTTTTTCATCACTGTCATTCTCACTTTCATGGCTTTTAACTTCTGGCTCAGATGATTCCTCAGTTTTTTTCTTCCGCTTGCTGGCAATCTCTGATGTTTTTGCAGCACTGTTATTTGTGGAAGCCTTGCCACGTCTCTGCTTCTTCCGCCCGCTAGTTTTTTCATCACTGTCATTCTCACTTTCATGGCTTTCTTCTATAACTTCTGGCTCAGATGAATCCTCAGTTTTTTTCTTCCGCTTGTTGGCAATCTCAGATGTTTTTGCAGCACTCTTTTTTGTGGTTTTCCTAGACATTGCAGGTTGACTACCAGGTTCTTTAATTCCTGAATCAAAATAAATGCATTATTAAAATCCTATTCTACAGCCAGAAACTTTCACTATGTAATAAACATCCTTATTATAAGATATAAATGATTAAATGAGCGTACCTTCATCGGAATCTTTGCCATCATAAACATCAAGCTGCAAAAAACAAGTTGCGGTGAGCAAGTAATCCAATAAAATAATACATATAATGTTAAGCAGATTTTTGTAGCTAAAGTTTCAGAGCAGTGGCCAGGCTAGAGTCTGCAATTCTTCCTCCGTTAACAGGTGTTTCCATTAGGGTCTCAGTTCAAGGCATTGGTGTTTCCAATGCATGTGCCTGGGTCAGTTTTGGCCTAATACCAAAACCAAACCAATAGAGATTGGTTTTTAGCCCCAAAAAAGATCTGGTTTGAACTTTCAGTTTTTGCCTTTTGGGATTTTATCATATTGACCATAAAAACAGGAACCCAGTTTCCATCAAATTATGCCAAGCTTTGGATTTGAATATGAACCAAACTACTACATCCAGTTGTAAATTTAATGTCAATATGTCATACAATATCCAGTAAAAAGGTTATTAAGTATATATATAAACAAACATAAAAGGTCAGGACATGTGAGGGTTGGACAGGGTGTCTGTCTGCAGGCTAATCAGTATTTGTGTTGAGCCTATCCACGTCTCTTTTGCATGTATCTTGATACAGAGCAGTCTTCAATCATTATTCAGATTAACTAAAAAATCATTTTTGTCGTTTAAAATAAAAAAGAGTTATCTTATAAGTTCTTTTTTAGTTATCGACTAATTAATGCAATACAACGTCCAAGAAACAGCAATCATAGACAAACTGCATAATTGGAAAGAAAATATAAATCGCATAAGTGGTACCTTGTCAAGTTGATCGCCTACATTTGATCTGTCAACCACCACCATGGAATGTGCTAAACCACAAGCAACACTACACAAGAACAATACAAACACGTAATTCGTGTGTGCGCCCACATATGTCATGTAAAATATGTGTGACTCTATCGCTCTAATACCAACCTGATAACATGCATGCCTTCGAGAATGTCTACCTTTTTCGGTATCGCAGAAGATCTGCACCTCATAAAATGAGCAATTATTAGATGGTCAAGGAACAGAACGAAAACAAGCAAGAGAGAAACATACTTCTGCTGATCAGGTCCATATCCAAGTTGACCAGATTGAGCAGTGCCCCAACTTATGCATGAGCTTTCAGCACCAACGAAATAGTGGAAACTGCCTGAATCCATGCAACGTATCTTCCAGCCACTATGACAAGATAAGAAACGGAGATGACAGTTAAATTAAACATTTAAACAAAATCATTCTTGAACTTTGAATCTCCATCTATTTTAGCTAGGTAAACACAAGGTAACACCAAGTCGTAATGTCATGATTGTCTTAGGGAAAAATATGATTTAGAGAAGAAAATAGAAACCTTAAGTCCATGAGAGGTTTAGGGTACATATTGTTTTCACCAGTCATCTTTATTTTACCCCACGTGTATATCTTCCCTACACCTGGATAAGTAAATGAGGTCTTTTATAACACAAGTGAAAGAAATTCATATACAAATAAAAGGATTAAGAACACAGACTACATGACTAAAGATGGTCATTTCAACACATTACTTATAAATGGGTCGATTAGGATCACGTTATATCACAAAGCTGTGAAAAACATTTAGATATAAGGGAAACCCAAACGCTCCCAAGTCTTGCTATTTTTTTAGAAAAGTATAGTACTCATGGTCAACCCATTAAAACTCATACTCCCTCCGTGCCATAATTATAGTCCACCGATAAAAAACATGCAGTTTAATAAAAACATCACTTTTTCAGCGTTCTCTCTCACTTTTTACACAATGACAATTTCGCCTTTAACTAATTAATTTACAACTTTTTTATTGTTTGTAATAATAGTTTCACGTAAGGTGATACGGTAAACCTAATCCACATTCATTATGTATTTTTGGAAGTGGACTATTAATTTGGGACGTCCGAAAATAATATATTGGACTATAATTTCGGGACGGAGGGAGTACTAACTAAAGAATGACCAGTTTCAACCTGAACCGATATTGACCAGTTACACAGACTGCCCCAACCGATACTTATATATATGTTTCATGCTTTGTGTTAAAATAAGGTTTTAGCATAGAGAAACAGCATACCAAGAGTACAAGCAGAGCTCGCAGAACCAGCTGAAATTATTGCATCAGATGGCACAAGATTATGCTTTGTGAAAATATCAACACGGCGAGGAATCCACTCATCCTTTTGCTCTCTATGCCCAAGCCTGTTATCATAGTTTAAGATATTGCACCGTAGCCATTAAAAAAAGAGAAGCACACGAGTATTACAGAAAAAGAAATTTTTACTTTACAAGTCATTTAATTTGTTTTAGATTGAAAGCAACGATTCTTTTTGTGAACTCCCAAAGAAAAACTGCGCTATTTTTCAATAAGTTCCAAGTACAGATATTCTTGTTCGCTAGAAAAACGTCGGATACTCAATGAGAAGATAAGTTGACCAAGAAAAACAAAGCATGGATGGAAATAAATAGAGTGTGGAAACTGTTCACCTTCCATATCCTCCAAAGCCCCACCTACATTGAATTAAGATGCTAAATTAGTATACTCAAGTAAATAAGGCCCAGCTAAAAACAAACAGTGATGCAGGATAACTTACGTATAAATGTACCCCTTGGAGTCCAATGCAACTGTGATCACTCATCCATGTTAGAGACAACAAAATTATAAAGTATAAACAGATAATACACACTGTAATAAACATATAAGCATGTATTTTATTACAACCTGAATGATTTGACCCACATGCAACTTTTAGTATCGTTTCATCAGAGAGAGAAGCTATTGCCTTAGGGTGAGGCTGAGCTTCGTAAGCAAGCCTCACAGAGCTTTCTTTTGTATTATACTGCATACAATAAACCATATGTAAGAAATCATTGAGAAGCAAAATGAGACTACAAGAGAGCCATGATAAAAAGAAAAGCTACACATACCTCACCGTCCGTTCCATGACCAAGTTGACCGTACTGTGGGTGTCCAGCAGTTCTGGAAATAAATAAATGTTACTTGAATACAACTTATTTCAGCTTGACAAAAAGTACCCCATAAAAAATTAAAAACTAAGATTGACCATACTGAATAGAAGCGCCTTCGAGAGAAGTTAACCAAACAGTAAAATCAGTCCCGCATGCAACATCTCTTACATCCGTTATAAGACATTGTACTGGAGATAGCTCAACTTCTACATAAGCAAAATAAGTAAAGAATTGTTAGCACAAAGAAACAGGTGAGGCCAAAATTAGGTATATCAACCATTATCATCTTTACAATTGTTAGAATGTCAACCCACCATTTTCAGTTGAGCCAGTACCAAGTTGTCCATGCTTGTTCCAACCAAAAGAAAAAGAGGTGCCATCTTCGGTTTGCACAACAGTATGGCCTCCTCCGCTTCCTGCTTTAACTACTTTATATCTGTGAATAGGCAACAAATATTAACTTTGTGCACTGAGATTACTTAATATTACACGCACAAACAGATGATATGCAGTCTATCATGATTAAGAAAAAGACTGTAGAACCGGTAAGCAAAAGCATCTGAATAACTTACTTAGACAGACCAGATACGACTGTTGGACTCTCACGTCGGATTTGATCCCCATGTCCAAGCTGCCCCTTCTGCAAGAATACCGTGGTTTATTTTATATGAGATACGAATGAACACAAATATTATTATTAATTGTAAGTTCAATACAATGGTAGTTTATAACTTCTGGTATATCCCCTACCCAAAGGTAGAGAGGCTGCTTCCAAGGACCACTGGCCTTTTTGCAGGGAGTGAGGATCGAACCCTCACCTCTGTCTCCAAAGGATAGGGGTTTTTCCAACTTATTCAACCATGCTTTACTACTGACAATGTGTTTCACTGAATATATAAAGTGAACATTGTACAAAGATAGCATTGTTTTCCTATGCTTTTATTAAGTGAAAAAAAAATGTTAGTTACCGGGTATAGGTTAACTATTTTTCTATTTATTTTTTTACTAGGAAATTGCTAGATATGATATGACTGGTAATTTGAAGAGGCTAGTGTCTCCGGTCAATCTGATAAATGCTGAAACTTGCCTCATTTTTACCCCATGTGAAGCAACGTCCATCGACATCCAAAGCGACACAATGACAAGATGCTGCACGTAAATTTGAGAAAAATATATAAAATTTAAGATAGTATAGCCTATAGAGGTTGGCAAGGTATCTAACAGTTCAATTTTTACATTAACGGGGCGTTTGGGTTAGCTTATTACCAGTAGCCTTTTCCAGTAAATAAGCCACTTTTTTACCAAAATACTTTTAGCCTTTCTATAAACACTTAAACACGCTAATCCAAACAGCTCTCTAAGTACCCTCATATATAAAGAGGGTGTTTGTTTATAAACATTAATCATTCAAAAAAGTGATTATCTACATTTGCAATCCCAAAGAGCCCCCAAAAGCTAAAATAAATCCTTAAAAATAAAAACCTTTACGGACCCAATAAAAGTGTTAGATTTGATCCAACATACTGCTTTTTTATTAAAAATCTATAAACATTATTAGCTTAAGTGATTTCAACTTATATATTAGCCCAAAACCAGATAAGCACAAAAAAAACCAAATAAGCACAAAAAGTTTCAAAAAAGCCCAAAACCAAAATATGCACAAAAAGTTTCAAGAAAGGCCAAAACCAAGTATGCCATAAGCCAGCTATATAAGCCAAAATTGGGTGCCTGTTTAGGCTTATATAGCCGGCTGATGGCTTATTTGGTTTTGGCCTTGTGGGTTATTTTGATACTTTTTCGTCTTAAATTAGCTTATTACTCCTATAAGATAAAGAAACTTATATAAGACACAAAAAGTGAGCAGGCCGAAATCAAATACGACATGAGCCGGCTATATATAAAAAAAAAAAAAACTAACCACAACCAGAAGCAACAAAGCGAATATCAACACCAACAAGAGACCGAAGTCGTGTCGGAGAAAGAAAGCTGTTGAGAGGCAATACTTTGTTCTTAGTTTTATTCTCGGAAGCTGTCATGCCACAGAACAACAACTCACCTCCTCCTCCCTTCATATCCTCTTCTTTTTTCTTTTTATCCATTGCAATGGTAGATGACATTCTCAAACCAAATAATTAAAAAAAAAAAAACACAGACCAAAATGGTGTTTTGAGTTTTGCCAAATAAAATAAAATAAATGCTATGCTTAGTAGGGTACTGTACGATGAGAAGCGGGAATGTTTGAATTTTGTAATGTGTTTGGAGAATGTGAAAAAGGCGGGATAAAGAGATTTTTGTCACACTTTACGATGTTTATTTACTACAGTAATAAAGATTTGAGTATAACAGTGTTTATGGATGGTTTTGGCTAACAGAGTGATATTCATTTTAATTAAACGCAAACAAGTTGATTACAGCTGGGCTAATGGAAAAGTGTTTCTTTTTTTTTTGATAAAAATGGAAAAGTGTTGTCGGGTCATCATCAATCAAACAATTCTATTGGGAAAAAGGGGTCAATTTGACTCGGGTACTCGCTGGGGTTAAGGAATACATTGGGTAAAATTGATGTCACGGATTAATTGTATGTATTTTCAATGTTACTTTGTTTTTTAAATTATATGTTTATTGGTAAATAGTTTTTAGATTAAATATATAAAATATTTATGATTTTTTGTAGTATTATAAATATATATATATAATTTATTTATTGAAAACCGTGTTCACCCAGTGACTGCCCGGGTCGATTCAAAACCCGGTTTTCAGGTAAAAGTGGTGTCACGGATAAAAGTGTTGTCATCAGTTCATACACATCACATTTAAACATAAAATGAAACAAAAATGCCTAAAATCCCACGACATGGACCGGTTGTGATGGCGCGAGAGGTTAACAGGTGACTCTTGGTAAGGTACAAAAGTGACACCATAGTTTTCAGCTAGCCGTTTGGCACAAGGGTACCGTACCCTAACCTCTTAAACTGGTGGTGGTGTCATTTAGCGCTATAAACATCGATGTGATCCCTATTATACTCATTGTGTTGTTTTTTTCCAAATTTTGAAATGCAGGAGATTGTATGTAACAGATATATTTTCAAAATCTCACTTTTCATCTATAAACGAGGCATTTAGACTCGTGCGATGCGAACGAGTTGAATGTAATTGTTAGTTGCCTATGTTTCAAAACTTGCGGAGGTTTAATTTTTCAAATGTGTGACGCATAATATTTAAGAAGTAGGTATTAGATGATATGAATTTTTTAAGTGAGTCAAAGTAACTATGGGTTTGGCAACTTTTACACTCGGATTCGCTTTGATAATATGGTGCGCCATTGGCAACTCAGCAAAGAACTGGCACAACCTATGTTGCTACTCCAACTTATAGTAAATATGTTGGAAATATTCCTTTGTGTGACAAATGCACTCTGCATCACATAGGACCTTGCACAGTCCATTGTCAGATTTGCAAATTAGTGGGTCATCAGACCAGAAATTGCAAGGGCAAGTGGTCTATTAAGTCATATGTTTGATAGAGTTGACGTGTATTCCATATAAAAATGTTGTATAAATAAATACTAAATTGTTTTCAAGCGCCTCTCAATAAATTTATTCTATTTTCAGCCATGGTGTGAAAATTGTCACATTTACGTTTTCTTTTGTCATAAATCTCATATCATTCTAAACAATAATATGTCATCATTCTATTAATTGTTGTATATGATGTATTTGCTGATGAAATACAACATGTTGAGCCTTCTAAACCTATTTATGACACACATGTGATGGAAAAGAGTGATAATAATATCACTTCTAATTCATCAAATATGAGTCATAAAGGGGGAGAGATTGATCAGAATGCTATAAAATACCATGATAAATGCCATGTACATGCCTTATTGACAAATTTCAAACCAATATCTAAAATCTTTAAATATTTTTCTCAAAAAGACCATTGCCTAATTTTAAAATAATTTTGCAAGAATGGAAGCACCTTGTATTGCTCTCGAACTTAAAAATCAAAACCAAGCTTTGAAATCTAGGAATCACAGATAAATTTTGAATGAAACAAGTAATGAAGCAAGATTAGTAAGGACATTAATGTTATTGAAGCAATGAATGTCGCAATGAAATGTAGTTATCTAAATTACTTAAAGAATATGAGACTTTGAAAAAGTAGTATAATCAATTGTGTGATTCTATAAAACAAACAAGGACTAAGATCATTGTGAGAAATCACAAATTTCATATATGTGTTATGTACTATGATTATATGAATATGAAAATTTTTGCTTTTGTGCCTTACTTGGTAAGATGAATAGGTCCTCACAATTTGAGTTGCCATATCAACATATTCATATATGTTGCAAACACAATGTATATATCAAGTCTAAGTTCTAAAAGTAATCTAATAAGTACATCATGAATAAGAACATCTCAAATATAACTATGATGCCCTAAATTCCCTTAAAAACCCTAGAAACCCTATAAATGAGTTGTAAACTCAAGAATGGTGAACTATGAATGTGCAATACATATGAATAAGTACTCAAGGATTATGAACAAGTTATAAAATATCATTTGGAAGTATAATTTCATCTTAGATACTAAGTATAAATCATATAAAGCTAGGTACAAGAATTAAGACCTAATAACCAAGATTAGCACCTAAAATCTATTTCATAATGAATTAGAGCCTAATATTATGTAACCAATTATAAAATTAAACTAAGACTCATACTAAGACTATAATTTCACTTCAAGTTAAAGTAAAAATAATTAAAGCACAAAGTACAAGTTTTTAAAGCATAGAATTCTAACTAAACCTATTACCTCATAGGATATGATTAACCTATATAAATTATTAAACTAAGTGTGTAGACTGCATAGAAACCTTAAGCGCAATGTATTAGACCTAGAATAAGTTTAAATGAGGAGATGAACACTAATTACCCAAAGTAGAAGTCATTAGGCTTAATGACCTAAAAACTATTATATTAAGCATTTTACTTAGAATCAATACCTAGTCTTTTAGGAAAAGTCTACAAATACTCATAGCATTAAACTTAGGTTATAACATTATATTAGGACAATTTACAAGTACCCTAATTCACAAGGTATAACATTTTAATGCATGGCTTATAAATTAGGTCAAAATAGGTATTTTCACCCTTTGGACATGTTTACCTAGAATAAATTAGTAAAACCAATGTAGAGACTTTAAGATGTATAAATTGAGTTTACATCAATATCTAAATCAAGAATAATAGATTTAACAAGTATTTAACCCTAAATCATTAAAAAACCTAATCCGGCTAGGTTATCTTCCCAAGTTCACTTTAACCTTTCTTAAACTTCAAACCAAAGACCTAAAATTCTTAATTACAATGTGTAAACCCTAATTATACCCTAATCCATCACTAATCACATTCCTAAGCCCTTAATTACATGAATTACAAATTTACAAGCCCTGGTTATGATCCGGCTAGGTTTTTCCCTCCAAAAATGCATTTAAACACTTTCCTTCTCATATTCAAACATAGGATCATATCAAATAGATATTTTTGGATATTTTTAAGTTGTTGGATCACCTACTTGTAGATTACATCATATTTCCTATCATAATCTTGCCATGAACCATTTTCGACCATAAGTCTTAAATATTTTGATTCTAGCTTCCATAGTTTATTCATAGACTTGAATAGACTCTCTTATCATTCCTTAGTCACATTACTACTGCTCTTATACGTTTCATTGCTTATCTTGGTGCTTAAGGGTTGAAAACTAGTATAAATAGCAACATAACCCTTTCATTGAAAACTTGCACCCCGATCTCCTTTACCTCCATACCCATTCTGATCATCCACTTCTAAAAAATTTATAATGTTTCCTTAATACCAGAAACCAGGTCTAATAAGTATCCATTGAAGTTCTTGAAGCTTTAGAAACAAAAGAAGTTAATAAGGAGCCCTATAAGTCATTCTGGAGCTACCTAGGTAATCACTATGTTATCTAAGCTTAGATATGGTTATAATGATTTTTTAAGACTTTTTATAATGTTAATAAGATGTTAATAAGATGTTAATAAGCTAATATAATAAGCCTTAGTTTATATAATAAGCTAAAACAGAAGTTATAAGCTTAAGGTGTAATAAAACCCTAGTTTGTAATTTACATAAAATAATAAGATAAAATCCATTTCAAAAGAGATAGATTTGGAAAACTAATTTTATTATGATTATAAATGTGTTTATAAACTTTGTTTTAAGTTTCTATATCTTTTTGTATAATTTTAAGGTTGTTATGTAATATTAAGCAAGTATAGGGACTAAAACTGTCATTTTTGAAATTATAAACATTTTGGGGTAAGAGTGTCATTTTACTAAACTTAAAACTATAAGGATTAATATTATTAAGTTTGAAACCTTGAGGTTAATATTAGAAGGTTGAAATTATAAATACTTAAACTATATACTTAAAAGGTTAAAAGTGTAATTAAGCTAAACTTATAACTAAAGAGTAATTTTTGCCAACTTTGAAACTAACGGATATAAAGTATATATTATACTATACTTATCATTTAAAGAAAGTAATAAACATGTCATATTAGTAGGGAACTTTGTACAAAGATGTTCCATCTCGATATTACGTTCTAACTGAGTGGTTAGGTTTACGATTTAAAGTGCCCTCGCTCCTCAAACGTTTATAGAATGACTTATGAGTATGATGGCCCAAAAAATGATGTGATATTATAAATAACCTATGAACCTTAGGCAAATATCACAAAGAAATACTTAAAACTTTGAACTAAAAATCAAAGACTTGATACTATACAAAATGTGTTAATCCAAGTTTGTGTGAGACCAAGTTGTTGTTTGTGAGAATAAGTTGATCTTTGTAAATGAAATATATCTGATGCAGCTCATAATCTATGGAAACCAAGTGAGTTCATCGCCTCACTAGGCCTGATTAATAAATGATTTAAACCCGTGAGGGGGATATATGCTAAACTAGAATACAATTTTTTTTTATGTTTTCTAACATGATTATTGACACTACGTTTACTTATTGCCATTAAGTCCCTTTTTGAATCGTGGATCGCTAATTATTTCTAGAAAATGAGCGCTAATATTGTGAATATTACTATTTAGGGACTGATATCCCCTATCTGGGCAAATCGCACTTGCTAGAATGCTGACAAGTTCCTACCTGGGCTAAACGGATACAATTTAGTTTGATAAACTCATGATAGTCCGACAAACTACCTGCATAAGGTAAATTTGTTGGGTTTTCTGATAATGTCTAGTCGCGGGGTCATGAGCTAGTGCAATAAGAATCGATGAACTTAAAATAATTGGCGAATAACAACGTAGCTCAGGAAAAAGATCTTGTATTAAAAATGATTTAAAACCTATGAATTCACTCAATAATTGTGTTGATTTTAAGCATATATCTCATGTATTAAAGATTGATAGCATGGATCAACATTGGCATGAAGAGACACAAGCTTGAAATTATTATTCTAAATTTTGGGAACCTCGTATTGTAAAAATCTGATTTTTAATGATATATAAAGGAAGTTGATTTAATCACTCTTTTGAGTTGTTTTCTATTATTATAACTTGTCTTATATGAAGTAATACCTCAAATTGATGTTCCACCACGTTAAGGTAAAAATTAGGGTGTTACAAATTGGTATCAGAACCATGGTTATAGAGAACAAGAATTAAAATCTTGACTATAACTACTTTTAAATAATTTCAAGAAAGTCCTTCATGCCAAAAGCCAATGCTGCTACAAGAATGATATGTTAATGTGATGAGACTGCAATTATACATAGTCTCATCGTCCAAAATGAGCATAAAACGCTTAAAAATATCACAAAATACCGTGAAATATGCTTGTATTCGTTTGTTGTGTATTTTAGGTACGTATATCGAGAAAAAAAGACAAAAGATCACAAGAAACAAGCAAAAATGAACATGGGAAACGAAGCCGCCCAAAGAACCGGACCCGATTGTTGATTTTTCAAGAAAGTCCCTCAAGTTTGAAAACATTACAAGATTGGTCCCTCAACTTTTGAAGACTTGTCACTTTTGGACCTTGTAAAACTCAAAAATTACAAAATGGACCTTAAAGTTTCTATAATAGACAAAACAAGTCCTTGAAGAATGCTCAATTTGCATAACAAAGTCCTTATTATATGTTACAGAACTTGAAAGGACTGATTTGTAATTTGGTTAAAGTCATTTACAAAGAGATAACCCTAGAGTTACTGTTATGAAAGTTTTGTTGTGGAATGAAGAAGTTTACAAGAATAAAGGGCTCAAACTGTCAAAACCAAAACCCAATAGCCATCCAAGTTAACTGAACCCGGCCTTTTAGGCCCAAATCCCTTAAAACCGACCCATTTCCATCTCACCCACTAACCTACAACTTTATTATATTTAATTATGTTTAAACATAATTAAATTTGACTTTTCTAGCGATAAACACATTTTTATCTCCAAATATAGATGAAATCACCATGTTCTTCATTCATCAACCCTAATCCCAAATTAAAACAAAACCAAAGGGGTTTGAGTTGATACTTTCCAGAACGGCAATTGATCATATGTGTGACACACCCATGTGCTCGGTTTTGTTTTCACTCCACCTAAGGGTCTCACACGACCCTCCCCTGCCCCGTCATTGTCTCACAAAACCCCAAACACGACAATATCAACAGCCGGGATGGATTCTTTCATTCCTAATTTAATTTTGATGGTGTAGATTGGTTTTTGCAAGCTGAATACATCACATGTGGGCAAAGATCACAAGCAACTGTTTTTACCAAGACTGAAAATTCAAAACACCAAAGGGCTCAATGGGAATTTCCAACATTAGGGTTTAGCTTTCAATTTTCTTTCTAGAAAGATATGCATGCCATTATATAAGACTTAGGTGTTTTTCATTTTTACTTGTTCTATATTTTTCTAAGAAATTTTGTAATTCCTTTTTCTTAGTAAAAGCTGGTATTTTAGCAAAAATTATAATTCCTTTTTATTATTAAAAGTTGGTGTTTATTTTGGAAGAAAATATGAGTTCCACCATTGTTTCATCATTTGGTTTCTCGTTTTGTAAGTGTAATTCCTTTTTTGAAAAACTTGAAAAGTTGGTAATTTTTTAACTAAGTTCCAAATTCTCCTTTAAGTAAGTTTGTTTAAGTTTGAAGAGTATTCAAGGTTTCATCCACAAAAAGTTTCTTATTGTTTCCAAGATTTTCAAAGAAAAAAGTTTGTTTATTCTTTTTGTCCTATACTTATTGTTCCAAGATCTTGTTATCTTGGAACTTGATTTGATTGTTTGATTTGTGTTTCAGCAGGTGTGGAAGCTAGTGCATAGCTTGCACTTAAGCTCTTAAACCCCAAGGATGTGGAGGTACACCCTTGAGGTAAGTTTACATTTTAAATTTTCTTCCAAAATTTGATGTTGAGTGATTTTATGTGTTATGCTTTAAGAGTTCGAGAAAGCCATTGTAATCTCTTGTTTAAGTGAGTTTGAACCTAAATCAGGATAAGGTTGGTTGATTAGTGTGTTTTAAACAAATTGCCTTTGAAATTTTTGATTTTTCAAACTTATGGGGTGTTTGGGATAGCAAGAGCCCAGAGGTAGGGATTACCACCAGGGGGATTTTGCTTACATGTGCAACTTTTGTAGGCTTAGGTTTATGGTTTTGAGTAAAAGAATAGGGGTCTTAATAAGTGTGAAAACACTTATCCTTTTACCACTTATTTCCAATAATAACAAGACCAAAACGTGTATTTTATGTCGTAAAAGTCGGAATTATGCGTGGTTTGTGTTTTTATTGTGTTTCAGGATAAAAATATGAAAAAGAGAGAAAAAACGGGCTATCATGAGCGTTTATCGAAGAAAAAGACAAAAGACAAAGTCAAAAGGTCAAAAGTGCAAGAAGAACAGAAGTCCTAGGCCTATTCTGAAGATTTATCAAAGAAAAAGTCTAAAGACGGAAGTTTAATGAAGTCGAAGAACTCAAGTCTAATAGAAGAAGAAAATTATAAGACGAGTTCAATTTACATGGACAAATCCCAAGACGACGTCGAGAAAGACAAAGAACTTAAATCGAGTCGAGACGAGAAGAAAGAAATAAGAAAACATCAACACCTAGCCTCCCCACCTCCTATATACCCTCCTAATGTGTCATTAGGAGGGTGTTAGTTAGTTTATTAGTTAATTTTTCTAGTTAGTTTTATTTTTAAGTGTGTTTTATTTTTCTTCTCTCTAGTTTTTCAAGCTTATCAAACCTTCATCTTAATCTTGTAATCTTTGATCTTAATCTTCAATTTAATCAAGTTTATTTTATAATTCTCATTCTACCTTTCTTAATAATCTATTATCTTGCTTAATTAATCATGTAGTTTTTTTAGTTTTGTTGATGATGTGATTGTTTTGCTTATTTGATTGTGCTTATTAAGTTGGTGTGTTTAGAGTTTTTAGATTAAGGTGCTTATTTGCTTAATCTTTATGTTTATTAGTTTTTTTTAAATAAGTTGTTTTTGATAGTTTAATATTTTATAAAAAGTTGATTTTAAATATTTTCATTATTTAGTGTTTTTAAAAGCTTTAAAATTGTGGCTTATTTGCTTTTTCATAAAATTAGCTTGGTTTAGTTTTTGATTAAGTGCTTATTTGATTTTAGCTTATTTTTAGTTTTTGTTATTTTTGATCTAGTTCGGATTATTTTAAAACCCTAATTTTTCTAACTAGGTGCAGTTTTCATTTTCCCTAACTACGTTCAGGATTGGTATTCCTAACTAGGTGCAGTTTTCATTTTCCCTAACTACGTTCAGGATTGGTATTCCTAACTAGGTGCAGTTTTCATTTTCCTTAACTACGTTTAGGATTGGTATTCCTAACTAGGTGCAATTTTCATTTTCCTTAACTACGTTCAGGATTGGTATTCCTAACTAGGTGCAGTTTTCATTTTCCCTAACTACGTTCAGGATTGGTATTCCTAACTAGGTGCAGTTTTCATTTTCCCTAAATAGGTGTAGTTTCATTTTCCCTAACTAGGTGCAGTTTTCATTTTCCCTAACTACGTTCAGGATTGGTATTCCGAACTACATCAGAAGGACAACATTTCGAATTAGGTCATGATAAGGGTTTCCCGAATTACGTTGTGACTCGATTCAGGATTGAGTATCAAATTGTATTCCGAATTACATGTGGGATTTAATATCCGGAATTAAGTCAGAAATTCATTATCCGAACTATGTTCCTGTTATGTATTCCGAATTAGTTTAAGTGCAGTTGCATTCCGAATTACATGTGGAAGTTGGATTCCGAATTAGTTGTGTTGCTGGATTCCGATTTACTTTCAAATTTTAATTCTTCCCGCCATTTTCACTTAGTTAAATTTTAAGTTTAAATTCTTTTAAAGTTTTAGGTTTTCAAAATTACTTTTTATCTAGTTTTAATTTTTCGTCATCTAATTTCAAGTCTTGATTTTTAATATAACTTTTAAAGCTTTTATTTTTACTCAACGACATTTTCATTTTTGCTTTTAGTTTAAAATAGATAATCACACCACTTTATTTTTCCACCAAGAACGACTGAGTCGCACTTTCAACTGGTAATCAATTCGAAAAGACTGGTTCAACGAACTTTTATTTTATACTAGGTGAAAACCTTGTATTAAATGGCGCCGTTGCCGGCTCTTTTCGTGAAGATTAACAGTTTTTAGTGAGAGACGCGTTGGATTTTGGGATCCGTTCACTTTTGAACGTTATTTTTCGTATCAACAATTCATCAACTACTTTTTCCCACCCTCACGTACTACCGCTTTGCGGAATGAAATCATTAACTTTGAACAAAAGTACGGTGAGACATTTAGTGAATCTTGGGACCGTTTTAAGGAACTTTAAAGAAAGTGTCCACAACATGGTTTTACAAAAGTGCATCAAATTAATACTTTTTACAATGGTTTAAGCATGAATGACCAAGATTCACTAAATAGTGCCTCGGGGGGTAACATTTTGGTTAAGTCTTCTAATGTCGCGTGGGATATTATTGAGAATAAGTCTAGAGTGCAAACTAAGAGTGTTTGGGCTAATGTGGCTAGTGCTAGTACTAGTGAGAGCGACAAGAGAATTGATAATCTTACTTCGATTATTGAAGAACTTGCTTTACAAGCCGCTAACAATGCCAAAAACAACAATGCGCAAGTTAATGCTTTGAGTGAGTCATGTGAAATATGCGGGGGTTCTCATTCTTACACCGACTGTCCTTCGACTCATGACAATCCGGAAAATGTGTATGCCGCTAATGGTAACTTTTCTACGGGAGGCTATCAAGCACGTCCTCAAGGTGACCGCAATTTTCTCAGTTATCGTTCAAACAACTTCCTTTCACCACCTGGTTTTCCTCCTCAAAACCAAAACAACCTCAATCGCAACAATCAAAACCAAACTCGTGCTCCCAATCAATATCAAACCCAAAGAAACCCATATCCACCTCAAGGAAATAATCAAGTTTACCAACAAACCTCTTATCAACCACCTACCTACCATGCTCCTCATTCCAATCAACCCACCGCATTTAATCACGAGATTGAAACTTACATGAGGACTAATGACGTACTGGTGCAGAATCTTCAGCGTCAAATCATCAACTTGAAAGGAGATATGGCGAAACAAGGGAATGATCATCGAGCCGATATGCGACACTCGTTAAGCAGTCAAACGAATGACTTAAGGGATATGATGGCTAGTTTCTTCCAAAGTAATCAAGCCTCTGGTTCGGGTTCTCTTCCGAGTAACACCGTTGCTAATCCAAGAGGGGAGATGAAAGCAATCACTACCCGAAGTGGCAAAGGTTTAAAGGAACCCGAGATTCCTACACCTACACCGGTAATTGTGACAAAGGAAAACGAGTCCCCTTCACCGATTCCTCCACCTTCTACTTCCACCCCTCCACCACCCAAGGATGTGAGTGAGAATTACATTCCAAAGCCTTCATTTCAACCCAATATACCTTATCCCTCAAGGTTGAGGAAAGAGAAGTTGAAGAACAAGGATGATATTCAGGTTTCTAACTTTCTTAAAATGTTTAAACAACTGAATTTCAACATCTTCTTTGCCGAGGCTCTCGCTCACATGCCGAAATAAGCTAAAATGTTTAAAGATCTTCTCAGTGACAAAGAAAAGCTTCTTGATATCGCTCAGACCCAACTTAATGAGAATTTCTCAATAGTGCTCTTAAGGAAATTACCAACCAAACTTGGTGATCCGGGTCGTTTTCTCATTCCTTGCAACTTCCCCAGGGTAGAGAATTGTATGGCCCTAGCCGATCTAGGTGCTAGTATAAACCTAATGCCTTTAAGTGTTTGGAAACAATTATCTCTACCCGAGCTAGTCCCCACACGAATGACCTTGGAATTAGCTAACCGTACGGTTGCTTATCCGATGGGGATAGCCGAAGATGTCTTCGTTGGTGTCGAAAAATTCACCTTTCCGGCGGATTTTGTTGTCGTGGACTACGAGATGGACCCCCGTGTTCCATTAATCGTTGGACGTCCATTCTTAAGGACTGGTCGCACTCTCATTGATGTAGCCGCGGGCGAATTAATCATGAGAGCTGGTGACGATAAAATCATCTTCAACATGGGTAAACTTTCTAAGCAACCTTATGAAAATGAGAGCGTTAATTTCATTGAAGTTCTTGATGAGGCTTGTGAAGAGCATTTCAAAGACGCTTGTAAAAGTGGTTCTTCTTCTCTACCCATTGTTGATACCGTTGCCTCTATTGCTCCATCATTGACTCCATTTGGAGAAAGTGATTTCCTTTTGAAAGAATTTGAAGCAACTTTAGGGGATGTGGACTTACAATATGACGATTCTCCCACCGGTTGTGAAGAAGACATTCGTACCATTGAGAAACTTCTCAATGAGGACCATATTTCTCCACCATCTCCTAAGGAAATCTCTATCGATGATCCGACTTTGAACACGCCTTCCATCGACAATCCTCCGGATTTAGAGCTTAAGGTCATCTCGAATACGTTTTCCTTGAAGACAATAAGAAGTTACCCGTCATCATCGCAAAGGACTTGAAAGAAGAAGAAAAATCTCGACTTATCGACGTGTCGAAGAATCATAAGAAAGCAATTGCTTGGAAAATTTCCGATATCCGCGGAATTGATCCGAACTTTTGTACTCATAAAATTCTCATGGAAGATGACTTTAAACCCGCAATCCAAAGCCAAAGAAGGGTTAATCCTAAAAATCATAAGGTCATCAAGAAAGAGGTTATCAAACTTCTAGATGCTGGAATGATTTACCCTATTTCGGATTCGCCATGGGTTAGTCCCGTCCATTGTGTGCCTAAGAAAGGCAGAATAACCGTTGTTCCCAATGAAAACAACGAGTTGATTCCTACTCGACTTGTCACGGGTTGGCGAGTTTGCATAGACTATCGCAAGCTCAATGATGCCACTCGCATGGATCATTTTCCTCTTCCTTTCATGGATCAAATGCTCGAGCGCTTAGCGGGTAATGACTACTATTGCTTCTTAGACGGTTTCTCCGTGTATTTTCAAATTTCCATCGATCCTAAAGACCAAGAGAAAACCACATTCACTTGTCCTTATGGAACATTTGCTTACAAAAGAATGCCTTTCGGCTTATGCAATGCTCCTAGGACTTTCCAAAGGTGTATGATGGCTATCTTCCATGACATGGTTGAAGAAACTATAGAAGTCTTTATGGATGATTTCTCGGTCTATGGCGATTCTTTCTCTACTTGCCTTGCCAATTTAGAACGTATGCTCAAACGGTGTGAAGACACTCGACTCGTTCTTAATTGGGAAAAATGCCATTTCATGGTAAAAGAAGGTATTGTTCTTGGTCATAAAATCTCCAAAGCCGGTCTTGAAGTCGACCGTGCTAAAGTTGAAGTGACTGCTAAATTACCTCCACCTTCAACCGTGAAGGGTGTGAGAAGTTTCCTTGGTCATGTGGGCTTCTATCGTTGTTTCATTCAAGATTTTTCTAAGATCGCTCACCCGATGACCCACCTCTTGGAAAAAGATACTCCTTTTATCTTTTCTAAAGAGTGTATTGACTCTTTCAATCTTCTTAAGGATAAATTAACTAAGGCACCGGTCTTGGTTACCCCTAATTGGGAGTTACCTTTTGAATTGATGTGTGATACTAGCGATTTTGCTATAGGAGTGGTTTTGGGACAAAGAGTGAACAAACACTTCCAACCAATCCATTATGCTAGCAAAACAATGATGGGGTCTCAACTGCATTATACCGCTACCGAAAAAGAGCTTTTAGCTGTAGTGTATGCTTTTGAGAAATTCCGCCCCTATCTTGTCCTTTCCACCACCATTGTGTACACCGATCACTCCGCGTTGAAGTACTTGTTAACTAAACGAGATTCCAAGCCAAGACTTCTTTGTTGGGTTCTACTCCTTCAAGAATTCAAAATTGAAATTCGTGATAAAAAGGGAGCGGAAAACCTAGTCGCGGATCATCTTAGTAGACTCGAGGATCCTTATCAAGGGGAGCTCCCAAATCAAGAGATTAATGACTCTTTTCCCCTTGAGGCCTTGATGTCTATTAACTCCAATCTTGATGAAACCCCATGGTTCGCGGACATTGCAAATTATTTGGCGGGTGGAATTCTCAAGGAAGGGTTAACGTCCCAACAAAAGAAAAAGTTCTTTAAATATATTAAGCACTATTTTTAGGACGACCCTTACCTTTTCAAAAAATGTGCGGATCTTGTCATTCGTCGGTGTGTTGATGGGCCGGCAGCTTTATTAATCCTCGAAGCCTGCCATAAAGGACCCACCGGTGGTCACTTTAGTCCTAATTACACCGCGAAGAAAGTTTTCGATTCTTGATTTTATTGGCCCACCATTTATCATGACGCTCATGAAATGGTTAAACATTGTGATGCTTGCCAAAGACAAGGCAAGATCACACATAAATATGAGATGCCTCAAAATTTCATACAAGAATGTGAAATGGGGCATCGACTTTATGGGGCCCTTTCCATCATCCAAAGGGAACAAGTACATCCTTGTAGCCGTTGACTACGTATCCAAATGGGTTGAAGCAAAGGCTCTCCCTACGAACGATGCGAGGGTGGTTGTAAACTTTCTGAAGCAGTTATTTGCTCGATTCGGTGTTCCTCGTGCTATCACCTGTGATCGCGGGACTCATTTTTGCAATGATCAATTTGCTCGAGTCATGGCTAAGTACGGTGTTAATCACCATCTTTCCACCGCTTATCATCCCCAAAAAAATGGTCAAGTCGAGATATCTAACCGTGGATTGAAGAGAATATTAGAGCGTACTGTAGGAGAGCATCATGCCTCGTGGGCTGATAAGTTAGATGATGCTTTGTGGGCTTTCCGTACCGCATATAAGACACATTGGCAACACTCCATATCGTTTGGTGTACGGGAAGGCATGCCACATCCCTATTGAGTTGGAGCATAAGGCGTATTGGGCCTTGAAGTGGGCCAATTTTGATATCAATAAAGCCGGTGATCTTCGGAAGATTCAACTCAACGAGCTAAATGAACTGACGAATGAAGCTTATGAGAATTCATTGATCTACAAGGAGAAAACCAAGATCATTCATGATGCAAGGATTAAGAACCGAGAGTTTCACATCGGTGATCAAGTTTTACTCTTTAACTCTTGATTGAAGATCTTCTCGGGCAAGCTTAAGAGCCGTTGTTCTGGTCCATTCACCGTCGCCAAAGTTTTCCCTTACGACACCATTAAACTTTCTCAACCAAATGGGCCTAATTTTAAAGTGAATGGCCAGAGTGTGAAGCTGTACTTTGGTGAGGACATCTCTCATGAGATGATTCCATCCCTCATCACGTTTCCCTTGAATTAGTTCTGGGTCGAGTCAGGCTCGTGACTCGGTTAACAAAAACAAGCGCTTCTCGGGAGGCAACCCGTTGATCTATCCTTTATCCGTTTTTATAATAAGTGTAAGGGGAGCCCGGTAGGTGTTTGTTGTCTTGTTTCTTACAATGTGCAGGGATTAAAAGCTTCAAAGATAATTTTTGATGACATTTGATGATTGTGATCCCGTGTACCCGTCTTCCCGGTTCTATCCTAAACTGTCGTGATTCAATATTTCATATCTTATATGTTCACATTGAAATCACTATAGTTGTCCTTTCCTTAGCAAGATTTAAACAACGTGCGCAATGTCCTAAGTGTAGGGGAGTTTACTGCTACATGCTTAAACATTGAGGACAATGTTTATATCAAGTGTAGGGGGACTTCTATCGAAGTAAGTGGTATTTTCCATGAATTTTCCTCATTTTAACCGGAAAATCTAATTTTTTGACATTTTTCAAAATTTTTAATCTATTTTGGCCTAGTGGTATAGTAGGATTTTCCTTTGTTATCGTTATTTACTTTCTTTGCTAAAATATTTTTTAATAAAGTGGTTTTAATTTTCAAACGTTGTGAATCTTTTGACTCAACCCGAGTTTACTTATCCAAGTTTACTCTAGCTAGTATCCTTAACGTGTTTAAGTCAAGTTTTGCTAGGCTTTTATATAGGGAACTTTAAAATGTAGAAGTCTTAACTCTCACGGGTTAAGAACAAGAACTTTTCGCAAGTTCCTATAATTGATCCTAGAAAGTCGTTTATCAAGGGTGTAGAAACTAGAAGGGGGGGTTGAATAGTTTCTCTTCGATTGGTGACCAAATTAAAATTACTTTCAATTTGGTTTGTATCAAAACTATCTTTTACTTGAGGCTAAGTTGCATAATGATTAGGTTCAATTCAAATGCACTAGCAAAGATAATAGGTAAGTATAATGATAATGAAATAAGTAAAGAGTAAGGAAGGAGACAACCTAGTGGGAAGACACCAAGATTTATAGTGGTTTGACAACGAGGCTCTATCCTCGTTTCTACTCCACTCCTCGAGTACACCTACTCGAGATTTCCACTATATCCACAAGCTCCCTTCTCGGCGGAGAAAACCTTACATCGTTGCTTACATTATTTTCCGACACTAAGATAAATGTCGAGACCTAATCTTTAGCTAGGACCAATCTACACAACATTTCCTACTTCACAATTTAACGACACAAGGCTAGATGTCGGGTTCTAATCTTAAGGTAGAACCAATCTTCACGACGTTGCCTACTTCACTATTTTACGACACAAGGCTAGATGTCGAGTTCTAATTGAAAGCTAGAACCAATCTTCACGACTCTTCACTTTGAAGCTAAGTGAGAACTTCACACAACACAACTACTAATCACTTTTAAGTTTAGTGAGAACTCACAAGACACAACCACATCACTTTATAGTTTAGTGAGAACTCCTAATCAAATCTATTACAACTCAACTAGACTTATCCAAGTACACACATGTAGCTTGGATTTACACAACACAAATCTAAGCAAACACATATGCAATGGATGTACACAACAAATCCAAGTATCCACAAATAACTTGGATGAACACAACTAGTCCAAGTATTCATAAATACATTGGATTGACCTAAAACAAAAAGGGTATCATGATGAATATGACTAGCTCATAGATTCATCTTTATCACAACACTAGTGAGTGAGTGATCTTATCATTGGACAAGGTAAAGGAGGGGATCAAGAGGATAATCATATGTAAACATCCTTAACAATTTAAGTGATCATTTACTAATGATTATGCTATAGAAAATAGAAAGAGGGCTGAGAAAAACGTCCAAGAGGCTTGCTGGAAAATGAGATTTGACCCAATATTTAAAGGAGACAAAGTATAACGGATCTATAACGGCTAGCTGTGCGCGGTACCTTATCTCACCCCGTGGTACCTTATCGCTAAGAAACCGCGTAGGTACTTAAGGTACCGCCACTAGACTCTGCTCCGTTTTTTGTCTTTAGTGGGGTGGGAATATCTGAGGTATTTGAAACCTTCAAAGGATATTCTAACAGCATTTGAAATATGCTATTTTCAAATTTTCATTTTCCATTTTAATAAAGCATTTTCTAAAAAAGAAAGTTTATTAAAAAGTCTTTTGTCATATTAACAAAAGTGAGTTTTAAGGATAATCATTTTGATGATCACTAAGTATGATTAAGAAAGGTTAGTGATATGATTATTACCTTGATGATAGTGTTAGTTAAATAATTCATTTTGTGTTTTACACTAAATGTGTTGTATGGTTTGTTGTGATCAAAACTAAGACAGATTAGTTAACACTAATAATGTTTTTAGGCATTACTTGCATTAACAATCTCCCCCTTTTTGATTACTACAAACGATAAACTCATTTACGTAGAAACACAAAATATGGAATTATTAACTAGTTTATCACTATCATTTCTCCCCCTTTGTCGTAGCAAAAAGGTTAGCACAAGTCTTTGAAGAACATCGAACTTTGCTAGTAGCTCCCCCTTGGTGGTTGCTCCCCCTTGCTTGGGGCACCAAGTTTGTGAGCTAAGGTGACATGCTACACAAAGGTTAGTAGAAAGGAAAGAAACACCAATGTATATATGATCACTACCTACTAAGTAACTTGAGAGGGAGAAAGAGAAGAAATCTCAAATTAGAAGCAAGTATTTTGCTAAGTATGTCCAAAGATGTAATTGACAAAATCAAACTTCAATCCAATGAAGATGATAAGCTTGTCAATGGGTTAAAGCTTAGAATTGATGGAATCACCCATAAGCAATTGTAAAAATTAACCATGATCAACTCAAAATAGAACTAATGAAATAACACACAAATAACAAAAAGGTTACATAAAAGAAAAAGACACAACAAAGAAGATAGTCATACACACAATATGAGTATCTAAAAGCAATAAATATGGAAAATAAACCACTAAGCATAAGCTAGTCTAATAGTGATATTTTCCAAGATTGCTTAAAAAAAATAAAAGACTAAAAAGACGACGATGCATCATTCGAAGTTTTGTCCACCAGAACGAAAACTTGAATAGGAGGTCGAGTGAGGAGGAATTCAAGAAAATTTAACTTCTCATACACATGAGCAAGTTCAATTTGTTGAAATCGACAACAAGCACACGAGGATCCATCATGCAACACAAAATCGTTTGATGGGGGTATGGCATCAAAATTAGGGTTTGGTGGTGGCGGGGTAATGGGTTTGGTAATGTTTTCACAATGCCTTGTGAGGTTTGGGAAGGTTGAAAGGTCATTGAGTTGAGGGGTATTGAAGAATTGTGGTGGTGGTGGAACATTTTCTTTAGCTCCGGTGATGGGGTTTATGGTATAAGTCTCATTCCAATACTTGATTGGAGAGAAGGTAGGGTTTTTGGGTGGTTTGGACGAAGATGGTTCATTCTTCTTAACCCAAATAGGTCGAACCGAGATTTTCGGTTTCTTTGAAAGCTTGGATGAGGAAGCTTTGGGTGAGTGGGGTTGTGACAAAGAAATGTCAAGGTTAGGAATGTAGGAGTTAGGCATTGTGAGAGTGTGAGAATGATATCTCAAGGTTATGTGAGAATAAATTCTCAAGGTTGGGAAGGTGTGAGAATGAAATCCAGGGTTGTGTGAGAATGAATTCTCAAGGTTGTGTGAGAATGAATTCTCAAGGTTGGGAAGGTGTGAGAATGAAATCTCAAGGTTAGGGTATAAGTAAAATGTAAACAAGGTAAGAGTTTGAATACAAAATGTGTAGTGTCAAGGAATGTTTAGTCAATTTGAGTAAACAAGGAATCTTGATAGGGTATAGGGTTTTAAAATTTTTGACCAAAAATTCGTCAAAAGCCACTTTCTGTCCGCGGTACCTTATAGGGACCGGCGGTTCCATATCGCTAAGGAACCGCGGGACTTTAAGGAACCGCGTCCAGTGGACTTGAAACCATGTTTTTCCTGGGTTTTGGGAAAAACTAAGACTTTTTCAAAAAGTTGCAAATCTTGGAATTTTACATCTATTAGCACCAAATTATGCTAGGGTTGCATAAAGCAACACATTCACAAAGAATGTCTTGACAAAGGGTGACAAAATAATTTAGATATCATTTTGAACCAATTTTAGTCAAGTTTAGAGGTTGTGATAGATTTAGGTTCAATTTTAATTTCAAATTAAAGTTGATTAGTGTGCACAAAAGGATAGAAACACATAAAGCTAAATCCATAGATCAACAACAAGAAACATTCATTAAGGAAGCAAGTACAAAGACAAATAAAACTAACTAATACATAGCTAGCTTAACATTAAATCTAGATAAGTAGTTTTCTTTGGCTTGGTTTTGTTGAAAACTCTTGTTAAGAAAACTCCATAATTCATCTCCTAGGAGGAGGCATGGAGAACAAGGCAAGCAAGAACTCTTAAAACCTCCTATGTAGTCCATACATATCCATCCTAAGGTTATGGATGATGTAGTGGTTGTAAAGACAACATAGACAACTAGGACCATGAGTTTGTTGAAACCCATAGTATGGATCACCCAAAAGGAGGGAAAGTGGAACACCCAAAATTGGAATGTTTGAGTTGGGTGGAGGTGGAGGAGGCATGTTCTCCAAGGGTGATGTGGGTGAAAGTGGAGGCATGTTCCCTAAAGGGGAAATGGGTGAGTGTGGAGGTAAATTCTCCAAGGTTGGTGAAATGGGTGAGTTGTGAGGGGTAAATGGTGAAGTCACCAAAGTGTCATCAAAGTCATTCACAAAAGGAATGCTTTGGATTGGTTGGGGTTGTGTGGTCACTTCCAAGGGTGCACTTGGAGTGAAGGGTGAAGAGAGCTCATTCATTCTTGAGTTGAATGAAGAGGAGGTAGAACCAATGGAGTGGTTAGTACCATGGGTGGATGATGTCTTGCATGGTGCAAGAGGCGGGGAAGGTGATGAAGAAATGAGGATAGGAGCCATCTCATTCTTTGGTGTGTGGAAAGGTGAGGAGTTAGGCTTGGCTACCTTAATCCTTATTTTGAGAGTTTTCCTTGGGGTGGAGGTCTTGGAAGTGTTTGAGGTTTTGGTACATACCATGGTTGTTTCGGGAAGTATGTTTGATGTGTGAAGAACATGGCAAACAAGGTGGGTTTAAATGGGTGAGGGGATGATCCAAACTAGTAATGGGTTAAAAACATTTTAGGTGAATAATGAATTTAGGTAACCTAGTTTAGGAAATGTGCAGTTTAATACTGAAAATCATGCAAGGTTTACACAGATTTAAGAAAATAGTGTAAAGCAAAGATGCTGTCGTGCACAGTGACCGGCAGTTCCTTATCTAGGACCGGCGGTACCTTATCGATAAGGAACCGCGGGTCGATATGGAACCGCGACCAGAGGGTTTTCAAAAATTTCCCATCCCAGTTTTTGATAAACCCATATTTTTCCCAAAAGATTCACAAGCCGAAGTTAACTACAGATCATAATCTAATAAGCTAACTATCATAAAGATGCACAAAGCTATGTAAATCACGAACATGATGGCATAATTAACATTAAGGATCAAGATAAATGATAATTCAAACATGCAATCATAAGTTAATACACATCCAAGATAAAATAAAATAGTTCAACATTACATGTTTACCAACATGTATTCTTTGAAATACTTCAAAGATTTCACCTTCTCTTTTTACCCAATCCCTTGAT
This sequence comes from Glebionis coronaria, assembly GCA_025667525.1. Lineage (NCBI taxonomy): Eukaryota > Viridiplantae > Streptophyta > Magnoliopsida > Asterales > Asteraceae > Glebionis > Glebionis coronaria. Next base: position 605,925,270 of record CM046875.1, on the reverse strand, counting down.
CATATTCCCCAAGAACTTGAAACCTTTTCTTGATTCAACCCAGTGTTCGTGCAATTCCCCTCGAGTTCTAAGGTTTTCACGGTAAAGATGCTCCACATTGAGATCTTCCGGTACTTCACTTGAATGATGATGAGGAGGAGCCAAGTCTTCAAATTGATCCTCGAATGGGTTTGAGGATGGATGGGAATTACTCGAAGAGTGAAAATGAGAACTAGTACCTATGCCATCACCATCACTTGTTGGCATGTCCATGTCCTCATCATCCATCTCTTGATGATCAGATTTTCTCGATCCTCGATCACTTCTTGTCTTTCTTGCATATGCCTCTTGAATAGGCAACATAACCCGATGAACCGGGTAGAAGCGAGAAAGATCGAGGTGGGGAAAATCATGAGCAACCCTTTTGAAAAGGCGAGTTAGAAGCATAGCATAGGGAAGGTTTGTCTTGGGCTTCGAAAGGGCATAATTGATTCGTCGAGCGATATAGAATGCCAAGTTGTACTTGGTGGATGTAAAGATGCAACTCAACATATGCACCATACACGCCGGGATATGATCGCGGTTTCCACCAAGACAAAAGACATTCTCCCTAAGGATATTGGCCCATTGGACCATAAAATCCTTAAGGTCGCTAGACAACACTTCATATCGATTCACATTTCGTACATTTGAATGAAGGCTTCTCACAACGTTTCCATCACGCTCTTTCGAGATGATGTCAAGGATGAACTCTAGATCAATTTTGGTGAGGTCATTTGGAGGTTTATCGAAGGATTCCGAGAGAGCATCAAGTCTCTATTTATCTGTAAAATGACAAGTGCCTTCATATGGCACACCGAGAATTTGACCAAAGTTTTCGAGGGAGTATTGAATCAATTGATCATTCAACACGAAACGAATGAAGATTTCTCCATTGTATTCAAGCATGGAGTAGGTGCTAAAGAATTCAAGAAGGAATAAGGGGTAAATATCGTCTTCTATGTTGAGCAAGCAATCAAACCCCGAAAGCTCAAACATAGATTGGATATAGTCATAATCCGTTATTTCCTTGTCAACGACTCTACCCTCATGGAAACAACGAGTGGAAAGGGATGGAAAAGCGTTTTGAAGTTGGGGGGAAGCATAGGTTTGGGAGAGGGTTGGCATGTATTGTCTAGTGTATTGATGATCTTTTTGATATTGAGAAGGCATGATTAAGTACCTAAATACAAACAAAAATATTTCCAATCACTCATATGAAAATCAAAAAGGAAAACGAAAAATGAAAAAGTGTTATATCAATTTCTTGACAAACATAGGATTGAATCCATATCATTTTAATGTTCACAATGTGTCTATTCCATCATTAACCAAGAACACATGATCTATGTTAGATCAACAATGGATTAGAACATTGGTTTTTCAAAACAAGGTTTTTAGGTAAGCATTAACAATGTCATTACCTACTTGTTCATGGGTTCATCTCAAATCCATCATTCAACCAAAATCATTTAGCCTAAATTCGGATTTGTTCTACAAGTGGGTTTTAGTGAAATCTTATTGAATATCAACCTAAGGAATCATAGTAAAATAACCATGTCAACCCACATTCCTATTAAGGTTTTAATTCAATTTCAATTTTAAAAATCCCCAATTGTGAAAGGATGAACCCTAGAACAAATAGATGAAATTGAAAGAAAATACTTACAATTAATTGATTTTAGATGAAGGATGAGTGAAACCCACAACTTGGAATCAATTAATTTGAGTGATTGAAGGTTTTGGAAGCTTCAACAATGGTGGAAAAACAAGAAAACCGTCGCTGTGTGTTTTTGGGAGAGAGATAGAGGTTTGAAAAGAATAAAATAATCAAACTGGCGCTCTGACAAAACTTACTGCCCGCGGTACCTTATCGATAAGGTACCGTGCCTTTGAGCCGCCTAGATAAGGAACCGCCTACAGAGGCAGGTTTTTATCTATGAAAAACGCCAAATTTTGAAAATCAAGTTTTTCTAAAATACTTAAGATTAAATCATGAGCCGTTTAGAATATCATTGGATCATCATAACACTAAGCAATATGCCTTAACGAAGGATTACGAGTTAAATCAAGATCGAAAAGAACCGAAACGGACAAACGACTACTCGTACCAAAACGACTAAGTGGAGAGAAGTCAAGGGAAGTGAATCAAGACTAGGACCAATACTCAAGGGATTAATGAAAATCTTCAAATAGTTGTAACGAAGAGCTTGTGTCATATATAGTGGTTTAAGACGTGCCTTTCTAGCGAAACGTTAAACGGCTTTGGTAATGAATAAGCACAAAGCAATTATTCAAGTATAGACTAAGATCACTTTCAATAATAGTCTTAGTCTAAACCAAAATATGAGCAAGGTATTAATTCACTTTCTCTCCCACAAAGGGCCTACTAACCGTATGGGTGCAAACCATGGAAATCATGCTTGATACTTTAAGCTTCTACTAACTCACTCTACATCACCATAGTGAGTCAAGTATCCAAGCAATGAAGGTTTGAGAGGATAAAGGAAAAGAAACACAAACCACAAATAAATGTCAAGGCAAGGATGCCAAGAGCAAGCACATAGTCATGTAATGATCAAAAGAATGATCAAAAGGGCGTGTGGAAGAACGAAAGCGTACCTTGGCCACAAAGAGCAATCCATGAGGGAATCAATGCTATGCCCAATCAATGACTATGATGAGTACTAAGTCTTCAAGGACTAGTATCAATCATCTTGGTATCATCATTCAAAGATGTTAAAGATCAATGAAGACGAGTCTTCTACAAGTGCAAGCAACTCAATCCACAACCAATTAAATGATTGATCTTCATGAGTACCTACACAAAGTAAGATGCAAACTAGTAGATACATTTGAAGAGTATATCTAAAATGCATAAAGGCTACTAATCTTAAGTGGGATGCAATATTATCAATTAAAAGACCTATTTTCAAAGAAAACATAGTTTTGACCAAAGAGAAACTTTAGTACAACTTGACCTTCTAATTTGAGGAGACAATGAATCGATCCAAGTTTCAAAGTACAATATACTTCAAAGATCTTGAGTGACCATCGCTCTGATACCAATTGTAGAAACTAGAAGGGGGGTTGAATAGTTTCTCTTCGATTGGTGACCAAATTAAAATTACTTTCAATTTGGTTTGTATCAAAACTATCTTTTACTTGAGGCTAAGTTGCATAATGATTAGGTTCAATTCAAATGCACTAGCAAAGATAATAGGTAAGTATAATGATAATGAAATAAGTAAATAGTAAGGAAGGAGACAACCTAGTGGGAAGACACCAAGATTTATAGTGGTTCGACAACGAGGCTCTGTCCTCGTTTCTACTCCACTCCTCGAGTACACCTACTCGAGATTTCCACTATATCCACAAGCTCCCTTCTCGGCGGAGAAAACCTTACATCGTTGCTTACATTATTTTCCGACACTAAGCTAAATGTCGAGACCTAATCTTTAGCTAGGACCAATCTACACAACGTTGCCTACTTCACAATTTAACGACACAAGGCTAGATGTCGGGTTCTAATCTTAAGGTAGAACCAATCTTCACGACGTTGCCTACTTCACCATTTTATGACACAAGGCTAGATGTCGAGTTCTAATCGAAAGCTAGAACCAATCTTCACGACTCTTCACTTTGAAGCTAAGTGAGAACTTCACACAACACAACTACTAATCACTTTTAAGTTTAGTGAGAACTCACAAGACACAACCACATCACTTTATAGTTTAGTGAGAACTCCTAATCAAATCTATTACAACTCAACTAGACTTATCTAAGTACACACATGTAGCTTGGATTTACACAACACAAATCCAAGCAAACACATATGCAATGGATGTACACAACAAATCCAAGTATCCACAAATAACTTGGATGAACACAACTATTCCAAGTATTCATAAATACATTGGATTGACCTAAAACAAAAAGGGTATCATGATGAATATGACTAGCTCATAGATTCATCTTTATCACAACACTAGTGAGTGAGTGATCTTCTCATTGGACAAGGTAAAGGAGGGGATCAAGAGGATAATCATATGTAAACATCCTTAACAATTTAAGTGATCATTTACTAATGATTATGCTATAGAAAATAGAAAGAGGGCTGAGAAAAACGTCCAAGACGCTTACTAGAAAATGAGATTTGACCCACTATTTAAAGGAGATAAAGTATAACGGATCTATAACGGCTAGCTGTGCGCGGTACCTTATCTCACCCCGCGGTACCTTATCGCTAAGGAACCGCGTAGGTACTTAAGGTACCGCCACTAGACTCCGCTCCATTTTTTGTCTTTTAGTAGGGTGGGAATATCTGAGGTATTTGAAACCTTCAAAGGATATTCTAACAGCATTTGGAATATGCTATTTTCAAATTTTCATTTTCCATTTTAATAAAACATTTTCTAAAAAAGAAAGTTTATTAAAAAGTCTTTTGTCATATTAACAAAAGTGAGTTTTAAGGATAATCATTTTGATGATCACTAAGTATGATTAAGAAAGGTTAGTGATATGATTATTACCTTGATGATAGTGTTAGTTAAGTAATTCATTTGGTGTTTTACACTAAATGTGTTGTATGGTTTGTTGTGATCAAAACTAAGAAAGATTAGTTAACACTAATAATGTTTTTAGGCATTACTTGCATTAACAAAGGAAACTTTAAAATGCAAATTCTAAACTTGAAAAAGTCTAAGAAGATGCAAGATCTTATAGACGACTTGAAAACCCAAAATTTTGATTTAATTGGCTAAGCATCCACGAGTCTCATTCCTTGAGATTTTAAATTGTGGAGAACGAGAGATGATAGAGTCAATTATAAGTTTGGTATTCTTTCATGAATTTATGTGAGTTAATTATGAGCTTTTTCTCCCATCGCTTGCTAATAAATTTAATTGCAATAAATAAGGTTGTACAATTTAAAAAGTTACTTAGCTTCTAGCCCAAGATCCTTTAAAAGTTGCTCGGTATTAATTAGAGTTCATAGCCAATGCATAACTTATTGAAGCGGGATGCGAAGATTGGCGAGTCCGAAAAGGACCTAACAAGGCATGAGGGCTATATTTTGTTGCTAAAGATCCAAAATGATGTGAAGAATCATTTATCAAAAATCAATATGAAGGATCGAGACACACGACGAAAAGCAAAAACTCCCCAAAAGATCATGGAGAAGTCTATCCGAAAAGACCCTAGCAAGGTATGAGGATAAATAGATCCAAGTCCTAAAAGGAGGCGGATCGTTGTATATCAAAGTCCAAAATAAAGATTGGAGAAAAATAAAGAAGTTGTGGTCCAAATATGAAGAATCTCTCAAAAACTTCAAGTGAAGAAATTCCTATTATGAAGTGAAGACTATAATTTCAAGAACGTCTCTCAAGATTCGAAGTATGAAGTCGTTGCCAAATATCGGTCCGAGAAAGGTCTCAAATCGTGAAGCGAGTTATGCCAAGATATGAACTTTAAGAGGTCCCGAGAAGTAGTTCTAAAAGATTTTGTCCTCTAGCTAACTATTGCTTAAATCGTCCCACTTTATTTTCAACCTAAATTAACTATCGAAATAAGTCAAACAATGCATCCTCGTGATCATTTAAGACAATCATAAAATATAAGAGATACACCTAGGAATAAGGGAGTCTAAGTAAATAATTGGGCCAAATGAATTTGTGTTAGTTTGCTAACTTATAATAACAATGATCTCGTTTATAAGCTTGGTATGGGGAACGTGAAACTTGAGGATGATAAACATTCATGACATGCCAAAGCCTAATGTAAGTCTTTGATTTCCTTACATGTTTTGTATATATTTCTATTTTTTTAGTTTCCTTAGTATTTAGTATTAAATAAAGGCCAAGATGGGTTATTTATGATGAAAAATGTAAAACTTGCTTTGAAATTAATACATTGCATCAGGGCATTACAATGGTCAAGTGTAGAGGATTTAATAAGTGTGAAAACACTTATCCTTTTACCACTTATTTCCAATAATAACAAGACCAAAACGTGTATTCTATGTCGTAAAAGTCGGAATTATGCATGGTTTGTGTTTTTATTGTGTTTCAGGATAAAAATATGAAAAGGGGAGAAAACACGGGCTATCACGAGCTTTTATCGAAGAAAAAGACAAAAGACGATGTCAAAAGGTCAAAAGTGCAAGAAGAACGGAAGTTCAAGGCCTATTCTGAAGATTTATCGAAGAAAAAGTCTAAAGACAGAATTTTAATGAAGTCGAAGAACTCAAGTCTAACAGAAGAAGAAAATTATAAGACGAGTTCAATTTATATCGAGAAATCCCAAGGCGACGTCGAGAAAGACAAAGAACTTAAATTGAGTCGAGACGAGAAGAAAGAAAGAAGAAAACATCAACACCTAGCCTCCCCACCTCCTATATATACCCTCCTAATGTGTCATTAGGAGGGTGTTAGTTAGTTTATTAGTTAATTTTTCTAGTTAGTTTTATTTTTAAGTGTGTTTTATTTTTCTTCTCTCTAGTTTTTCAAGCTTATCAAACCTTCATCTTAATCTTGTAATCTTTGATCTTAATCTTCAATTTAATCAAGTTTATTTTATAATTCTCATTCTACCTTTCTTAATAATCTATTATTTTGCTTAATTAATCATGTAGTTGGTTTAATTTTGTTGATGATATGATTGTTTTGCTTATTTGATTGTGCTTATTGAGTTGGTGTGTTTAGAGTTTTTAGATTAAGGTGCTTATTTGCTTAATCTTTATGTTTAATAGTTTTTTTTTAAAATAAGTTGTTTTTGATAGTTTAATATTTTATAAAAAGTTGATTTTAAATATTTTCATTATTTAGTGTTTTTAAAAGTTTTTAAATTGTGGCTTATTTGCTTTTTCATAAAATTAGTTTGGTTTAGTTTTTGATTAAGTGCTTATTTGATTTTAGCTTATTTTTAGTTTTTGTTATTTTTGATCTAGTTCGGATTATTTTTTCCTAACTAGGTGCAGTTTTCATTTTCCCTAACTACGTGTAGGATTGGTATTCCTAACTAGGTGCAGTTTTCATTTTCCCTAACTACGTTCAGGATTGGTATTCCTAACTAGGTGCAGTTTTAATTTTACCTAACTACGTTCAGGATTGGTATTCCTAACTAGGTGCAATTTTCATTTTCCTTAACTACGTTCAGGATTGGTATTCCTAACTAGGTGCAGTTTTCATTTTCCCTAACTACGTTCAGGATTGTTATTCCTAACTAGGTGCAGTTTTCATTTTCCCTAACTAGGTGCAGTTTCATTTTCCCTAACTAGGTGCAGTTTTCATTTTCCCTAACTACGTTCAGGATTGGTATTCCGAACTACATCAGAAGGACAACATTCCGAATTAGGTCATGATAAGGGTTTCCCGAATTACGTTGTGACTCGATTCAGGATTGAGTATCAAATTGTATTCCGAATTACATGTGGGTTTTAATATCCGGAATTAAGTCAGAAATTCATTATCCGAACTATGTTCCTGTTATGTATTCCAAATTAGTTTAAGTGCAGTTGCATTCCGAATTACGTGTGGAAGTTGGATTCCGAATTAGTTGTGTTGCTGGATTCCGAATTACTTTCAAATTTTAATTCTTCCCGCCATTTTCACTTAGTTAAATTTTAAGTTTAAATTCTTTTAAAGTTTTAGGTTTTCAAAATTACTTTTTATCTAGTTTTAATTTTTCGTCATCTAATTTCAAGTCTTGATTTTTAATATAACTTTTAAAGCTTTTATTTTTACTCAACGACATTTTCATTTTTACTTTTAGCTTAAAATAGATAATCACACCACTTTATTTTTCCACCAAGAACGACTGAGTCGCACTTTCAACTGCTAATCAATTCGAAAAGACTGGTTCAACGAACTTTTATTTTATACTAGGTGAAAACCTTGTATTAGGTCTTAGTTAAGAAGATTTTGTTTTGCTAGTTTTCACATAAATCTATTATTTTTCATGTTGAGTAAAGTTTATGTGTCTAATTGCTTTATACCAAGGAAATGTTGTGTTGTATGATGTTGGTGTTGTTTGCAGTTATTTGTTTTTTTTGTTTGAGCAATTACATGCTTTCCTTGTTTTAAATTTTTTCAAAACAACATAGACATACCAGTTAGATCAGTGGCCCATTTTGGATCAGTTAGAGTTTGAAAGTTTGGTATATGTTAGATCTTATGTTTATTTAGGTTTGTTAGTGTTACTTGCATAAGTTTCATAGCTTATACAGGTCTATAAGCTTATTTGAATCTTCCCAAAAGTCATTCTTATGTTTCTGTCTATGCATTATTGTGAATAATCTTGCCTTTTAAAGGTGCCAAATAGCCAAAACCTACAGATAGGTGTCTGTGGCATGTTCTTGTGAGTTAAGGTGTGCTTCTAGTTTGGAACCTCTTCTAAGTCTTTTGATAGTTTTATGCTGGTTAGATAGCTTGTTGCTCCCCGCAACTTAATTAGAAGTCACAAAAAATTCACTCATAGCCATTGTCTCATATAGGACTAAAGGGTTTCTGCATTTGCTTATTTCCATGTGAACTGTGTGGTTTTGTCTTTGTTTTATGGCTTATTGTTGCGAGTTGTGCTTACATGTGACTCCCGACAAGCCACAACTTGTGGGGTTGCCTTTTGTATCCAAAAAGAAGTAATTAAAAATCCAAACTTTTTTTTTGCAAAACCCTCTATGGCTTGGGCTCGAACCCCTACCCCTCGATGTGGGGGGGGGGGGGGGGGGGGGGGGCTTAAGGGCTTACCAGTGATCCATGGGGGTTTTCCCGTCAACCCTTTGGATCACTTGGTATTTAATATTGTTTTCATTTTGCTTTAACATAATTAAGCCGTGACTAAAAGCCAGGTTATTGGCTTATTAGGTTAAGCTGGGTGACCATTTTCATTTTTCTTCCATTCTTAGTAGTGTTTAGGATTTTTCTGGGTAGTTTTTATAATATTCACTTTATTAGTTTATTTTTATAATTTATTTAATTTATATTTTTAGAAAATAGATAAAAAAGATAGAAAAAATAAATTTTAATTTTCTGAAAAATAATTTTTAGGCTTAGAAAAATGTACTTTAGGTTTACAAAAGAATTTTTTTTGGGTTTGACTATTTTTCACTTATTTTGATTTTTAGGTTTTTAATTAAACTTTAAAATTAAATAATAATTAAAAAAAGTGTTTTCACAAAGTTTGCCTTCTTAGTTATAATTTTCTGGATTTATTTTCCATTTTTTTTTATTTTTATCAAATTTCGCGTTGCATTTTACGTTTTCGCGTTTCGCGACGTAGTTCATTTTTAGCTTAATCCGTCTTACATTTTCTTTTATTTTCTCATTCCAAAAGCGTAATAACTCCAAAAAAGTCTTTAATAACTTGGCATTATAAACACCATACCTCCACCGAGAACGAACTTAATTGTCGGTATTTACGTTTTCTAACGTATCTACTAATACTTATCACGACGATTGTGTTGTCTTATTTTTCCTAAAATAAGATTTATACAAAAAGACTGCATCATAATGTTGGTACAAGAATTATGTGTATGTTTAAGATTATGCATAATTGATATTATGTTTATGTGTAAATGATATTATGTTTAAATATAAATGATATTATGGTTATTATGTTTAGATATAGATGATATTATATTTAGGTGTACGTATCATAATGTTAATTATTATATAAATAAATTATGTTATTTATCGACGTCTCCAGAAATATGTATTCCTATCTTCCTCCTATTATCATTTTATCGGATTCTCAAGATGCGTGTTCTGCAAGTGTTACTGACGATTTTCCGAAGTATATTCCAATCTTCCGACAAATAATCTCTGTGATACCTCAGAAAATTCATCCAAAGATCAGAAAATCCCAAAAGCCTTTTTTCCTTTTGATGACGACCCCTATATGCAAGTTATACGAGCATATAATGAAGAAATAAATTTTACACCTCAACATCAAATTTATCCATCACCTTATCCTATACCATTACCTATATTTGAAAATTTATCTAAAAATACCTATGAACAACAATTTAAAGATATCATACCCTATGATATGTAGCACTTTTCTTGACATTACTAGCTTATCATGGCTTCTAAAATCAACCTTGGTGGGTTCTTAGGGGTTTCATACGATTAGGGCTTTCATCATGTATGCCAATTTTCATTTGTGGTCTTCTATTTATACTAGTTGATGTCTAGAATTGATCCTATACGGCGTATAGGGGGTTTTCTTGAAGTAAGGACCACATATATACTTTAAATAATCTTCAGTGTATATAATTAATTCCCTATACGACCTATAAGGTCTTCTAGATATGGCGTACAGAGTTTTCTTGCCGTGAGGTCCACGAATAATACATCCCATGATAATCTTTATTCGATTCCTCATACGGCGTATAAGTGTAGTTGGATACGACTTATGACCTTCAATTTTTGTGGTCTTTTGGTGAAGTTTTTGCAGAGACACGTCATAGAGTATTTTATTTGCGTATCAGCCTTGTTAACAATATTCTTCACATGTATTCATTAAAGCTCCAAATTGCGTTATTATTCACCAAGTACTCCTTGACAAATGCAATTCTAAAATAAAGCAAACCTATACATTGATAACTAATATAAAATGGGTCAAATACTTGAAATAAATAAATGATGTTATAAATATGTATTGTTTTGATGTTATTAGCATTTTTAGCGAGCCTTTGGAGAAACCTAGGAACAAAATGATACGACCCTCTCGGGTAATATCAGGATAGGGCACCACTTTTAGTGTGTGCTGGCTCTTTAAAAACTTGAGATGAGAAGACTAGACATTGTTTTTCTTTTAACTTGATTGATTGATAATATTATTACATATGAGACCTTAAATACTAGTTACGAGATAAACATAAAACATAAAAGCTAAACAGATAAACACAAAACATAAACATATATCTTAAAAATAGAAGATATTCTTGTCGTATCATTCCTCACTCCTTCGAATTCACCTTGCCCTCAAGGTGATATCTTGAAAAGCTCGTGATTTCGGGATCCCATAATCTTCTTTGAATCTTAGCGCACTCCAGTCTTGGAGTCCAAGAGTTCTCCACCCATATAGTTCTCCACCCTAGTTCTCCAACATAAAGAGTTCTCCAACACAGTTTGTTCTCCACCCAAGTTTGTTCTTTGTTATCTATGAGTCTATGATCATCAACATCATTAACAACGTCCTTAACATTCAATTCTAGCGTCAACTCATCAATGGATGCGGCGTCAAACACACTAAACCCTTTTGTCTCATTATCATCGGCATCATTAACGTTAGGTTTTTTAATAACTTCTTGATGACAAACAATATTAACGACCTCCTCCTTAATGGGCAGTATATTCTCCTCAATTGCCTCAAAACGAGCCTCCATTATACGGGCACGAAAGAAGGTTTCTCCTAAAGTTGCAGGATTCGACCTCAATAGTTCTGAGAGTTCTAGGTTCGTGAACCGTGTTTCTGCTGCCCGGGTTAATGAAAATGCTTCGTCTAAACTTGTGGGCTTTGACCTCAAAAGTAAACATTGTAGAGATGGTTTAAGTCCAGTGATATAATAACATGTAAGTAAAGATTCAGAAATTCCTGTCACTCGACTTGCAAGTATCACAAACTCACTCTCGTATTCGATCACCGTACCCATTTGCAATAGCTTAGATAATGCATCCCAATCGCTAGTGCTTGATGCCATGAAAAATAAATCGGAAGAAAAAATTTAAAAAAAAATATAAACTTTTTTTATGACTGGTGAACAGTACCCGTGAATAGTAACCGGATGAACAGTGAACTGATGAACAGTAGCCGTGGTGAACAGTGCATCGGATGAACAGTGTTTCCGATAAAAAGTAACTTTTTTTTTTTTGGAAACCTTGATCAAAATCCCTCAACGAATTGAGGGCTCTCAATGAAAGCACCAATTGATACGACCCTCTCGGGTAATATCGGGATAGGGCACCACTTTTAGCGTGTGTTGGCTCCTTAAGAACTTGAGATGAGAAGACTAGACATTATTTTTCTTTTAACTTGATTGATTGATAATATTATTACACATGAGACCTTAAATACTAGTTACGAGATAAACATAAAACATAAAAGCTAAACAGATAAACACAAAACATAAACATATATCTTAAAAATAGAAGATATTTTTGTCCTATCACAAAACTACAATTTAGTTTTGACCATCACCCTCAAACGGGCAGACTGTGACGATGAAGCGTAGTTTGGGAAACTTACTAAGAAGCTTAGTAGGCAAAAATGTACGACAATGGGATCTTGTACTACCACAAGGAGAGTTCGCTTACAACCAATCTTTTATTCCCAGAGATCTCATAGTACTAAAGATTCTTCTTCCTGTGGAATGTAACCTGCTTAGATTTAACCTGTCTGTTCTTCACATCACCCTTATTTCCACAAAGAACAATTTACTTAGTGATGAACGGGTTAACTCAGTTACAATCACTCGATCTTTCACACAACTCGTTTCATGGGAAGATACTAATCTTGAGTTCATTCACTAGCATCACTTCACTAAATGTTTCCTACAATAATTTCACTGGTCCAATTTCCATCAACATCCTTTTTGCGAACACTAAAGGTCTTTGTGAATCGGCAGACGGGCATTCGTGCTCTTTTCGAACACCAACAAGAAACAGACTAAGATCAGTTAAAATGGTAGGTTTAGTGGTATTATTATTGCATCTGTTACCCTTGTGGCTAGGGCCACATGGGTCTTAATGTCAAGAAACTATAAGTACTTGATCAAGAATTCATTAAACGCACTACAACAAAAACAGTCTTTAGGGACGGCGTTTTTTAGAGACTACAGATGTAGTGTCTAAAACTCCGCAAAACGACAAAAATACTACTTTCCTCACTCTTATGTTTGACCAAAATCTTTAGGGACTACTTCGTGATATATAGGGACTATGTATAGTCTCTAAAGTTTTAGTAGAAAGAAAAACTTGAGATTGCTAAATATTTGACTTTGACTATAACCTATAGGGACTACATGTAGTGCCTATAACTTTGGAGACGAAATCTTTTTAGTCAAAGTCAAAAATAGTAATTTCGTTATAGTGGGAAAATTTGCCGCCCAAACTTTAGGGACTACATGTAGTGCCTATAAATGTGAGGACGAAATCTTTTTAGTCAAAGTCAAAAATAGTAATTTCGTTATAGCGGGGAAATTTGCCGCTCAATCTTTAGCCACTACACGTTGTCTCTAAAAGTATTACGTAGTCCCTAAAGTTTATTTTATATTTTAATTGATTAAGAATTATTAAAATTAACTATAACTATTAGACATTTTTATACTTAAAGATGATTACAATTAGTGATAAATTAACAATAAATTTAACCAAATCGGAAGTACTAAACTACAACGAATAAGTAAGACATCACATTACAAAACGATAAAACAGTACACCAAAAGCCCACAAAGTATCCCCGGGCCAAAGTATCCCCATAACATATCCTCGACGAATAATGTGTCATTTTATTTTCGCGTTACTCTCCCAACGTTGATACTACAAAATGATATTTCGTACAAACAAACATTTATTTATTCAAAATATTATACATACCCCTTGTGAAAACACATGAGAGACTTACAAACAGACACACCTAAACATAATTTTATTCGAAACGGACACTTAAACATGTGCTTAAACATGCATAATACAACGATAATAGAACTATACACACGCCACAAGACACATCACAAACTAGTTCAAAGTAATGTTCCCCATGTCATTGTAAAGGTCGTCTAGTAGTGCAGTTGAATTCATTGTGTGCATCTCAGGATGGATATAAAGTTTTATTGTTTTCTCAAGTACCTTTATCTTTCCAATCAAGTGCAAGCAGTTTGCACACGTTCAATAGCTTGGATAAGAAATTGGAGTTGTTGAAGGTCTCGAAAAAGAGCTTAGAAAAGAAATTGGAGTCGTTGAAGGACTCGGTATGTTATGGTTGTACGTTAGATGTTCAATGGATGAGTCGGTATGTTATGGTTGTACGTTAGATGTTCAATGGAGGATTCAGTATGTTATGGTTGCACTTTAGATGTTTAAACGATAAATATGCTATGGTTGTACATTCGATGTTCAACAACTGAGTTGGTATGTTATGGTTGTATGTTACATGTTTAATGAATGAGTCGATATGTTATGGTTGTACGTTAGACGTTCAATTAATGAGTCTATTGGGAATAAAATGATCAAGTCCATAGCCACTAACAAGTGAAGATCTAGCCGCTAACAAGAAACAGTCTATCCACTGTCATGCATTGTGAGGTTTTGATGAGATCTAGAATCATTTTTTATCGTGTTAAGGTGCAGCGTGGATACACGTACATAATTCCTTTGTTTGGTATTTCGTTTTTTGGTTGATCAATGTTGTATATACACGTATGGGTTCAATGTGCTCGATTGGTTTTTCGATTGATTCATGTAGTATATACACATTCATTAAACCACTCATGTACAACGATACTATTCTCTTAGAACTACATCTCCGGCTCCACAACGACACGCAAAAGCTTCATATGCCATCATCCTCATAATTACAATGTGTATGTTGGTTTTTGAGATGGAAAGAGTGTGTGTGGTATGTTTAGTTCTTGGTTATGAAGATGCTTTCATAGTAAAAAAAGTTCTTTTTTGGGGGGAAATCTAGGTGGGAACTTTTGGCGAGAAGTTTTGGCGGGATCTTTTGGGGGGAAGTTTTGGCGGGATCTTTTGGCTGGAAGTTTTGGGGGAAGTTTTGGCGGTATCTTTTGGCGAGACTCTTTTGAACATCTCGTATACATCGATACCCTTTTAACATCTCGTATACAACGATACCCTAACGACTACTCATTTGAACATCTGGTGTACAACGATACCCTATCGACTACTCCTTTGAACATCTCTTATACAACAATACCCTATCGACTACTCATTTTAACATCTCGTGTACAACAATACCCTATCGACTACTCATTTGAACATCTCGTATACAACGATACCCTATCAACTACTCCTTTAAACATCTCGTGTACAATGATACCCCATCGACTACTCATTTAAACATCTCATGTACAACGATACCCTATCGACTACTCATTTGAACATCTCGTGTATAATGATACCCTATCGACTACTCCTTTGAACATCTCGTGTACAATGATACCTTATCGACTACTCACTTGAACATATCGCCTACAACAATACCTTATCGACTACTCATTTGAACATCTTGTGTACAACGATACCCGATCGACAACTCATTTGAACATCTCGTGTACAACGATACCTTATCGACTACTCATTTGAACATCTTGTGTACAACGATACCATATCGACTACTCATTTGAACATCTCGTGTACAACGATACCATATCGACTACTCATTTGAACATCTCGTGTACAACGATACCATATCGACTACTCATTTGAACATCTCGTGTACAACGATACTCTATCGACTACTCTGTTGAACATCTCATGTAAAAGGATACCCTATCGACTATTCTGTTGAACATCTCGTGTACAACGATACCTTATCGACTACTATGTTGAACATCTCGTGTACAACGATACCCTATCAACTACTATGTTGAACATATCGTGTACAACGATACCCTATCGACTACTCCATTGAATATGTTGTATACGATGATGATCTATCGACTCATCGGAAACTCTCAACTTATCCGTTGGACTTATCGTGTCCAACGATACCCTACTGACTACTCTGTTGAACATCTCTTGTACAAGATACCTCATCCGTCGAATATATCATGCACAATGATACCTTATCGACTATTCTGTTGAACATCTCTTGTACAACGATAGCCTATCGACTCATTCGTTGAACATCTTGTGTACAACGATACTCTATCGACTACTCGTGGAACATCTCTTCTACAATGATACCCTATCGACTACTCGTGGAACATCTCGTGTACAATGATACCCTATTGACTACTCTGTTGAACATCTCGTATACATACCCTACTGACTACCCCGTTGAACATGTTATATACAACGATACCCTATCAGCTACTCCGTTAAATATCTCGTATAAGATGATGATCTATCGGCACAACGGTAACTCTCGGCTTATCCGTTGAACTTATCGTGTACAACGATACCCTATCGACTAGTGGTGAGCAAAACTGACCGACGATAAAAGAACCTACACAAACCGACCGACACAAACCTGCCTTACTCGGGTCGGGACTCGGGATGGGTTCTCCACGATATCGAGACTGGGTTCGGTTCGCGAATCGAGATTAAATCAGGATCGCAAAAAGAAAACCACACAAATCGGGATTAACTCGGGCCTAGCTCATTTCGGACTCGGGATTAAATCGGGCCAGGATTCCGGTTTAAGTTTTTCACGATGTCGGTTTTGAGATGAGTCGAAATCGGGTTGGTATTATACATGTGCTTTTATGTAATAATTATATATTTTATAAATAGTACTGTAATTATATATTTTTAAAAATTGTAAAAATACTAATTTCAATATGTTTTTTTAATTAAGTTTGCCCAAATATGTACTCCACGTTTTCCTCAACTTTTCGCAACCCGCCCAAAATTTTCACCAAAATCAAATCATCCCTCCACCTACCCCTCTTTAGGGTTCATCTCAGATCCAACACATATCTCATATCATCTTCATAGTTTCTCTCACTCACACTAATTCAAAACTATAAATCCTATAATCGTCCGTAGAAGAAATACAACAACACCAACAACACTAATTACTTACTTGATTGCATTATTTTCAACAACAAGATCTAAATAAATCATTAGTAGATCTAGTGATTGTAATCCCATCCACTACTGTAAAGCTCATGTAATAATATTATTAATTTATCTTTATTAAGTTATGGGTTTATTATTCAACTCATGTCTTGTTGATTTTATGAAATTTTGTTTTCAGGATAAGGATGAAGGTGTAGATGAAGAAGGTAAGAGTGATGGTAACTGATATATAAAAAAAAGATCCACCAATCGTAGATGTGTTGTCTTATGTGGGTGTAACTTTACATCATCTCATGCTTAATTTCAGATTTTCAGGTATTGGATCTTTTTTGTGCTTGTTGCAAAGATCTTGAAGATATTTTGATTATTTTTTCTTAAACTTAGTTTATAGTCTAATTGTGTATTGTCCATTCTAATAGTAAGTCTTATTAGCCCTTTTATTTGACATGAATTCGATAGTAGGTTGATACACAGGATTTATATGTAAGGTGCTCGAAAAAATTGCTTACAAAAAGAAGATCTTCAATATTGCTACATTACACAAATGGTTAATATAGTTGCTTTTGTCAATGGATTTCTACAAATATCATTACTGATTGTTATTGTACATGTGGTTGGTTTCAAACTTCCACCATTCTTCCTTTATAATTATAAAGGCAATGAATCTTACAGCATTACAGCACTATAATCTTCGATACACGAGCGAATATAAAAAACTCAAGATAGATTAATATTTAGTCTGGCAGTGAATCTTTTAGACTTTTTGCACCATCAATGTAAGAATGTGGGAAATATTATCAGGAAAAGATCTGTTACACGCCTTATGCAATTTATTTTGTGAGCAAAGTAGTTAAACCAAGCATATCTTTTCAATCTGTATAAAAATTACAGGGCTTAATAGGTGGGTCACACCACGTCCTCTACGCCTCACATTTTGTAGTTGATATCAACATAGGGGTTGTAAAGTGGACGGGTTGGGTGACGGGTCAAAATGCATTTGGTAAAAAGGTCATCTTATTCTTCATCCAGAAACCGCTTTAGTGCTTACTATTACATTTAATTTGTTTCATTATTATAATACTTATTGAATTTGTTTTCAGTGGGAGAAGACCCACACATTTCTAGACCTTCTCGAGCAGTTCAGGAAAAAACACATCAAAGAGGGACAATGGACCAATTCAGTAATTGAAACACGATATGTAAGTAATTATTTGTAAGACAAACTTATTTTAAGACTTAGAAGATTTAACAGGCCTGTTTGGACATAAATGTTTTTTTGGACAGAAATGGTTTTAGTCCCATATCTTTGAGGTTTTTAAGACTTAAATGGTTCTATTGGGCTATGTGGACAAAAAGTGATTTTAGGAGCACATATTGAAAGTAAGAATGTTCAGCAATATCATATACTATAACATAGAACACGACGTAATCCCTTTTGTTTCAGTGGTTGTCATAACTATATTAAATCATCAAATTTCTAATTGGCTGTTAGATTAGAAACCCACACTATAGTAAAGATGACACTGTTGCATAAACTACCTTGAAGGATTATTTCAAACATTTCTTATTTTTCATAGGTTTTATTGCATACTAATAGTGTTATAAATTGATTACATGTGACTATGTGAGTGGTCAAGTTGACTTCTACCTACTTAATTGTGTATCACTTGATATCACCTGCAACTGTATGGTCTTTGATCTTTTCATTGTGTTGGAGATAAAGAAATGTAACGAAAAAGTTACTAGTACTTACTAGTATTAGTTCATGTTTGGGTTAAAATGGGTCAACTTAGTTGTTTTTTAATATTGTGAATTAATTTTGTTGTTTATTTTGTGACATTACAGAACCAGATTATCACAATACGAGAGAGCAAAGAAGGACAAGAGATCAAGCTCACTGATAAATAGACTGTAGGCCATATGCTTGGAGAGAGCTGAAGGTTCTTTCATGGTCGGGGAAGGAGGTTATCTAACGGTGCATCCTCGTCTAGGGCCATAGGTTCACACCAACCCTCATCAGTTTGGACTCTGGCAGAAATAGAGAGGTATATTGCGGCTAGTCAGCGACATGTTACTCAGATTTATCAGCATTTAAAGGTGCCAACGGCCCCGTGCTTGACCCAAGATATTTCCTCGATCCCGAGGAAGATGCTCCTAATGACCAGATAATGCTACCGGCATGGGAGGTGAGTAGGTCGAAGATGTTTTCATTGTTAGGTTAGCTTATGGAACAATTTATGGTTTTGAACAGTTTATGTTTCTGTAGTTGAACAATGTAAGTTTATCTTGTCGTTGAACAATATTTAAGCGTTGAACTTCAGTCTGATGTGACTATGTTTAGATTATTATTTACCTTGAATTAGTTTCTGTTGACAATATGAAATTCTGGAAAAATTGGTTGCGTAATGGGTCGAAACGACCTGGAAAAATGCCTAAAAAAAGCTGCTGTGGCGAAAGCTAAAGTCACTTACAGGGACTAAACGTTGTTACCTTTGGGGACTACATATAGTCCCTAAAATGGGCAATAGTTTTCTGTTTAAATACTTTAGAGACTATGCGTAGTCCTTAGAAGTAGTCCCTAAAGGTTTATTCAACAAAATCAAATTTTTTAGGCACTACTTTTAGTGGCAAATAGTAGTACCCAAAATTATTGGGACTAATTGTAGTCTCAAAAGGTTGACGCCATAGTTTTCTTGGGTCAATATAAGTCAAACGTTAAAAAGTCAAAGTCAATGTCGTAGTCTCTAAAGAAGAAACTGGCAGTCCCTATAAACCTCTAGCGTCTAGATATTAGGCACAACGCTTGGGACTAATTGTAGTCTCAAAAGGTTGACGCCATAGTTTTCTTGGGTCAATATAAGTCAAACGTTAAAAAGTCAAAGTCAATGTCGTAGTCTCTAAAGAAGAAACTGGCAGTTCCTATAAACCTCTAGCGTCTAGATATTAGGCACAACGCTTACTGAGACCACGTGTAGTCCCTAAAGGTTTTCAGACACTACATTGATCACTTTTAGGGACTATTTGTGTTGTCTCTAAAAGCGGTTTTTCTTGTAGTGACGACTCAATCCCTGATTCCCGTGGGGATGATTTCACATACCCGTGGACATCTATACCTTTCATGAAGCTCAGCTTTACCACTGAAAACATATTGGAATGTTTAAAAGACGAGAATGTGATAGGGAAAGGGTGCTCATGGGTCGTATACAAAGCTTCTGGGCTATTGTTCTAATAGAAGTGTGAAGCTTTTATTGGATTTGGGATTGTGGATCTGGGAATTTGATTGATAGTTAATAATGATGATGTTAGTTAGCTAAAGGGACTAAAATTGTAAAACCAAATTTTAAGTTAGCGAAAGTACTAACGGTAACCGGTTGTTCCGTTAAGTCAAAGGTAATTGTTCTATTCAAATGTGAATATTGTACATAAAAAAGTTCAGGAATTGACACGTTTGGTTAGTACGTTGTGTATTTATGACATTTTAAAAAAGATAAATCTATAAGTACTTGTAATGAATAATATTGCCACGTATATCATTGTACGTCAACAATTGTGATTTATGAGTTTAATTCAATTCTTCCTAAACGTTGTGTTCTCGGTGAGTTCTTGTGCTCATCTCTCTCATCGGTGTAAATTATTTCAATTTTATTATATGGTCCTCGACGATTTGTTTGTTCTTTTTTTCTAGATTGTTCACTTGCTTGATAAAATAAGTAAATGTGGTTTGGTTCGGAGACAAACACCATCAATTAAGTTAAGTCCATAAAACTTGTCTATACCTTGCTCTTCTCTGCCAGATAAGGTTTTTCTTTTTGGTTGTAAGTAGAATAGAAGGACCACATGAATACTACATCATACATATCCATGCAATTTAGATAACCGTAGTACGACTACGTATTACTCATGCATATCTCTGGTGTTTTTAGTTAAGAGTGTGTTTGATGTGTCTTATATAGAGGCTAAGGTCTAGTTTTTCTGTACTGCTGATTTCTCAAGAGAACTTTCTCCGTAACGTATCAACTATGGCCAGCGACGGAGCCAGTGGGGGGGCCAGAGGGTGCTGTGCCACCCCCAACAATGGCGGAATTACCATGTAACATGGTGACAAGAAAGGAAAAAAAGAAACAATTTGATAAGCAAATTACTATTGAAAAATGGAGATGGGAGCTCAACCAAGAAGATAGACCACAAAACAAGGAAGAAAGATTATCTGCAGTTTTTATTTTTATATACTTACTGTTATTTTTTACAAAAGTTTCATTTTAAACCCTGAAATTTATAATTTATCATTTAGGTGTTAGTACTATCTTTTTCAAATAAAAAGTATAGAACTATATTACTACCGAAAAAAATTTCGAGCCCCCCTCAACCAAAATTCCTGGCTCCGTCCCTGACTATGGCACTGCTTTTTAGTTTTCTTCTTATGTCTCTTCCCCTTCTATTGCTCCTCTACCTTCTTCCAAGAATCATCAAAAACAAATCTCAATTCTATCCACCAGGCCCTCGTGGACTACCCTTCATAGGAAACTTACACCAGATTGATCAATCACACCTGCATACTTACCTATGGAACCTCTCCAAATCCTACGGCCCAGTCGTATCTCTTCATTTCGGTTCCCGCCCAGCTATCACTGTTTCTTCCGCGAGTCTAGCTAAAGAAGTCTTGAAAACCCAAGATATAATCTTTTGTAATAGGCCAACGCTGTTTGGCCAACAAAAGTTATCGTACGATGGCCTCGAAGTTGCTTTTTCGCCATACAACGAGTATAATAGAGAGATGAGAAAGATTTTCATGGTTCATTTGTTGGGCCCTAAGAGGGTACAAACTTATAGGTATATTCGAGAAGATGAGGTCTCTAGTGCCATGAAAACTATACATGGGCTAGCTCTTTCGTCTAAGCAAGTAAACTTGAGTGAACTCACAAAGAGTGTGACGAGTACTATTGTGATGAGAGTGGGATTTGGAAAGAGATACCAAGATGGAAATGAAAGAAAGGAGGTTCTTCGCCTACTTCTTGAAGTTCAAGCAATGATGGCGAATTTCTTTGTTTCAGATCTTTGGCCTGGTTTGCCTTTTGCAGGTTTGGTTGATAGGTTGTTGGGCAAGACGGGCCGGTTAGACAGATGCTTTCAATATTTTGATTTGTTTTACCAAAAACTCATTGATGAACACATCAATCGTAAAGACCAAAAGTCACATGAAGAAGAAGAGGATTTTATCGACATATTATTAAGACTCAAGAAAGACCAACTCTTCAACCTCACGAACGATCACATTAAAGCCATGCTGATGGTAATCACTTTATGCTCTCTTTATCGGCTAAATATCATTATAGCCATTAGCCGTTAGCCTTATTTAACATATGAAGTTCAAATCCATATACTGTATATACATCCTACTGTTGTTTACAGATTTATATCTATAAGGTTAAAGTTAGTGCACTTCGGTTATTTTGTGGTTGAGGTATTTCTTTCGATTATCTGCGTGATAATGGATTTCTTACCAATTTTCAGACAAGTGATTGAATGTTGAAATGACAAATGTATCTGGTACATTTTATTTATTTGAAAAATTTTGAGTTTTCCAGATGAGAAGACTTTTTATGCAGTATAACTTTGCAGTCTAGTTTAGGTTCTTGCTATAGTACAAATATGCTTTTTCACTTTCAAGATTTCATTTATTTATTTTTTTCTTTTTATGATCTAGGATGTATTGGTAGCTGGAACAGATACTAGCTCGGCGACAGTGGTTTGGGCAATGGCAGCACTTATGAAGAACCCTGAAGCAATGAAGAAAGTGCAAGAGGAAGTGAGAAATGTGGTCGGAAAGAAGGGTAAAGTAGTCGAGGATGATCTTCCAAAACTCGCCTATATGAAGGCGGTAGTAAAGGAAATCATGAGGTTATATCCTATGGTTCCCCTTTTAGTACCTCGAGAAACTACTAATGAAACTACTTTACATGGCTACAAAATCAAGGCGAAAACCTTAGTTTTTGTAAATGCATTGGCTATCGGAAGGGACCCTGATTATTGGGAGAATCCGGAGGAGTTCTTGCCAGAAAGGTTCTTGGAAAGTGATATTGACTTTAAAGGGAATGATTTCGGGCTGATCCCATTTGGCGCGGGCAGAAGAATCTGCCCCGGACTCTCGATGGGAGTTGTCACGGTGGATCTTTTACTTGCTAATCTTCTTTACTTGTTTGATTGGGCTTTGCCAGATGGTATGAGTAAGGAAGATATAGAGTTTGAGGTTGTTCCTGGGATAACCATGCACAAGAAGAATGAACTTTCCCTTTTAGCTCATGAGCATGTATAAATGATTACCACATCTAGTAAACTATGTAATACTCCGTATGTGTTTAAATGATTACTCTACTATCTATGTACAGTATCTAGTAAACTATGTAATATGTGTTTTAATTGAGCTGCGCTGCATCATTATATATCTGACTGATAGAAGTGGTGTTCGTTGAGACATAAACTTGAGGTAATAATGTTTTTTTGTATCCAAGCCACAATCTAGAGATCACAAACTTAAGCTGTGATCGACATGGTAAGTAACTAGCTAACCAACAAAGATAAAGTTGAAGTAGTGTACGTGAGGCCTTAATATTCGTCCCTAGGGAAGCACTTTTTCGACCCTAAACTCCTAGGGACGACTAAGTCGACCCTAGGAGGTTGTGCCTAAAAATTCGTCTCTAGGATCCTAGGGACGAACCCCTCTTTGTATCCTAGGGACGACTTAGTGGGTCCCGCAACCCACTACGTTGAAAAAATTGACTAATCCTAAGGACGACCTTCTTTGTAACCTAGGGTCGACAAAGTCGTCCCTAGGTTATAAATAAATAAAATGTTTTTTCAAAATTTTCTTAAAAATTCTTTTTTTTATTATTTTTAATAAAATCTTTTTTATAAATATTAAAAAAAACATTTTTAGAAAATAAAAAAAAAATAAATTTATTACCCTAGGGACGACTTAGTCGTCCCTAGGTTTAAAAATGCCCAGGTATTCAATACCTAGGGACGACTAAGTCGTCCCCAGGTATTGACACCTGGGCATTTTTAATCCTAGGGACGACTAAGTCGTCCCTAGGGTAATAAATATGTTTTTTTTTTATTTTCTGGTAATATCCTAGGGACGACTAAGTCGTCCCTAGGTGTACCTGGGGTGTAAAAAAAAAACTGGGCTATTTTGCAGTTTCCAGATTTTTTCCGGAACTTTTTCCGGACAAAATCCACAATTCAAAATGGCAGAATTCGACAAATACAGAATAATAACAAATCAATAAACGTTACAATACCATATTACGATAAATTATCCAACGTCACGATACAATATTCATCAAATACACTTATTCAATCCTAAATCAAATGTTTCAAACGCTACAAGTCTCAAACTTTATTAAACATGCATAATAAGAAAAACACTACCACAACCTCTACTCCGCATCCTCGTTAGGTGAAAAGTCACCTTCCCTATCGTCACCCTCCTCGTCACTCCCCTCGTCATTCACCTCGTCATCGCCTGATAAGTCGTCACCACTGTTTTGTACATTCCTATCTCGACCCAACTCGTCAACGGACCGGTAATCGTGCTCATGGGGATTTGAGATTACACGAGAACCTCCGGGTATGGATTGTGAAGTAGAGCCGATCTCATAAGCCGAGTGTGTGGTGGGACGATAACAATAGTTAAATGTGTTATTGTTGGTGACGGGAGTAATAGGATAAGTGCCGGTATAGGGAGGTTGGAGTGGTTGGAGATTGTCGGGCAAAGATGGTCGGTATGCGTCGATGGAAGGAGGTTGCACTGGTTGTGCCCAAGGATAGGGGGGTTGGACTAAATGAGCCCAATCAGGAGCTAGGGTGGGCATAACAAAGGGTCGGGGCGGGGGTACAAAAGTAGGAGGTCTAATTGGGTGATCAGTATTTGAGTTGTAGTTCTGGAAAAACTCACCCAATTGACTCTGATATTGCGCCATATGCTCGTACGACGTCTGACTATATTGTTGCGCCGCATCTGCCTTTAACGCTGCCAAGTAAGCCCGTTGCTGCGCCGCCTGATTCTCTCTCCTCAGCAGCTCCATCTCTCGCTCATTTCGTTCTATCAATTCTTGAAATTCACTACGAGAGGGAACATCTGGTCGACGTGGAGCACCCCGCCTGCGATAAGTTACAACAACAATGTTTCATTATATACAACAAGACATAAATATGAACAATTGATTTACATTTTGTTTTATTGAGGATATATAACCTGCGAGTTGTGTTATTGGCACCACCCGGTAACTTTCTGCCTTGTCCCGACACATTTTGCTTATTTTGACTTGGCATGATTTGAGCCACTATTTCTTTATCAGACATGTGCGGGACTATACCGGCTCTCACTTGGTCCCTGAGGGCTTTCATCTTTTCCTGGGAAAAAAAAAAACGATTTAAAAGAAATGAAATTAGTTACTAAGGCATGTAAAGAGTTATATATTACTTACATATCTTTCCTCGTTTTCTTTACTTTTAAACGTGCCACCACTTGAGTGCCCCTTCCTCCATGTTTCAACCAGGTCCTCGTAAACCCCTTCCTTGACTTTCTGTAAAATCTCAAATAAATTAGTAACGAGCTATAATAAATAAACAATATAAACGCTTTTAAATAAATCACAAAAATTATAAAGAGTCTTACGTATTCATTCCTTCCTCGGGCGAATGGTTTTTTGCCTTGAGTGGTCGGTACCGTGTTTTTGGAACGATTAACAGTATTAACCTCACTTCTTGCCACCCTCTTTGGGTCTGACCACCACTGAACCAATTCACCCCAATCACCTTCGGTTCTACCGTCCCACACACTCTCAGGCGGTACATGTTCTTGTGCCAGTGCGGGCGTCTCATATTTCGAATAATAATGTTTCTTGATCCTGTTCTTGTATTTTCTATACAGCAACCTCAGCTGATATTCCAACGCAAGCCTAACCCGAGTACACACCTCATACACACCTTTGCCACACACCACCTGAGTACGATCATTGTACCATGGCTCGAGGTCGAAATATGTCTGCATAAAAACATATGAATTTAAATAAACAAACAAATTAAACATAACACACATATCTAAATGTCGATAACAATAACAATATAAGTAAAATAAACAATTTTCACCTCAATTGTAGGATAAATATGAGCTTTATCAGACTCTGGAATTTCGTCCCATTCGCAGTTCAGGGGAAGTGACCGGATTAATTCCCCCAAAAGATGAGTCAACAATGATGCATAATTGCCCAGAAAATGGAAGGTTTGCAGATCTTTAAATTCAAAGCCAATTGTCAAAGGTTTTTCGTTATTATTTCTGTACGCCCTCCTTAATTTATCTAGGTTGGTCACAAAGCGTTGATTTGAACCTACAAAAGATATGTTATTTACTCGTAAAAATTCAAGTGACATAAATTATAAATATCAGTGTTATAAAAAAATATAATGATTTCTTACGCTGACACTCGGCCGGTACAGGACGTGTGGGCCGTCTGGGTGGACTACCACCAGCATCCCCACCGTGTGACCTAGGAGCTACACATGCCATCTGTAAAATAACAAGTTCATATCAGTATACACATTTTATCAATATACACATTTTAACATATAAAAACATTTTCATTAAAAAACAAAATTACACAATTTAATTAACCAATTAATACTAATACACAAATTCATATCAATATACACATTTTAACATATAAAAACGTTTTCATTAAAATACAAAATTACACATTTAAACAAATGAAAACAACTCATCATCATTTAAACGTATAACAATTGTTTCATTCAAACAACAACTTAAGCATATAACAATCGTTTACAAATAAAAAATTACACATTAAAGCATATAACAACTGTTTCATTCAAAATACAACTTAATATCAATTGTCATCATCTTCAGAATCATCGCTAGATAAAACTTCTTGAACATCATTATTATGGTTCACTTCATCATCATCCGACACTAAATCATCATCATCAACATCACCAATGACGTGTGCAACTACTTCATCATCTTCAATATTAATAATATCATCATCAACCGGTGGGGCGTCCACTTCCGTTGGTTGAGTATTTACACTCAAATCCGTAATACCCAAATTAGGCAAAGCAACAGACAGTGTAACATCTGATGAACTGCTACCATGTATAACATCTTCATCGGACTCTACCACATCTCGATGATAAACCTGTTCGACGACCTTCCAATGAAGCGGTCGTCTAGCAAGGTCTTCAAGGTAGAATACTTGTGTTGCTTGTGTCGGGAAAATGTATGGGTTATTTTGGTGAAATAGCCTATCGGTCAAAATATGATGTATGCCTTGCTCAGTGTAAGAACGTCTGTTGCGTTTGGTGCAATTGGTAGGGTTAATTGTGTCAAACCATTTACATCGAAACAACAAAACCTTGCGGTTGCCGATATAAGTGAGCTCCAGAATTTCTTCGAGTTGACCATAATACATCTCTCCATCAACCCCGGGTGTTGAAACTCCGCTGCATTGAGTGGTACGAAGTATATCGCGTTCACGTACCACAAACTTCACACCGTTCACTATGCAAGAGGGGTATGTACATGAACTAATAGGTCCACATGCCAAAGAGAATAACTCGTCACTACAGCCCACACTCACTTTTTTTTCACGAGTCTACAAAAATGAGATACAAAAAGGTTTATTAGATGAGGAATAACTCCAAGGTAATATATCTAATGTATTTACCATGTTATTAAACCACGCAGGAAAACTCGTTTCCACATTATCAGGCACCTCTCTGCAAAGGTTCATGATATTAGCAGAAGTCATCGAGAAAGAATAATTTTCAAAATTATAAAAAATAGGAAGAAACATACTCGCTGTAAGCTGAGATGTCGGCTTCGACTTCAGGACTGTTGTTAAGTATAAACCACGTAACTGCCTGCATGTCGTCATTAGTCATACGAGTTGGTTTGATTCCACCCGTCGGTGTGCATACGGTCCGGAACACCTCAAATTTATCTGGTTGTCCAGGCAAATCGTCTTCATTTCTGCCAAGGCGGTTAAATCTCGTCTCGACATCCTTAAGGTAACGCGAACAAAAAGTTAATGCCTCTTCTGCAACATAACCCTCAGCAATAGAACCTTCAGGCTTTGCTTTATTTCGTACATAATTCTTTAGCTTTTTCATGTATCTTTCAAATCGATACATCCACCTGCCGCGAGTAACGGAACCTAGAATAGCCTCATCGGGTAGATGTATAACCAAATGAGTCATTATGTCGAAAAAAGCAGGAGGAAAGATTTGCTCTAAATTAACCATCATAATGATCAATTTGTTTTTAGCTTCTTTCATGTCCTGCACAGTCAAACTTCGAGCACAAAGTTGCTTAAAGAATAAGCAAATGTCGATTATAGGTTTTGCAACGTCTTTGGGCAGGTATTGTTGCACTCCATAAGGAAGTAACCGATGCATCATTATATGACAGTCATGAGATTTCAAGTTCGTTATATTGTCATCATCAGCGGTCACTTTTTTCTTGAAGTTGGATCCAAAGCCATCAGGTAGTCTGACTCCTTTAATGAATTTACAAAAAAGTTTTCTTTTTTCTGGAGTGAAAGAGAACTTTGGATGAGGCTTATCGAACTTCCCGTTATCTTTTTTAACTAACCACAACTCCTTTCGAACTCCCATTTTTTCTAAGTCTAGCCTTGCCTTTGGCGTGTCTTTGGATTTGTCGTTCTGTAACAGGGTATTCAGTAAAGCCTCAAGGAAATTCTTTTCGATGTGCATGACATCGTAACAGTGTTTTAGTAGAAGAAAGGGCCAATACTCAAGATCCCAAAAGATAGAACGCTTACTCCAGTTCAATTCAACATCTCGATTTTTGGGGCGGTTCTCTTTGAGAATTGGTTTATGTTTCCCCGGTTTACGTTTAAAGACTTTACTAATCTGCAATTGAATATCAAGTTCTGAAAACTTTCTTGGTTTAGGCTTATTTTCGGGAAAACCGTAGAATTCCTTGGATTTTTTCCGATCAGGATGATTTGTTCTTAACCATCTTCTGTAACCAACATAAACGATTTTGCTGTTGATACGCATCGATGGAGTGTCAACATTACAAGTAGGGCATGCGAGGTACCCTTGCCCAGTCCACCCAGACAAACTACCTCGAGCTGGAAAATCATTGATGGTCCATAAAACCGCCGCTTTCATTTTGAAATGAGTACTCGTAGCAGCGTCTTTCGTCCAGACTCCCTCCCATAAATCTTTGAGTTCTTTAATTAGAGGCTGCAAGTAAACATCAATGTCCTTTGCAGCTGATTTAGGGCCGGGAATTAACATCGTCAACATTAAAGAAGTTTCTTTCAAACACATCCACGGTGGTGTGTTGTATGTTGTCAATATAACCGGCCACATGCTGTAAGTTTGGCTCATCATGCCATAAGGATTAAAACCATCAGCAGCCAACCCTAATCGAACGTTTCTAGGGTCACAAGAGAACTCAGGTTTCATCATGTCAAAATATTTCCATGCTTTGCCGTCACAGGGGTGATTCATTTTACCGTCTTCCTTAGACTGTCCGGTCGCATGCCAAGTCATCCACTTTGCTATGTCTTTTGTGTTGAACATACGTTGTAGTCTAGGTGTTATCGGAAAGTAACGCACCACCTTGTTGGCAACTAATTGCGTCCCCTTTTTCTTCTTTGGGTTTTTCCATCTGCTCGCGTTACAGATTGGACAAGTTTGCCTCTCCTTGTTTTCCGGTGATCCCCAATATAAAAAACAATCATTTATACAAGCATGGATCGATTCGTATCCTAACCCGATCTTTTTGTATGTCTTTTTTATTTCATAGTATGAAGACGGGAAATTGTATCCTTTACTAGGGGAACATGCCTTTTGGAGAAGAGCTAGAATTTTGTTAAACCCGACATCAGTTATTTTGTGTAAAACCTTGATGTGCGAAATCTCTGATGTAAATTCCAATGTGGTCATATCACAACCCGGGTACAACTTTTGGGCAGACCTAGCGAGTAACTCTTCAAACTCGTTACTAGGACCCGATGTTTGGGTTGGTTGAGGACCGGTTGTTTGAGTTGGTGGAGTTTGAGAGGGTGGAGTTTCAGATGGTGGATTTGGAATATTATTTGCAGAAATATCTTCGAAGAACGCATCCATGTGAATTCGATCAGGTGAATGTGGTAATAGTGGAGGTAACGGAAGAATTGGTTCACCGTGATATATCCAAGTGGTGTAATGTTTGTCAAACCCGAATCTGGATATGTGTGCCTCAAGTTGGCCGAGGGTAACCAACTTTTCACGGTTACAACAATGACTACATGGGCAACGGAGCTTTTGTGAGATGGGGTGCAAAAATTTCTCACAATCCTGGATGAATCCAAAAAGACCATCTAAAAACTCATTGGAATTACGATTGTTTACAGTGGTCCAACTCTTATCAATTGTCATAACTGCGTTGCAAATAAACATACTCAGATAAATTATTTTTTTTATACGTAAAATGTCATACTAACAAAATGAATATGAACTCTTTTTTATCTTCCTAGTGCAACTATGGAAGGCAATCCTAACCCACCTTTTGAATGTTTCGTCCCATATATGAATGCGTATAACCGGTTTACTATTTGAGTAAATTTCGGCAGCATTTCCCCTCTACTCCCCAAATATGTGTTTAAAGACATATTCGTAGGAGTAAAGGAGAAACACTGTCGAAATCATCTCAAATAATAAACCAGTTATACGCATTCATATCCTAAATGAGACGAAACATCAAAAAGCAGTCCCAAACAGGGGACTTTCCGAAATTAATTCCTAATAAATTAATTTCGGACGGGTTTTCTATAGGTTGATTAACTTCGGACGGGAATTTTCCGA
This sequence comes from Glebionis coronaria, assembly GCA_025667525.1. Classification (NCBI taxonomy): domain Eukaryota; kingdom Viridiplantae; phylum Streptophyta; class Magnoliopsida; order Asterales; family Asteraceae; genus Glebionis; species Glebionis coronaria. The sequence continues at coordinate 605,894,593 of CM046875.1, read as the reverse complement.
AATTAATCGATAAAATCCTAAAATATTCCTAAAATTATTTACTACAAAGACTAACAATCATATATCATATATATATAATATAATAAACATATGCATAATATTAATTACACACCTCGGTCACGACTGGAATAAGCAAAGATATAAAGATAAAAAAAGAGGTCCGGATGAGGAAGTTGTCCCGACTGTCCTGGTGCTAACCAAACACAAACATAAAATAAAGAAAACCTAAATTAGTTGGTTTCCAAAAAAATTTCTAATTTGAAACAAACAACACCACAACAATTTAAAAAAAAAAACATTACCTTTTTTCGGCTGTGACACGGGTCTCAGTTCTCGGCTCGGTTCCCCGCTAACTCGGCTGTGACTCGGGTCTCGGCTACGACAAACATATAAAAAAAAATTAAACTTATGCCTATATAAGCTAAAATCTATTAAGCCTAAATCAGTTAAGCCCTAAATCAAATAAGCTCACAAAGATACACCCACCTTGGTGGTGATGCTACTGCCGACAGTGGTGGTGGTAGCTACTGCTACTGTCAACAGTGGTGGTGGTGGCTACTGCTACTGTCAACAGTGGTGGTGGCTACTGCTGCCGCGGGGTGGTGGTGGTTTCTAGTCAATAAACTTAAACAAAATTAAACCTAATTAAAAATTAAACAAAATTAAACATAATTAAAAATTAAATAAAATTAAACATAATCATTTACCTTTAAATGTATGATAAATGTATAAGTGGAAATCATATAAGCTCATAATTAGTATAAGTGGAAATCATATAAGCTCATAATTAGTCCCTAATTAATAAGTAGAAACAAACACCCTACATAAGCTTATGTATAAGCCGAAATCAAATAAGCTCATAAGTCCTTAATATAAGCAGAAATAAACATCCACCTGTGGTGATGCTACTGCCGGCGGTGGTGGTGGTGGCTGTTGCTGCTGCCGGCGGTGGTTGCTACGTGGTGGTGGCTGCTGCCGGCGGTGGTTGCTACAAAAATTAAACTACAAAAATTATAACCATTAATCCCTAACAATTAAACTACAAAAATTAAACTTCAATTACCTACTAAAAAATGCCGGCGGTGGTTGGATTGATGGTGGAGAAGAATTGGTGTGGTGGGATGGATTGGTGTGGTGAAGATAAATTGGTGTGGTTGGAGATGATGGATTGAGGTGCGGGGTTTTCGTTCTCCCGATTTTTTTTTTAATCAGTGAGTGAATGAGATGAAGGATAAGATATCAAACTGTTATTCGTCCCTAGGGACGACTTATTCTTTGAAACTTAGGGACGACTAAGTCGTCCCTAGGTTAATTAGATAATTTTTTAATACATAGAATCCTAGGGACGACTTAGTCGTCCCTAGGTGTATACCGGGAAAACAAAACCCAAAGCGGGTTATTTAAATTTTGGCGAAAATTTTCAATTTTTCCAAAATTTTGCTAAGTGTTTTGGAGGATTTTTTAGGGACGACTTTTCTTTGATATTTAGGGACCACAAAGTCGTCCCTAAGTGTTTTTCAAGGGATTTTTACATTACACCTTCTATATATGTAATAAAATTGATAATATAAATTTATAATAAAATCAAATTAAATTATTATAATTAATATTAAAATATAAGATGAGTCCATATGTTACGGTTATACGTTATGGGTTCAACCGGTGAGTCCATATGTTACGGTTATACTTTATAGGTTCAACCGATGAGTCGATATGCTATGGTTATACGTTATGGGTTCAACCGGTGAGTCCATATGTTACGATTATACGTTAGAGGTTAAACCGACGAGTCCATATGTTAGGGTTATACGTTATAGGTTCAACCGATGAGTCCATATGTTACGGTTATACGTTAGAGGTTAAACCGACGAGTCCATATGTTAGGGTTATACGTTATAGGTTTAACCGATGAGTCCATATGTTACGGTTATACGTTATAGGTTCAACCGACGAGTCCATATGTTACGGTTATACGTTATAGGTTCAATCGATGAGTCCATATGTTACGGTTATATGTTATAGGTTAAACCGATGAGTCTATATGTTAGGGTTATACGTTATAGGTTCAACCAATGAGTCCATATGTTAGGGTTATACGTTATAGGTTCAACCGATGAGTCCATATGTTAGGGTTATACGTTATAGGTTCAACCGGTGAGTCCATATGTTACGGTTATACGTTATAGGTTCAACCGACGAGTCCATATGTTAGGGTTATACGTTATAGGTTCAACCGATGAGTCCATATGTTACGGTTATACGTTATAGGTTCAACCAATGAGTCCATATGTTAGGGTTATACGTTATAGGTTCAACCGACGAGTCCATATGTTACGGTTATACGTTATAGGTTCAACCAACGAGTCCATATGTTACGGTTATACGTTATAGGTTCAACCGACGAGTCCATATGTTACGGTTATACGTTATAGGTTCAACCAATGAGTCCATATGTTAGGGTTATACGTTATAGGTTCAACCAACGAGTCCATATGTTAGGGTTATACGTTATAGGTTCAACCAATGAGTCCATATGTTAGGGTTATACGTTATAGGTTCAACCGATGAGTCCATATGTTAGGGTTATACGTTATAGGTTCAACCGGTGAGTCCATATGTTACGGTTATACGTTATAGGTTCAACCGGTGAGTCCATATGTTACGGTTATACGTTATAGGTTCAACCGGTGAGTCCATATGTTAGGGTTATACGTTATAGGTTCAACCGACGAGTCCATATGTTACGGTTATACGTTATAGGTTCAACCGACGAGTCCATATGTTAGGGTTATACGTTATAGGTTCAACCGATGAGTCCATATGTTACGGTTATACGTTATAGGTTCAACCGACGAGTCCATATGTTAGGGTTATACGTTATAGGTTCAACCGATGAGTCCATATGTTACGGTTATACGTTATAGGTTCAACCGAGGAGTCCATATGTTACGGTTATACGTTATAGGTTCAACCGATGAGTCCATATGTTACGGTTATACGTTATAGGTTCAACCGACGAGTCCATATGTTAGGGTTATACGTTATAGGTTCAACCAATGAGTCCATATGTTAGGGTTATACGTTATAGGTTCAACCAACGAGTCCATATGTTAGGGTTATACGTTATAGGTTCAACCAATGAGTCCATATGTTAGGGTTATACGTTATAGGTTCAACCGATGAGTCCATATGTTAGGGTTATACGTTATAGGTTCAACCGGTGAGTCCATATGTTAGGGTTATACGTTATAGGTTCAACCGATGAGTCCATATGTTACGGTTATACGTTATAGGTTCAACCGGTGAGTCCATATGTTAGGGTTATACGTTATAGGTTCAACCGATGAGTCCATATGTTACGGTTATACGTTATAGGTTCAACCGGTGAGTCCATATGTTAGGGTTATACGTTATAGGTTCAACCGATGAGTCCATATGTTACGGTTATACGTTATAGGTTCAACCGAGGAGTCCATATGTTACGGTTATACGTTATAGGTTCAACCGGTGAGTCCATATGTTAGGGTTATACGTTATAGGTTCAACCGACGAGTCCATATGTTACGGTTATACGTTATAGGTTCAACCGACGAGTCCATATGTTACGGTTATACGTTATAGGTTCAACCGGTGATTCCAAATATTGGCGGGAAATGTTGGCGGTAAATGCTGGCGGGAAAATGTTGGCGGGAAAGCTAGGGTCGACTAAGTCGTCCCTAAATGTGTCGACCCTAAATTTTTATCTTTATTTATGGTAGCTCTTATCCTCACAAACTCTTATCCTCTCATACCAAACTCACCACCACCACCACCCGATTTTGCATAATATGGATCCGCTTGAAGCTTATAAGTGTACATGTAGAAAGGGATATATTGTGTTGAGACAGTCACATCAACCTCATAGCTTTGGTAAACTTTACTATGCGTGTCCTCTTTCGAAGGTAAACAATCAAATGTTTTAGTTATGTAATACGTGTGATTATTAAAATGACATGTCATGTTATTTGTTTACTTTGTAACAGCCAAAAACAAATGATTATGGATGTAAATATTTTAAATGGAAGGATGATTTTGATCTCGAACTCCGTATAAGATCTTTCCCTGGATCTTCAACACCTCAAGGTTCACATCCAAGTTCTTATACAGGTCCTTCTCAATCTGCACCAACTGAGTGCTCTAATTGCAAGATCAAAGATCTAAAGATAAAGATGCTAGAGACAAGACTAGAAATGGAAAGGCATCCTGAAGACCACGCATGTCAATCGGCTGCAATACTTCATGAGCTTTTAAATGATATGGAAAATCTTAGCTTTGAGTAGTAATCTATTTGTTATTTTAATGTGTTAATTTGTATTTTATTATTATGTGTTAATCTGTACGTTTAGTTTTAACTAGTTTGTGATGTTTTTTTTTCTTATTTATGAATCTATTATCGTTGTAATATATATTTTTAATTAAGCGCGTGTTTAAGTGTTAAATATATATCTAAAGTTTTTTTTAAATAAATATAAAGTTTTTTTAAATATGTATAAAGTTTTTTTTAAATAAATATAAAGTTTTTTTTAAATATGTATAAAGTTTTTTTTAAATATGTATAAAGTTTTTTTTAAATATGTATAAAGTTTTTTTTTAAATATGTATAAAGTTCTTTTTAAATATGTATACTTTTTTTTCTAAATATGTATAAATTTTTTTTAAATATGTATAAAGTTTTTTTAATATGTATAAAGTTATTTTTAAATATGTATAATTCTTTTTCTAAATATATAATTTTTTTTTAAATATATATAAAGTTTTTTTTTAAATAGGTATAAAGTTATTTTTAACTAAATATATATATTTTTTTAAATATGTATAAAGTAATTTTAAATAATTTAATTTTAAAATTATTTATATTTATACGTTTTTTAAACGTTTTTTTAAATAATATTTATATTAATTTTAAATAATTTTAAATAAATAAAAAAGATAAAAAAATAAGTTTATTTAACCTAGGGACGACTAAGTCGTCCCTAGGTTTTCTGGGCCCCACTTTCATTTTAAACTTTTTAAATAAAAAATATTTATATTAATTTTAAATATATAAAAAAGATTTAAAACGGAAAAAAAAAGTTTATTTAACCTAGGGACGACTAAGTCGTCCCTAGGTTTTCTGGTCCCCACTTTCATTTTAAACTTTTTAAATAAATAATATTTATATTAATTTTAAATATATAAAAAAGATTTAAAAAGGGAAAAATAAGTTTATTTAACCTAGGGACGACTAAGTCGTCCCTAGGTTTTGTGGTCCCCACTTTTCCCCACAGCCCTTTTGACCAAGAATTTGTTGATAAAGTGGTGGGTCCCCCCTTAATCTAGGGACGACTAAGTCGACCCTAGAAAAAGGGCGACCGTAAACACTTGTTTTGTTGTAATTAGCTGGTTGAGAGTTGATTCTCGGGTGCTGCTGGCTGCTGCATGTTGACAGATCACAGATACACCTTTAGAATGGTTTTTGTTTTCTCTACTACTGAAGTTGATTACATATACATATATGGATACATGCATGCACGCATTTCATTTCTGCAATTCTTAGCAGTCCACACATGTTTCAATCATATCTTTGTAAAACAAACTAAAAACATATATAGTAATTATTATGCATATCAACATATCTGTTATAGATTATGTGCCATGGAATGAGAACTTAATTATAATAGGTTATGCAAGTCTGGCGTGCTACTACAGAAGTGTAAAATGTGAACTTATATTATGTAATGCAACTCGTTCTGTTTGAATTAACAGGGTAAATCATCAATCCCCTATTTAGTTGAAACTTCAGCAAGAGGTTTTCTATTCAATCTTTTCCATCTCTTTCTGTTTTCGTCCTAAAGTACGAATTGCTAGGGACCAATATGTAATCACTACCATCAGTACTGTGAGCTCTGCGAAAAACAAAGACAAAACAAACCATGTAGATATATTCTGACATAAACTCTTATCTTAAATTTCAGATTCACTACAACAAAACAAGTATTTAGGGTTGTCTTTTTTCTAAGGTCGACTTTAGGGGCTGTTTTTTTTTTATTAGGTATCATATGAGGCTCTTAATTAGCCTCTTAGTGGGAAGAGGAGGGTTTTAATGTGAGTGGGGAACAAGATGGTCAAAGAGATTTGAGCTCACTTCTCTTCCCACTAAGAGGCATAAATGGAAAAGTAAACACCCCGTCGTCCCTAGGATAAGTGGGGGCTCACTAGTTTTACAAGAAAAATCAAGTCAAGGAGGCTGTGAGAACAAAGTGGGTCCCATGTAACCTAGAGACGACTAAGTCGTCCCTAGGTGAAGAAAACTTATTTTTATCCTTTTTTAATCACATTTAATTATTTAAAATTATTTAAAATTAATATAAATATTTTTCTGTAAAAAGTTTTAAACTAAAGTGAGGTCCGTGTAACCTAGGGACGACTAAGTCGTCCTAGGTGAAGCAAATTTATTTTTCCCCTTTTTTTATCACATTTAATTATTTAATATTATTTAAAATTAATATAATTATTTTTCTGTAAAAAGTTTTAGATAAAAGTGGGAAAATATATTGAAATAATTTAGGGACGACTTTTTCGACCCTAAATTACATACGGAAAGTCGTCCCTAAATTTCCCCCATGTTTTATGAAAATTTTCGAAAAAATTTAAATACCCCGCTAATAAATTAAATGACCCGGTAAAAGTGGATATATTTAGGGACGAATTTTTCGACCATAAATTACATAGGGAAGTCGTCCCTAAGTGAAAACGTTATATATATTTCAAATTAACTTTTATATTTATTAAAAAAAAACATTATACATATTTAAAAAAAAACTTTATACATATTTAAAAAAAAAATTATACATAATAACTTTATACATATTAAAAAAACTTTATACATATTTAAAAAAAACTTTATACATATTTAAAAAATTTTTATACATATTTAAAAAAAACTTTATACATATTTAAAAAAAATTATGTATATTTTTAAAAAACTTTATATTTATTTAAAAAACTTTATATTTATTTAAAAAACTTTATACATATTTAAAAAAAACTTTATACATATTTAAAAAAACTTTAGGTATATTTTAAAAAACTTTATATATATTTTAAAAAACTTTATATTTATTTAAAAAAACTTTATACATATTTTAAAAAACTTTATACATATTTAAAAAAACTTTATGTATATTTTAAAAAAACTTTATATATATTTTAAAAAAACTTTTTATTTATTTAAAAAAACTTATACGTATTTAAAAAAAACTTTAGATATACATTTAACACTTAAACACGCGCTTAATTAAACATAGATATTACAACGATAATAGATTCATAAATAAGAAAAAAACACATCACAAACTAGTTCAAACTAAACATACAGATTAACACATAATAATAAAATATAAATTAACACATTAAAATAACAAACAGATTACCACTCAAAGCTAAGATTTTCCATTTCATTTAAAAGCTCATGAAGTATTGCAGTCGATTGTGGTCTTCAGGATGCCTTTCTATTTCTAGTCTTGCCTCTAGCATCTTTAACTTTAGATCTTTGATCTTGCAATTGGAGCACTCAGTGGGTGTAGATTGAGAAGGACCTGTAGAAGAACTTGGATGTGAACCTTGAGGTGTTGAAGATCCAAGGGAAGATCTTATACGAAGTTCGAGATCAAAATCATCCTTCCATTTAAAATACTTACATCCATCATCTTCTTTTTTGGCTGTTACAAAGTAAACAAATAACATGACATGCCATTTTAATAATTAAACATATTACATAAATAAAACATTAGATTGTTTACCATCGAAAGAGGACATGCATAGTTTACCAAAGCTATGAGATCGATGTGACTGTCTCAACACTATATATCCCTTTCCACATGGACACTTATAAGCTTCAAACGGATCCATCTTATGCAAAATCGGGTGGTGGTGGTGGTGAGTTTGGTATGAGAGGATAAGAGTTTGTGAGGATAAGAGCTACCATAGATAAAGATAAAAATTTAGGGTCGACACATTTAGGGACGACTTAGTCGACCCTAACTTTCCCGCCAACATTTTTGTAGAATATTGATAACCTATGAATCTATGAAGTGGGTTGAAGATTTCTAGAGAGAGAAACTAGAGAGAGAAAGTGAGAGAGAAACTATGGGCATGTTTGGTACGATTGAATCGTCGAGAATGAGAATGCAACGAAGAATGGAATAGGTGAGAAAGAGAATTGTTATGTTTAGTCATTATATTCGCTTATGTCGTGTCTAAGGAATCAAGAGTCGAGTAGCCTAGTTTCTTAATAGCTATGAATAAAGGTCGGTTGGCAATGTCTAAGCCCAACCCGACCCGTAGGACTTGTATAGTCGGTTCCCCCTCATCTCTATAAAAGGAGGTGAGGGGGAACGAACCAAACACGTTATTCTTTCAATAAACTAATCGGGAAACGATTAGGGATATTACCTTGTGTGGGCGTCGCTTTACTTTTATGTCGATTGCTGTATGTGAGTGTTCTTCGATCGATATTCCGCATCTAGATAACCAGGATTGTAGGGATTAAACCCTACAAGTGGTATCAGAGCTTGGTTCTTCGAGTGGCTGATTATCTAGGATCGATCGAAGGAGTTTCTTGTTGATTGGTGTAGATCAACAAGGTTGGCAGGGTTTCGATTGAAGAGAGGGTTTGTTGGTTTTCGATTTTGAAGATCATCTGCCATTGTTGTCTTTTGTTCTTGTTTCTGTCCTCAGGGAAAAGACATAGAGAGAAGAAGAAGATACGATTGCTTTTTTTGGTTATCTAAAAGTCAACAAAAGAAAGTAAAATACTACTGTACGAAGGATTTGTTAGGGGGCCAAGTAATTGGGCCACTGGACATTATTTTTGGGCTTAAAGATTCATTAGTCCAAGGTTTATAAAACAAATTTGTTACTTTGTAGTATTACACAAGGGGTCTTCGTAATTCGTGATTGTGAGGTTTAACGTATCACAAGGTTTAGCGAGTTATCGAAGGGATTTTGTCGGTTTGTGATTGTGAGGTTTTCACAAGGTTTAGCAAATCAACAAAAGGATTAAAGAATGACAAGAGCCAAGTTTGACATCGAAAAATTCGATGGAACTGGTGATTTCGGGTTATGGAGAATCAAGATGCGTGCTTTATTAATCCAGAACGGATGTGAAGCAGCTCTCGAGGTTTTCCCCGCGAATATGGAAGCTGAAGAGAAATCTAAGCTTGACAAGAATGCTCACAGTGCCATGATTTTGTGTTTAGGTAACAAGGTCCTGAGAGAGGTTACCGGGGAGACGACTGCAGCAGGTGTTTGGTCAAAGCTCGAGTCTTTGTATATGACAAAGTCATTGGCCAACAAGTTGTACCTGAAGAAGAAGTTGTATACATTCTACATGCCGGCTGGATGAAAGATTTCCGAGCATATAGATGAGTTCAACAAAATCGTTCTTGATTTAGCAAATATTGAGGTTAAATTCGAAGATGAAGATCTTGCTTTATTGTTACTCACGTCTTTACCAGCATCATACGAACACTTTGTGGATACCTTGCTTTATGGACGGGAAGATTTAACTTTGGAGGACGTGATGGCCACACTAAATTCAAAGGAAATCAAAGAAAGGTTCAAGGCGAAAGGGGATGATGGTGAAGGGTTATATGTGAGGGGAAGAACTGATCGCAGGAATTTGCATCAGTCAAAGGGAAAGTCAAGATCGAAATCTCGAGGTGGAAGACTCAAATGCTTTATTTGCCAATCTGAGGAGCACTTGAGAAGAGACTGTCCGAAGAATAATCGCAAGAAGTCAAAAGATTACGTCAAGAAAGATAATCAACCAAGCTCCAATGGTTCGATTTACGACGATTCTGAGGTGATGATGGTGATGAGTGTAGAAAGACTGCAAGATTGGATCATGGATTCAGGAGGTTCATATCACATGTCACCCAGGTTAGATGTATTTTTTGATTTTCTGGAATGCGATGGGGGCAGCGTACTGTTGGGCGACAACAGGGAGTGCAAGATCAGGGGTATTGGCAAGGTAAAGGTACAACTGAAAGATGGGTCAAGTTTTGTGTTACACAATGTCAGGTACATTCCTGAATTGAAAAGAAACTTGATATCGCTGGGAACTCTTGAAAAAGAGGGATATACCGTAAAATTGCAGTCGGGCAAAGTCAAGGTGATTAATGGTTCTAGGGTTATTATATCTGGAACACGAAGGGAGAACTGCGTGTACTCTTTGGATGGCCATGCATTGGCCGGTGAGCTTAATGCTAGTGTTGAAGAAAACGACAGTCTTGTGCAGGTTTGGCATAAAAGACTGGGACATATCAGTGAGGCGGGACTACACGTGCTGGAAAAGCAGGGTTTGCTTGGCAAGAAGAGTCTAGGTAAGCTCGATTTTTATGAGAATTGTGTTCTGGGAAAGTCACATCGAGTTCGTTTCGGTGTAGGAAGGCACACTACTCAGGGAGTGATAGACTATGTTCATTCAGACTTATGGGGTCCGTCTCAGGTGGAATCATTAGGAGGTAAGAGGTATTTCTTATCTATAGTTGATGATTATTCCAGGAGGGTATGGGTTTATGTTCTCAGGTTCAAACACGAAGCATTTGGGAAGTTCAAAGAGTGGAAGCAGTTAGTAGAAAATCAGACTGGGAGGACGGTTAAGAAGCTTAGGACGGATAATGGTCTTGAGTTCTGTAACCGGGAATTTAATCAGCTATGTACTGAGAGTGGGATTGCTAGACATTTGACGGTTGCCGGGACGCTGCAGCAGAATGGGTTAGCAGAACGGATGAATAGAACTCTCATGGACAAGGTACGCTGTTTATTAATACAGTCTGGATTGCCCAATACCTTCTGGGCGGAAGCGACATGTACGGCCACATATCTTATAAATAGGTCACCATCGACAGCGATTGAGAAGAAGACACCTATGGAGATGTGGTCGGGACATCCTAGTGATTATGGGATGTTGAGGGTTTTCGACTGTGTCGCGTATTCACACGTTAAACAAGGTAAGCTCGAGCCGAGAGCGGTAAAATACGTTCTTTTGGGGTATCCTGAAGGTGTGAAGGGATACAGACTATATAGGCTTGATAATGAATCACCTAAAACAGTCACAAGCAGGAACGTGGTCTTCAATGAAAGTGTCATGCACAAAGACACGTTGAAGGATACTGGTGCAGGTAAAGATAAGTCTGTTGAGGAATTACAGGTTGAGGTGGAACTGCAGAGGTTAAATAATCATACGCCTGAGGAAGACCATCCAGGTCAGGAAGATCAAACAGGTCAGGAAGATCAGACAGATCAGGAAGACCAAACAGATCAGGAAGATGGCTATGATGAAGATGCAGGGGTTCAAGAAATTGATCATCCACCGGATCTCACAGATTATCAATTGGTTCGGGATAGAGAGCCAAGGACAAGAACGAAACCGGCAAGGTTTCGGGATGAGAGTAATATGGTTGCTTACGCGTTTGCTGCAGCAGAGGAAGAAGATACTCATGAACCATTGACATACCAGGAAGCAGTTGCTTGTGAAGACAATTCTAAGTGGAAAGCTGCTATGAAAGAAGAGATAGATTCTCTGAGGAAGAACAAGACCTGGGTGTTGGTAGATCATCCAGTTGGGCAAAAGCTGGTGAGTTGCAAATGGCTGTTCAAAATAAAAGAAGGGATTGAAGGTGTTCAAACGCCTAGGTACAAGGCAAGGTTGGTAGCTCGTGGATTCACACAAAGGGCAGGTATTGATTACAATGAAGTATTTTCGCCGGTAGTTCGACACACATCTATTCGAGTTATACTTGCATTGACTGCGTGTAAAGATTATGAGCTGGAGCAGCTTGATGTAAAGACGACGTTTTTACATGGAAATCTTGAAGAAGTGATCTACATGAGGCAGCCACCGGGATTTGAACAAGGTATGTTTGTTAAAGAAATCTCTTTATGGTTTGAAGCAGTCACCTAGGCAATGGTACAAGAGGTTCGATGAGTATATGCTGAGCAACGGGTTTAAGCGTAGCAATTACGACAGCTGCGTATATTACAGGAGTTATGCACCAGGGGAGTATATCTATCTATTGTTATATGTAGATGATATCCTGATTGCTTGTAAAAGCAAGGCTGAGATCGCGGCTACCAAGTCTTTGCTTAAAAGGGAGTTCGACATGAAAGAGCTCGGGGAAGCAAAGAAGATTCTTGGTATGGAGATCTTCAGGGATCGGAGTCGCAAGATTCTAAGGGTGTCACAATCCGGGTACGTTTCTAAAGTTTTAAAAAGGTTTAGAATGGACAACGGGGAGTCGGTTCAGACACCATTGGATGGGCAATTCAAGCTGTCGTTGAAAGATTGCCCAGTTAGGGATTGTGATGTTGAAAGAATGAGTAGGGTGCCATATTCAAATGCGGTTGGGAGCTTAATGTACTTGATGGTATGCACGAGGCCATACATAGCGTATGCAGTAAGTGTAGTTAGCAGATATTTGGCGAATCCGGGTAAACTCCATTGGGAAGCAGTGAAGTGGATTATGAAATATTTGTAGGGTACTGTAAATGTAGGTTTGGTGTATGGGACAAATCGTGGCAACCATGTGGACGTAACAGGTTTTGTTGATTCAGACTACGCCAAGGATCCGGATAAGGGTAGGTCTCTCACTGGTTACGCATTTTTAGTACAAGGATGTGTTGTAAGCTGGAAGGCAACGCTACAACACGTGGTGGCTCTTTCAACTACAGAGGCAGAGTATATGGCCCTTACTGAGGCTGTGAAGGAAGCTATTTGGCTAATAGGACTCTTGGAAGAGTTCGGCGTGAAGCTCAACACTGTTGCAGTTAATTGTGATAATCAGGGCGCGATTCACTTATCGCGGAATCATGTTTTTCATGAGAGGACAAAGCACATCAATGTGCGTTATCACTTTATCAGAGAAGTCTTGGAAGCTAAGACGGTCGAAGTTCTGAAGGTGGGTACTGAACACAATGCTGCGGATGCCTTGACGAAGGTGGTACCTGGACGCAAGTTACAACACTGCTTGGAATTGCTGAGTGTTGGGATAGGCTAATATATGCCTAAGGTGGAAATTGTTATGTTTAGTCATTATATTCGCTTATGTCGTGTCTAAGGAATCAAGAGTCGAGTAGCCTAGTTTCTTAATAGCTATGAATAAAGGTCGGTTGGCAATGTCTAAGCCCAACCCGACCCGTAGGACTTGTATAGTCGGTTCCCCCTCATCTCTATAAAAGGAGGTGAGGGGGAACGAACCAAACACGTCATTCTTTCAATAAACTAATCGGGAAACGATTAGGGATATTACCTTGTGTGGGCGTCGCTTTACTTTTCTGTCGATTGCTGTATGTGAGTGTTCTTCGATCGATATTCCGCATCTAGATAACCAGGATTGTAGGGATTAAACCCTACAAGAATGACTCAAAAAACAAAAAAGCGATTCTAGTGTTTGGTAAAAATGAAGAATGCAGTCCTCGAATTGACTAAAAAACGTTTCATGTGTTTGGTACATCTATTCTTATGAGCTTCGTTTTTTATCAAATGTAGTTAACTTTAAAACTTGTGTTATTCCGATAACGTTTTTATCATGTCACTTTTTGTTTATTTATACTATCATTATAAACAATGAATAATATATACTCAAGTAGAGGACATTGCAGCACATTCAAACTAAGTAGACCAGATCACCAGGTGTCCAGACGAAAACGAAACACTCGTCCGAATCATGAGTATGCCACAAACACAATGAATAAATGAACGAAAATTACAAATTCATTCCTAGAGGCGAGAACCACAAATACATTACAAATGATTTCTTGATAAAATCATGCAACATAAATTGGAACGGAAAAGACCACCATCCCATTATTTACAACTTAATTTCATATGTTGTTAATGAAGTAGAGAAGCCCAGACCATGATTCATGGCAACACATCAATGGGCCACATTAAAACTATACTTAATTATATTGAAGAAATAAGAAAATTCCAAATACAAATTAATATCAATGTTTAAACTATTACTCCCTAGTGTTAATTTTAACAACTGATGAATACGAACAGAAGATGCGAAGACGGGATAATAATTACGTTAAATCTTATTGGGTGTAAGATAAAAATTAGTTTGTGAAAAATAATACCAATTAAAGATGGGATAATAATTACCATAAGACCTTCCATGGGAATAAATTAATGTATACGTACAGAAGATGCGAAGACGAGGATTAAGATTCTTATTTGAATTGTTCATTGTGTTAAAGAATGAAACAATTTGATTAGAATGTGAGTTGCACGTGAAAATGGGCTTTATACCCTTCACTTGTTATTTTTTGTAACGTGATCTTCCATTCCTCAAAGAATGAATAAGGGAAAAGGTTTGTGTTGAAATCTTGATTCTCCATCATTCTTCACTTTTTATGAAGAATCAAAACGGGTGAAAGGGAATGGAATACTGACCCTTTGTTTCCATTCTTTTCCGCATACAAACGATGGAATTAATTCTCTATGTCATTCTCGGCATTCCATTCCATCGTACCAAACGTCCCCTATGTGTATTTTTATTCAAATGAGAAAATAGAATGTCAACAACCAACCCCTTTCCATGGTGGAAAGGGGTATTTATATCCAAGGCCACTATTTGGGCTTGGGCCGACCCATGACAAGCCCATGGGTCGGTTTCTTACTTAACTTAATAAGTAACATTAAGTACGAGCTATTACAACATAAATAATATTGTGGAGTGACCGATACTTCTAATATACGTTAAAACGTATTTCTAACAATCTCCCCCTAAGGGAGGTCACTCCACGTTACAAAGTTCTAAACCTAGCATACTATACTAAGTCTTCGTTCTTCAGCTCGTAGTCTTTTCTTCTTTTTTTTTGTTGTGACTATGTTTATTTGATCTTTTAGGCTTTGGCTTGAGAGCATTGTTTATTTGGCCTTTCACGTGCGATCTTTGCCTTCTTGTGAATCTTGCCTCCTCGTGACTCCATGTTCCACACACTTATGTCTTTTTGTTGAATTCTCGAAAGCTTCAGAGTTTGGTACAGCGGAAGACTTCATTTTTCACTTTCTTGAATTTTGCTGAACTTTGATGCAGAAAAACATAAGCATGTGGGAACGACTTCAACAGGTACACCGCAACGCCACCGTCTTCAACTGGTACACAGCAACGCCACCGTCTTCAACAGGTACACATCAACGCCACCGTCTTTAACAGGTACACAACAACGACACGAATAAAATGGCTTTGACATTTTATTCTAATTCGGTAGCATTTTACCTCCGGTCGGTGAAGACCGTTGGACGATATTAGATATCGTACCCGTGACGGATAGTTTCAATTAAGTAACTTCCTGACAGGATTTCGCGGGTAAACCCGTTCTCTTTATTCGACCGTCCAAAGCTGACTGCGAACATAAAGAGTGAATCACTTGGATAAATTATCCTTGTGATTGAAGCCGTCAATTCATGAAACCTGGAACAAGTGAATTTCAATTAAGATTTTCACCATCGTTGCTTTCCAGTTATCACGAGCTCAATTCATAAAGAATCTTGCACGTCACCTACCAAGTGCTGTTTGATGTTAACACTAGAAGGATTTCCACTCGTCACTGTGATCAATAAAGAGTCACTCTGAGTGTTCTGGCAAGATCATATGATAATGCGTAGAGGCCTGGAACGAGTTTAAGTTCAATTTAAGAATTAAACCACTGTTTCTTTCCAGTTTTTCACAAGATTGGTTCTAAAAGAACCGCACGTGTAACCTACCATGAGCTTGTTTGATGTTGGCTCAAGCAGGATTTCCATCTTCATTGTAATACTTGCGTATTACTCGGATGTTCTGGCAATATTACAAGAATACTGCGTAGGACTCATAAAAATCTCTTACTTTTCAAAGTGTGTGAGAAAGCAAGGAATAAATGGAAAGTGTCCTAATGAGACTTTTGATGATCTCTTGGCTCTAGACTCGATAGTGCGTTTTGATTTAGTGAGCGATGGCTGGAGAGGAGTGCCACCTTTTCAATATCAGTCTATTCGGAGTGAATAAACCAATAGATAACGTATTGATCTCCGTGTGATTAAAACAAATACCTTTTGAGAGATATTTGAGTTAGTTGGGAAGGGTTGTGCATTGCATCACTGGGTCCATGATGTCTTTCTTCAATATCGAGAATCATTAACAAAAATGATCTCAATAGCATATGTATTGACCCGGTTTCTGCCTAAAGTTATAAGGAGGGCTTCTTTCTTTACACCCTTTATCTTTACATTTCTTTTTCATTCTTCAACCCCTTCAGTACTTACCAATACATCATCACTAGCACCTTGTTGTGATTGTTCCAATGCTAGCATCAGTAATTAGTCGGTACTCAGCTACGTTCACAATCTTTCTCCATCTTTCCTAGGACTTCTAATTCTATCTAGGGAATTGTCCTTGGGAAGATTCCATCGGCTCTGATGAATCATTGGACTAAACCTATTCCTACCACCCTTTTGTCACCACATTCGTCGTGAATTAAGCGTGTTTTGGGAAGGAATAGGCACTATGAAAAATCCTTGAAAGTCACTTAAGGTACTTGTGATATTGAAATCAAAAGTTTTGTACCTTAGGTGTTTTGTTCATCAAAAAGGCTCCCCCTTAATACGTGCTTTACACATATTAAGTTGGAATATCGTTAAGTCTTTTTCATCTTTTAGCCAAGTATCATTTAAGTCTCCTTAATCCCATTTTCTCCCCTTATCCAAAATGTTAACCATTAATATTTGGGATATTGAATGGATTAACCGGTCTTTGGGTAAAAATGAAATCGATGTTCGGCCATAGAACATGTTAATGATCCCCCTTAAATTAATAAGGGATAGTTGTAGTGCTTTAGTATGATATATTTTGAAAGATTTAGAATCTCGTGAGAAATTCTTGAAAAATTATCATACCTTAACACTACATCAAGCCGTAAAAGCACAATATTCACAAATTTACATATTCACAATTAAAAACCAATATAAAGTGGACCTGAAAAGTACGACCCATTAGATGGATCGTTGCAGTAACTTGTGGTGCACTCCATATGGTCTACCACCAACGAACCTTTCTAAGCTCCTCATCAATCTACGTTCCCGGAGCTTTTGATCAATCTTCTTGATCACATACTTCGCCATTTGCCGATAACCCTGATGCCAATCCTCAGTCATCTCTGGTAAAGACCCTCCCGAATTAAGATGCTCCAACTTTCCTCTGACGTATATGAGAGTCCCATCACTATACTTATAAAGCTCACCCACCCTCATAAACTTCATTATCCCTCGACTGTTCAAGTAGAAAATCCCGTAACTCGGAACAGAAATGCCGGTATAGGGACATCTTGTGACATATTGAGGTAGAACTTGATTCACTGGACGGGTTAGGTTAAGCTTCCTTTGGTAGCTTTCAACTCCCAATTGAAGATCTTTAACTCGTTTCTTGATAACAACGCTTCGTGTGAACATACGAAGTGCTGTATTCAAGGCAATGATGTCTTCACGAGCAATATGGGTGAGTTGATCCCGGGTCATCATAAGCAACATGTCTTCGATATCCTCAAGGCGAATGATAGAAAAATCTCCCTGATGGATTGTGTATTCTCTGTCATCCTCCCTTTTTAGACGAATCTCCGTCACATGATAATAGCCATTCTTGGCTTCAGTTTTCAGCCCTAAGATACCGGAGATGCGGATATTGGATCTAACGTTACTTCCTGAATTGGCTAAGCAGCAACCCCTGTACGCCCTTCGAACTCGTTCGTCCCAATGTGATGCACCTATAACAGCATACATATCATAATTACGATTTACCTTTGGGACCCATAGTCGGTTTACCTTTTCCTCGATCCAGGGTATTGTCCCCCAGTTAGTAGCTTTCAGCAAGGTCAGGGAGGTTGCGTACTTTGATGAACCCTTGAGGAGATAATCAAGATCAAAGGTGACGAAGAAGTCGAGAGCAATTTGATTATCTTGAGAAGGATCAAGTGGAGGTGGAGCTCTTTCTGATTCATGGAGGCCTGGCCTTTGAACGGTGTTAAGAGCTTTCAGGACCTCGTCAGTATAATACTCGTACTCCATTCGGGTTAACCTGGTTTTGGCGCGAATTCTCTTATCCTTTAGCGCTCTCTTCACCAAAGACGGAGTGACCGAAGACTTATACTCATGAGCCAGAAATGCACACAAGTCTATCGGACTACAGATACAGAGATATAGAACATCTCTGTCAGCGTCTGTGATTGGATCATATTGAGCCGCTGCCGTGATCCAAGCTTGTGGCGGTGCAGTCTCGTCAATCTCCAATGTGTCTGCCCAGTCCCGTGTGCTTGACTCAGGAACAGTAGTTTGTGGTTCTTGTTGTAGAGGATTAGAGACATGAACATCTGCTGGTTCTGATTCAGGCATCTCGGTGGTGTCATGAACCGGCGAGTGTTGTGCAGCTTCAGGTTCAGTTACTGACTCTGCAATCACAGGAGCAACAACAGAACTAACAGGGTTAGTGGTAACAGGTATAGACACATCAATAGATGTACCGGGAATCGATGATGCCGTAGTAGCATTCACATCATGGCGCCACTTGGATCGTCTTGATTCTGTTGAGGTGGATTTTTCTTTCTGTGCAGCATCTTTTTGAGACTTGGTACCAGACTTAGATGGTTTCTTTGTGCTGGCTACCTTGTCCTCCGTTTCAGTCTGTTTACCATCATCATCCTCATCGTCATCCTCGTTGCTTCCCTTAGCACTCTCCTCATTTCCGTCACCACCATCATCACCATCATCACCATCATCATCCTCATCATCATCACCATCATCGTCACCATCATCATCCTCTTCTTCTTCTTCTTCTTCTTCTTCACCTTCTTCTTCCCCGTCACCCTCTTCTTGTTCACTTTCTTCTCTTTCTTCCTCAGGCAGAATGTGGTAAGGTACCACACTTCCAAACATCTTAAATAGCCGATCATCCTCCATAATAGCGTCATTGAGTGACTTGTAGAGAGCCCGTTGAACTTTAGATTTATCAAAAGATCCAAGTTCCCTCATGTGAGCTTTGAGGATCTTCTTTAATTCAAAATCCGTCAAGTCATAGGCAATTTTGTAGGCGGATTCAGAAGGATTGGACGACTTAATCATCAAGTTATCAGCTGTGAGTTTCTTCATCTCATCACGCAGTTTTGGCATAAGGGACTCAACGGATTCTTTCACTCTCTCTTCAACAGAAGCTTCAAGTGTTTCTTTCTACTCCTTGTATTTATCCCTCATAGCTTGAAGTCTCGTGATTCGTGCTGCATACTTATTAGCTACAGCCTGCTTAACCTGAGCTAGTTCTTCTGCATGAGCTTTACGTGTCGTCTCCATCTCTGCAGCGAACTTAGCTAACATCTCTTCTTGGGCTTTCTTTGAGGCTTCTTCACTTTGCACTCGTCTAAGTAGCTCCTCTCGAAGATCATTCATCTCTCTTCTTTGATTATCCGTGTGTTTATCCAACATTTCTGCCATTACAAATGCAGCCATTGAAGACGATGCAGAGCTACTCTGGGTTGGTTGAAGAGGCTCGGTTGTGACTACAGTACTAAGGATGGAAGTTATTGGAGGTGGAAGGAATGGTGTTGGAACCGGTCGGGTTGGTAAGGGCTGGATTGGTGGAGGTTGAGTTACTAAGGGCTGGGTAGGTACCATGAGTGTAGGAGCACCAGACTCTTTTTCACCACTTGCTGAAACAGGGATGGATGTCTCCTTCGAAGTAGAATACCGTTCAGGTGATCCAAACTCATCAATATCCTCTGGCTCCTCGTACTCTTCTTCAATATTTATTTGTGCACCCGAACCACTACCTCCCGTGTCTTTCCTACTCTTTTCAATAGCTATCTTCATTAATTTTCTCTCAGCCTTGTCAAGAGTAGGATCGACATCCACATCATCTTCATCGTGGAGAACGAGCTCATCAGCCTTGCTCTTTCCCTTCTTAGTCTCAGTCTTCTTCTTCTTGGTTTCGGGTTCAGGTAAAGCAACTGTTTGCTTGCGTTTACCTTTACTCTTGACCGTAGTAGACGAGTCTTCTTCCGTCTAAAGGCTTGCTTTTAGCTTCTTGATTTCTAGTAGCAATAGTTTGTAATCACCAGAAGCTTTAATTCTATCCGTCAGAAGATAATCGGGAATAGGACCAGGAATAACAGCACCAGATGGTCCTTCATGCCTTAGATCCACAGTGCGATCAGCCTCTTCAGTGTGATGACAACTTGCTGCACGCCTATCAATATTAACATCATTCTTCATAAAATAATTAATGATAAGCTTGATAAACCGAGGGTAAGGAAAGAAATTAGTCTTCAGCTTCTTGTTTTGGAAGAGTTGAAAGGTGAATTCTTCCCAAAACAATAATGCATAATCTGCATTTGAGCCTTTGTACATTTCATGGAAGATGTTCATGATTGGACTACGCACAGCATCATGCCCAGATGTTTTGGGTGTAAGACATCTACTGAGAATACCCAAGATTGCTCTCCAAGGTTGACCTACTTTAGCGGTGGTAAAATCAGACACAACTCGTATGTCAGGACATCCAAGAGCCTCAAACATCTCCATGAGTTCGTCTTTGGTAGGATCCCTCGAAAATGACATACCTTTGGGTGTATCCTGTATTCCAAATATCTTGCGGAAGTCTGAAACTGTGAGTGTCTGCTGCTTGTTGTCGAGAGTGAAGGTGATCTTGTTTGAAGTACTTTCCTTGGTAGCCCAGAACTCATACATGTAATCATATGGCACCGAGGCAGTACTCCTTAAAGCATTCTTGAAGTGAGAGTGATCAAGGATTGCTATGGCGACTTTAAATCCATGGTGAGTGGATTTTGAGACTTGCTTCATTCGGTAATTGTTTGGTATGAACTTGAGTGTTCTTGCTTCGGCAATTGCGGCTGTTCTAGCATCTTGGAGTGCTTGTACTGTTGGATTAGTCATCGTATCTGCTTAAGATAAGACATAAAAGGTTGATGCACAAAATATATATATATATATATATATATATATATATATATATATATATATATATATATATATATATACCATTAAGACTTTTAAGCATAACACATTTCAACAAGTAATTTTAACAAGCAAACAACTATCAATCCAACAAGTCTTCATTCGGAACTCTTCATTTGGAACTCTTCATTCGGAACTCCTTTATTCGGAACTCTTCATTCGGAACACCTTCATTCGAAAGTCCTTCATTCGGAAGTCCTTCATTCGGAACTCTTCATTCGGAAGTCCTTCATTCGGAACTCTTCATTCGGAAGTCCTTCATTCGGAACTCTTCATTCGGAAGTCCTTCATTCGGAACTCTTCATTCGGAAGTTCGTCCGGAACTTCTTCATTCGGAAGTTCATCCGGAACTTCTTCATTCGGAAGTTCATCCAGAACTTCTTCATTCGGAAGTTCATCCGGAACATCTTCATTCGGAAGTTCATTCGGAACATCTTCATTCGGAAGTTCATTCGGAACTTCTTCATTCGGAAGTTCATTCGGAACTTCTTCATTCGGAAGTTCATTCGGAAGTTCATTCAGAACTTCTTCATTCGGAAGTTCACTCGGAACTTCTTCATTCGGAAGTTCATCCGGAACTTCTTCATTCAGAAGTTCATCCGGAACATCTTCATTCAGAAGTTCATTCGGAACTTCTTCATTCGGAAGTTCATCCGGAACTTCGTCATTCGGAAGTTCATCCGGAACATCTTCATTCGGAAGTTCATTCGGAACTTCTTCATTCGGAAGTTCATTCGGAACTTCTTCATTCGGAAGTTCACTCGGAACTTCTTCATTCGGAAGTTCACTCGGAACTTCTTCATTCGGAAGTTCATTCGGAACTTTTTCATTCGGAAGTTCATTCGGAACTTCTTCATTCGGAAGTTCATTCGGAACTTCTTTCATTCGAAAGTTCATTCAGAACTTCCTTCATTCGGAAGTTCATCCGGAACTTCCTTCATTCGGAAGTTCATTCGGAACTTCTTCATTCGGAAGTTCATCCGGAACTTCCTTCATTCAGAAGTTCATAATCCTTGTTCATCCGGAAGTTCTAAACGCACCCTATAAATGATTATTCGAGGCGCGATTGTGAGTTTAAGGCATGCTAAGGCAAAACATCTTTCTAAGAATATTCCGAGTAAAACCCACCTAAAACCCTAGTCAATTAATCCCTAATTAGGCAAACGAACCCTAATTTGATAAAGTTGATTACCCGAATCAGTTAACTTGATTTAACTGATGAATTAGGCGAATTATAAGTTAAAGATTGATGTTTGTACCTTGTTTGATCGAATGAAACGGATTGTGAGATGAAGACGAGAGTTTGTGAAAGCTTTGTGTGTGTTTATGTGTGTGTTAATGGCGGCAGAGAGAAAGAAGATAGTAACTAGAAAAAGAAAAACGGGGAAGGGGATTTGACTTAGTCAAAATTTTCAACAAAATTCACCCATTGTCACATTTAACCCTAAACTTTACTTTTCTTTTCCTTTTTAGTTAATAACTTCGTTTAGGCTAACATCCGTTTAATCACTTAACAAACGTTAGTCTATCTCAATGTAATAACTATTCTAACCCTCACACAACTTAAGCAACGCATCCTATTAGCAAAACTCCGAGATCTAAAGCAATTCCTATCTCATTGAGCGAGCACAAGTTGTATTCTAAAGCAAGACCACTCATAAACCATTTAGCCAATTAATTTTCCTCAAACACTTTTGAAACTCGTTTTGATGACGAAGATGATTTAATATTTTCTCCCCCTTAAACGATGACCGTTTTCTATTTAAAGAGCTGTAGTCATTGTTTAAAGAGTCAAATATTGATGAAAACATTTCCAATTAATGTCTTAAAAAGATTGATTCGTGGTGGCAATAAGATTTCTCTTATTTTGACAAATTAATGCACTGAGACGTACACTAACTCGTGTTAGACCAAGTTGTAAAGTAAACTTGATCCCTTTGCATGATTTGGCTTGTAAATCATGCCCGAGAAAATTAATTCCCGTTGTGAGCCAACGTTTTCCAAGGAAATACGTGACTTTAATGCGAAAACCGGGTTGCAGTCAGAAATAACTACAAGCCATAATGGGCATGTTTTAAAAAATGTACAACTTTTATACGGACTCTATTTATGGCGCCGTGTCAATATTGATCGACATTTCTAAAGCCGTAAATATTACCGTACTAAAAGACATGTCCGATTTAAAAAAAACGAAAAATATTTTTGGTTTTTCTTGATTTTATATTTTTTATGGTTTTTGTAGGTTTTATATATATTTTTTTTATGGTTTTTCTTGGTTTTATATTTTTGTATTTTTCTTTTTGTGGTTTATATATATACGATAATATACATGGTCACGAACAAAGGATACGCCTGAATAGTTTACCACCACTATTCAGCTGATTCTTCTGCCAATTCTTTGAGAGTCGCTGGAGAGAATGATTTCATGCCAAGCTTGTCGATCAAAAACTCGATTCGTCCTCGATCTAAGGCTTTGGTGAACATATCTGCCAGCTGATACTCAGTGGTGACAAAATACAGCTCGATCACTCCGTTCTCCACCTGCTCTTTGATGAAATGGTAGCGAATGTCTATGTGCTTGGCCCAGGAGTGTTGAACATAGTTGCAGCAAAGGGCAATGGTGCTCTTGTTGTCACAATACATCGGGATTTTGTTGAATCCCAAACCGTAGTCAGTTAATTGTGATCTCATCCAAAGGACTTGAGCACAACAGCCGGCCATGGCGATGTATTCAGCCTCTGTGCTAGAAATTGCAGCGCTTTTCTGCCTTTTTGAAGACCAACTGATCAATCTGTCTCCAAGGAGTTGCACAGATCCAGAAGTGCTACGCCTCGTGTCTTGACACCCAGCATGATCGGCATCTGCGTATGATATTAAAGCAATAGAGGAATCTTTCGGATACCATAGACCACGATGAAGTGTTCCTTTGAGATATCGAAAGATCCTTTTAACAACATGTAGGTGCTTTTCGGTAGGCCGAGCCTGATACCGGGCACACATGCATACGGCAAATTGCAAATCAGGCCTGCTAGCAGTCAGATAGAGAAGGGTGCCGATCATCCCACGGTAAAGTTTTGGATCGACAATAGTCCCATTCCTATCTTCATCTAACTTGGATTTCTCCACCTTTGGAGTGTCCACGGGGTCACAATTTTCAAAGTTATATTTCTTTAAAGATTCCAGAGCATATTTGGATTGATTAATAAAGATGCCTCTGGGATTCTGAGAAATCTGTAATCCTAAGAAAAATGAAATTTTCCCATCATTGACATCTGAAAGCGTGTGGACATTATCTTCTCAAAGCGTTTTGACAATTCTATGTTAGAGGCAGCAAATATTATATCATCAACATAAATTTGTACAAGTATCATGTCGTTGTCCTCCTTGAGAGTGAATAGAGTGGGGTCCACTTTGCCTTTGGAGAAGCCTTCCGAGATGAGATATGTTGAAAGGAGATCATACCACGCGCGTGGAGCTTGTTTCAACCCATAGAGAGCCTTCTTAAGCTTGTACACATGATTAGGAAACTCCGTGCTAACGAACCCATCCGACTGACTAACATAGACTTCTTCCCTTAGTTCACCGTTCAAAAATACCGTCTTCACATCCATTTGATAGACGATCATGTTCATATGAGCAGCATACGCAAGGAATAGTCTAATAGCCTCCAATCATGCAACAGGAGCAAAAGATTCTTCAAAGTCGATACCCAAGGCTTGTTTGTATCCTCTAGCAACCAATCTAGCCTTATTCTTCAAGACTGCACCCATCTCATCAAGTTTAACCTTATAAACCCACAACAAAGTAAGGATGTTAACCTTGTCAGGGAGAGGAACTAATTCCCATACTTCAAGTCGTTGAAATTCATTTATTTCCTCTTGCATGGCTTCAATCCATGAAGATTAAGTCATAGCCTGTTGCCAGTTTTTAGGTTCAACTTCGGAGAGAAATGCATCAAAGTAGCAATAGAGTGCACTCTCTTGTAATTGATGGCGTATAGAGACTGGTCGATCGAGACTTCCAATGACATTCCTAATTGGGTGATCTTTTGTCCATTTGGTGCTATGTTTTTCAATCCGTGGTGGTCTGGAGTGAACAATTGAAGGAGCTTCTTCTGAGGTAGACGCGGCTGAAGGGTTTTCAGGTATCGGTACACCAAAGAAAGGAAGCTCTTGTAGGTGAGAATATTCCAAATCGTGATCAATAGAATCCTCTTCCACATCATTTGGCACAAGTAAGGGTGATGATTTAGGTGTAGTTTGAGAATCACTTGGTAAAGGTGCATCCGGTTCAATGTTAATTGAAGATGCATTAGGTAAAGCCTCATTAGCTTGAGCAACAACTTCAGGGATTGGAGCTATCACTACAGGTGCTGGAACTTCATCATTTGGGGGATCAAAGAATTCATCAAACAACGGTTGAAATAGTTTATCCCACTCGGGCCTTGTAGGTGGTAAAAATGATGTAGAAGTAGGATTATTAGGAATTAATCCGGAACTAATAGCACCGGTTCCCATCTCGTGAAGCGCGGGTTCAGAGCTGCGTTGCTCAGAAGCCATCGCTGTCAGCTCATCGAAATCTGCGTCCATAGTTTCTACGATCTTACCAAGACGACGGTTGTAAATTCGGTATGCTCTCTTGGAGGGTGAGTAACCAATGAAAATACCTATATCGGCTTTCGGTTGAAGCTTGCCCAAGTTCTCACTATTAATGTTTGGATAACAAAGAGCCCCAAACACATGAAAAAATGAAACATCGGGTTTACGATCATGTAGAAGCTCGTAAGTTGTTTTTCCATGGCGTTTCCGAATGATAGTGCGGTTTTGGGTGAAACATGCAGTAGATACAGCTTCTACCCACAAGAACAATGGAGCGTTCGCATAAATCAGCATAGTCCTAGCAGCTTCCATAAGCGTACGATTCCGTCTTTCAACGACACCGTTTTGTTGTGGAGTACGTGCAGCGGATGTTTCATGTGAGATACCAACTTCTTCATAGTAATCACGAAGAGTCTGGTTGACGAACTCTGTTCCATTATCTGTACGAATACGGCGGACAGTAGTATTTAAACGTACCTGAATGAATTTCAGAAAAGTGATGATAGCCTTCGGTGCTTCATCCTTTGTACGTAGAAATCTAACCCATGTAAACCTGGAGAAATCATCCATAATAACAAGAATGAATTTCTTACCGCTCACTCTTTCAGTTCTCATTGGTCCACAAAGATCCATATGCAAAAGATGAAGTTTTTCTTGATTGGTGTCTTCAGCTTTGGGCTTGTATGATTTCTTGGTACTTTTCCCCCTTGAACACGCGGAACATAAATGATCCTTGTGAAATTTGAGCTTTGGAAGACCACGAACTAATTCATTTTTAGCCAGATGATTAATAGCATCAAAGTTGAGATGAGATAATCTGCGATGCCATAACCATGACTTGGTCTTAGATGCTTTAGAGAGAAGACATACTGGAGAGGCGGCCATCATGTCTTGTAGGGACAACGTATAAAGATTTGCACCACGAGATCCCTTCAACAAGTCTTTTCCTTCCAAGTTGTGGATGAAACAAGTATGTTGTCGAAAAGCAACCTCTAGGTTGGAATCACAAAACTGTCCTACTGAAAATAAATTATGACCAAGACCTTCTACATAGTATACCCTTGAAATCGTAACGTTTCCAATCTGATATTCACCATACCCCATTATCTTTGCAATATGATCATTACCGAATTTAACCGTTCCAAGAAACTTGCTGACGAAATTTCGGAGCATCGAGCGATCTCCGGTCATATGCTTTGAACAACCGGAGTCCAAATACCAGAGGATGATTTGGACCACCTGAAAATATCACCAGACGAGGACAATGTAGAGGTATCGGAATCTGAATGTTCCTTGTTATTAGCAGGTACAGATTTAAAAATCTTAGATTTGCTAACTTTAGGTTTCTTAGATTTCCTAGCCTTCTTCTTCCTAGTTTGTGGTGTAGATTCTAGTTGGCTTAAATCCTGAGGTATTTCTTCACTGATAGGCACTATAGTGGGGGCTGACCTAATTAAAGGGCGATGTTTCCATACTTTAGTGCTAGTGTGCCTAACTAAAGGACGCTCAGACCTAACCTCAATGGATGCATTCCTAGTTAAAGGGCACATTTTTCCATCTAATGTAAAGGTCCTACCAGTGGGACGCCATTGCCAGCCAACTTGGGCACGAGTTCTACTAGTTGGCTTCCATTCAAGATCATTCCTAATGGCATTCATTTCATTCACATGATCAATAAGACACAAATCACGACGTTGGGAAAACATACATTTATTACAATTCCAACATTTCAAATCAGAATTCACAAATGGTTTAGGCTTCTGCACAGGCGTAGAGCTTTTAGTCTTAACATGATTCTTTTTATTTAAATCTGAACTAACATTCCTATGGTGAGCTTCTACTTTCTTCTTGTTGGTACTACTAGTGGAGGGCTTGATCTTATCTTTCTTGAGTGGCGATCCTTTAGCCTTAGTAGACTCTTTTACTCTTGTAGAAGGCAAAGTGGGAACATTAGCAACAGATTTTAAAGGTGCCTTACTTGATGGTGCCAATGACGGTTTTGCTCCTGGGGTCTTATTGAGTGGAGTTACAGCAATGGGTCGATTAGTGAGTAGTGCAGAACCTGGTTTACCTATGTATTGCAAATATGCTAAGCAATATTGAACTCGCTTAATATATGCATGAGCTGAATAATAGTAGCTACTTGAGGGATCTAAGGCATAAAGATCGTCTAAAATATCCCTAACAAGATCTACATGCTTAATTGCATTCCTCATATAATCATCGTAGGTAACCGGGTTTTTCTTATGGAGCGGGTTCTTATAAAGCACTACTGACTTGGTTGTTGGAGCACTAGAGGACGGTGCAGAGTTGGCAGCTAAGTTATTAACAGCTTCTTGTCGTGTGAGAAGTGTCTCCTTTAACTCGGCCAAAACCATGTTTTTGTCAATGAGCAGGATGTTTAAGTCAGAGATTTCCTCACATTTTTGGTTCAATTGTTCAACATAAGATTGTTGCTATGCCGCACTAAAAGCGAAGCGTTCTTCTAGTGAACCATAAAGTTTGGACATTCCCTGTCTTGCACGATCCATCTCCCCTAGAATAGACGAAAGTCTAATTTCTAAGTCCTGGTTTTTAAACTCTGCAGCCTCTAGTTCCAATTTTAGTGTTTCATTTGATGACACATCTCTCTTTAATCTCATAATCTCTTCCTCTAATGCCTTAACTATTGCAATCATCTTGTCACTCGTCTCAACACCGTTTTCACAACCATTTGTTATCAAAAGATCCTCATTTTAAGTTTGTTGTTGTAATTCTAAAGATATACAATGTTGTTCAAGTTGATTAAAGCGTTTTGAAAGTAAATTGTAAGAATCTTGTAGCAGCGTTAGATTCGTGACAAGAATGATTATCTACCTCATTTACAGTATCAGCAATATTTACAGAGAGATCACACACATCATCACATATATTCACAGCATCACATTTAATCATAGCGGATGTAAGCTCATTCGAATAATTAATATTGACAGTAGTAAGCACATCACACGAAATTACTTGGGACAAGAATCGGTCATATTCGGATAAAATCTTTTCCTTTTCAATTAATTGTAGTTCGTAAGCGGTGTCCATTTCATAAAACACTTTTTGAACTTCTGCAATTTCAAACTCAAGATTTTCCTTAAGAGATGTAAAACTTCCTTTTAGACTTTCGACAAACGGATTGATCTCATTCTTAAACACCTCGTTCATGTGTTCTAAAGCCCATTCTCCGGCGTTTAAGCCATTTGAAGTCGTACATTCCAAAATGACCTTGTCAAAATTAGTAAAGTATTGATTAATCTCTTGCAAGTTTAACCATACAGTGCTAACAGGTGGAATATCCTTTGGAATTTCCTTAGGACCTTCCATTTTGACAAGTGTAGGAAGTGTACTAGGGTTTTCTTCATTTAACATGTAGGTTGGTGCTGTAATGAGATTTTTGTCCATATGGAAGCGAATTCTAAAATCCGTTTTAGCAAGCTCCTGATTCATTTTAAAATAATCACAATCGGGATATTTTGCAAAGTTGTATGACCGATTCTCATCAACTAGATCCTTACTTGTGCGATCCTCGAAAGTAACAATCGGATCTAAGACCAATCCTAATTGGGTTGCATTATAAAGTCTTGGACTATGGATAAGAGCTTGTTTTGCATACCGTGGGTTAGGGGGAAGGCCTTTTTGACGCGATAAGTTAAATTCTCTAAACGAAGCATCAAATAAGTGCACTAGTTGAGAGGCAGCGTATTGTCTTAAAAGCAAATAATCTAAACTTCTAATCTTATTAGCCGCATTAATTTCCATTTCATTCTTCTTAGACTCGAGTAATTCAAAATCTGTTTGAAGTTTTTGAAAATTAGTGACCACTAACTCTTTTTCTTTAAGTTCATTAGAAAGATCTGCTCTTAAGGTTTCAATTTCTTGCAAATGACCCATTTGTTTGTTTCGAAAATGATCATATTCGGGATTTGTTAGAACACTAGACGAAGGAACTAATTCCAAAGTTTGAACTTTCTCGTTGTATAAGGCAAGCTCATCAGACAAATTCTTATTCTTAGCTAGGGTTTCTAAGAGTGCAGCATTCATTTGGCTAAGTAATGTAGCAGGAACCATGACCAAATCTTGTTGAGCAGGAGTATGCGTATGCGAAATGGCTCCCGGTTGTGATTCACTCAAAGTCTGGGGACTCACATTGATATTACTATCATTGATTGTCTCCTCATTTGAAAGACTCACCACCGAAGACTCATTCGAATCAGCACGCTCTTGCACAACTTGATGTGGTTGAATACTAGTATCAGTGGTATTAGTAAGTACCTCAGATCTTTTTTCTGGCCCTAGGCTAGAGATAGTTGCCATAAGAGCTGCCTGTGCAGATTGAAGTTCATCACAGTCGAAATCGTAGGCATCAAGATCATCTGCTTGGTATGCTGCATTCTGTGTAGTGACAATGTCTTGTTCAGCAATCCCTGGATCAGCAAGAAATGCAAGCTCCTCTTCATCAAGTTCCCTTCCTTGTGCCTGAGCGTTCACCAGATAAATCTTCTCTGCAAACCATTGACCATCCCTTCTCCTCTTGGGTTTTTTGCAATCTCTGGACATGTGACCTTCTTCCTTATAGTTGTAGCATGTAATCATTCTCAACTTGCCTGTGGAATTAGCCCGTGGAGGAGTGTTGACCATTGGAGCAGGATTGACTGTGCGTGCATTGGTGGTTGATGTAGTAGGTCTCCCCTGATAAGGTTGAATAGGTTAAACCATTACCCTGCCATTCTCAATAGTAGCTTGTTGGCGAGAATTGGATGAATTCCTCAGCTGATTGTTAGTAGGAGCTGGTCCTCTAAATCCTCGTTTGCTTAATGTCCTTGTGAGATAAGCAGACATAGTGGCTAACACTTCAACTGGGTCAGTTCCTTGTTTGAATTCAGGGATGGGGACTTCATCATCATCACAATACATTGCTTGGTCTTGTTGAGCTGCATAAGCACTAGAAGGAATACTCTTGTGATCAGGGTAGCTTGATGGATATGCTGCATTCTCTTGATAAGAAGAATATGAAGACTGAGCATAAGGTGCAATGCTTGCTGGGTGAGGTTGTGAAGCATATTGTGGTGAAGGTGCATTAAACCGATATTGTTGCTGATGTGAGGTGGGTGGTTGCGGTAGAATCGAATATTGGGGGAAGCTTGGTGTCATGTAAGGTGATGGATGATAGGCTTGGTGTCCCAAGATATAAGGAGTGTTGTTGTGTGACAAGCTTGGTTGATTCTCCATCAATGCTAAAGAATCAGGGTACATACCTCGAGGCGAACGGTACATGATCACGTGTTTCTCATGCTGCTGAAGAAAAGCATAGAGTTGATCCAAATTGCACTTATGCAAATCCCTGGTTAACTTAACATCAGTAATATACTCACCCCATTCAGCTTGAGGTAAAGTATTCAAAAATTTGGTGTTAACCTGGAATGGAGCAATGACGAGATTGTATACATTCAGATCATTCATGAGAGTAGTGAATCTGAAGTAATAGTCATGAAGCGTTTCCCCTGGGCTGTACGTGAATCTATCAAACAGATCATACAACTAACATTCTCTTTCCTGTTTGGTAAGAGACGTACCTTGTAGCAACACCTTTAGACGTTCCCATAAATCCTTTGCCACCGTATACTGACTTACCATTCGATAGATGTCATGTGGAAGAGCTTGGAGAATGGTTTGAAGAGCCTTTTCGTCTGCATCGGCAACAAGTTGTTGAGCTGGTGTAAGTTCTTCAAATTCTCGTGGTCGAGTCACATTGTTAACCACGATGGTACCATAGTCAAGTGGACCATTTAGAATTGACTTGACCATAAGCCTCTCATATGTCGGTTTTCCCTTAATGTAAGACATCATACGGCCTTGCCATGCTTCAAAGACTTCTTTAATGAGCATTGGAGGGCGATTATCCGTTCCCGTAATGACGGAAATGTCCGTAAGTGATGTCATCTGAGGCATTAATGAGTTCGGATTCATTTTGTTCACTTCAAAGAGACAAAGATTATCGGTTGATCGAGCAGTGAAGTAAAGTTTGTGAATTGTGTTGAGTTTTTGTTGTAAGAAACCAAGATTAAATCCTCTAAAAAACGTCGAAAAAACAAGTAAAATATCCCTTGATCCGGAACTTCTGTTGATTCGGAAGTGTTGATTCGGAAGATTTTGGCTTGGAACTCCTTGATCCGGAACTTTTGGTTCGGAAGATTTGATCCGGAACTTTCCTTTGATCCGGAACTTTCCCTTGATCCGGAACTTTCCCTTGATCCGGAACTTTCCCTTGATCCGGAACTTTCCTTTGATCCGGAACTTTCCTTTAATCCGGAACTTTCCTTGATCCGGAACTTTTTGGTTCGGAAGTACTGATCCGGAACTTTCCTTGATCCGGAACTTTTGGTTCGGAACTTTTTGATTCAGAACTTTGTCTTGATCCGGAACTTTCCTTGATCCGGAACTTTCCTTGATCCGAAACTTTTGGTTCGGAACTTTTTGATCCGAAACTTTTTGATCCGGAAATTTTGTTGATCCGAAACTTTTTGATGCGGAACTTTTTGGTTTGGAACTTTACTGGGTAAACAGAAACTTGATTCGAGTAGCAGTCGATCAAAAAAATGTTGAAACAAACCCAGATTTTTACCAAATAACCCAAAAAGTTTTGTGACTTCTACAAAAATAAGTAAAAACTAATACTTATCTACTAATCCCAATCACAAAATCACCAAAAACTCCAAGAATCAAGATGGATCTTCTTAAAGAACACTAATACAATCAAAAACTAAATAACAACACAAATCATTACCTTAAATCACCCCATAGCTCTGATACCAAATGTAGAATATTGATAACCTATGAATCTATGAAGTGGGTTGAAGATTTCTAGAGAGAGAAACTAGAGAGAGAAAATGAGAGAGAAACTATGTGTATTTTTATTCAAATGAGAAAATAGAATGTCAACAACCAACCCCTTTCCATGGTGGAAAGGGGTATTTATATCCAAGGCCACTATTTGGGCTTGGGCCGACCCATGACAAGCCCATGGGTCGGTTTCTTACTTAACTTAATAAGTAACATTAACTACGAGCTATTACAACATAAATAATATTATGGAGTGACCGATACTTCTAATATACGTTAAAACGTATTTCTAACAATTTTCCCGCCAGCATTTACCGCCGACATTTTCTGCCAAATTTAGGCTTGCCTGTATAACCGTAACATATCGACTCATCAGTTGAACCAACCTTTATATAATAACATGCGTTTCCCTGTTTAAGCTCAGTATTTTTAGTTTAATGGTCACCTCAGAGCAATTACGTATAACCCTAGCATATCAACTCATCGGTTGAACCTCCAACGTATAACCGTAACATATCGACTCATCAGTTGAACCTATAACGTATAACCCTAGCATATCGACTCATCGGTTGAACCTCCAACGTATAACGGTAACATATCGACCCATCGGTTGAACCTCTAACGTATAACCCTAGCATATCGACTCATCAGTTGAACCTCTAACGTATAACCCTAGCATATCGACTCATCTGTTGAACCTCTAACATATGACGGTAACATATCGACTCATCAGTTGAACCTATAACGTATAACCCTAGCATATCGACTCATCGGTTGAACCTC
Organism: Glebionis coronaria; assembly: GCA_025667525.1. Taxonomy (NCBI): domain Eukaryota; kingdom Viridiplantae; phylum Streptophyta; class Magnoliopsida; order Asterales; family Asteraceae; genus Glebionis; species Glebionis coronaria. Next base: position 605,861,263 of record CM046875.1, on the reverse strand, counting down.
TAACGTATAACCGTAACATATCGACTCATCTGTTTAACCTATAACGTATAATCGTAACATATCGACTCATCTGTTTAACCTATAACGTATAACCGTAACATATCGACTCATCAATTGAACCTATAACGTATAACCCTAGCATATCGACTCATCAGTTGAACCAATAACGTATAACCCGAGCATATCGACTCATCAGTTGAACCTATAACGTATAACCGTAACATATCGACTCATCTGTTTAACCTATAACGTATAACCGTAACATATCGACTCATCGGTTGAACCTATAACGTATGACCCTATCATATCGACTTATCAGTTGAACCTATAACGTATAACCCTATCATATCGACTCATCATTTGAACCTCTAACGTATAACCGTAACATATCGACTCATCAGTTGAACCTCTAACGTATAACCGTAACATATCGACTCATCAGTTGAACCTCTAACGTATAACCCTAGCATATCGACTGATCGGTTAAACCTCTAACGTATAAACGTAACATATCGACTCATAAGTTAAACCTATAACGTATAACCCTAGCATATCGACTCATCGGTTGAACCTCTAACGTATAACCGTAACATACCGACTCATCAGTTGAACCTATAACGTATAACCCTAGCATATCGACTCATCGGTTGAACCTAAAACGTATAACTGTAACATATCGACTCATCTGTTTAACCTATAACGTATAACCGTAACATATCGACTCATCAGTTGAACCTATACGTATAACCCTAGCATATCAACTCATTAGTTGAACCTCTAACGTATAACCCTAGCATATCGACTCATCGGTTGAACCTCTAACGTATAACCGTAACATATCGACTCATCTGTTCAACCTATAACATATAACCGTAACATATAGACTCATCAGTTGAACCTATAACGTATAACCCTAGCATATCGACTCATCGGTTGAACCTCTAACGTATAACCGTAACATATCGACTCATCTGTTTAACCTATAACGTATAACCGTAACATATCGACTCATCAGTTGAACCTATAACGTATAACCCTAGCATATCGACTCATCAGTTGAACCTCTAACGTATAACCGTAACATATCGACTCATCAGTTGAACCTATAACATATAACCCTAGCATATCGACTCATTGGTTGAACCTCTAACGTATAACCGTAACATATCGACTCATCAGTTGAACCTATAACGTATAACCCTAGCATATCAACTCATCGGTTGAACTTCTAACGTATAACCGTAACATATCGGCTCATCAGTTCAACCTATAATGTAAAAGGTATAATGTCAAAATATATAATTAACTTTTATTAATTTTATCACAATTGACAAATACGTATAACCGTAACTAAATTGAATTAAAACTATCTATATATGTAAGACAATAACGTATTTGTTAATTGTTATTATTAAAAACTAAGTATAACGTATATTTTAATATTAATTACAATAATTTATTTTGATTTTTATTATTAAATTTTATTATTAATTTATATTATTAATTTTATTACATAAAAGGTATAAGGTAAAGATGTATGAAAAACACTTAGGGACCACTTTTTCGTCCCTAAATATTAAGGTAAAGTCGTCCCTAAAAAACCCTCCAAACACTTAGCAAAATTTTAGAAAAATTGGCGAAAATTTAAATAACCCGCTTTGGGTTTGAGTTTTCCCGGTATACACTTAGGGACGACTTAGTCGTCCCTAGGTTTCACAACGTAGTCGTCCTTAAACTTTAATATACGAAAAAATAATTTAAATAATGATAATACACTTAGGGACGACATAGTCGTCCCTAAGTTATAAGGTAAAAGTCGTCCCTAAACTTAAGATACAGATAATAACTTATCCCTTTTCATCTCATTCTTTCTGTTAAAAAAAAGCTATACGGGACGAGCTAAACTATCTTCATCAATCCGACCACCAATTCATCTTCATCAATCCACCACACCAATCCAACCCACCACACCAATCCAACCCACCACACCACACTCGCACACGAGCACCAATCCGACCACCAGTCAACCACCAATCCGAGCACCATATTTTCATAAAGGTAATTGATTTTGCAATAATGTTTAATTTTGTTATAATGTTTCATGTTTATAATGTTTAATCTGACCACCAAGCACCATATCTTCATAAAATTAAAATTGGGTAATGTTTAATTAAAATTGATATTCGGTTTGTTTTGGGTTTGTTTTGGCTAGTTTAATTCGACAGTAGCAACCCATCCCGCACCACCACCACCACCACGAACGGTATGTTTTTTTTTGCTAGTTTAATTGATTTTAGGTTATATGTTTTCGGCTTATATGTTTTTAGCTTATATATAGTTTAATTTTGTTTTTTTGGCTAGTTTATTTCGTCACCACCATTGCGGCAGTCGCAACCACCATCGTCGCGACAACAGTATCCACCACCACAACCGGCAGTAGTAGTAGCCACCATCACCGTCATGACAGCAGCAGCACCACCACAGGTGGGTCTTTATTTGTGAGCTTATTTGATTTCGGGAATTATGAGCTTATTTGATTTCAACTTATACATAAGAAAGCAATTTATTTTCTTTATGTAAGGCACAAGTTTAATTTATTTTTTGATATGTTTGTCGTAGCCGAGACCCGAGTCACAGCCGAGTTAGAGGGAAACCGAGTCGCAGCCGAGAACCGAGACCCGAGTCACGTGTTTGAAAGGTGTGTTTGAGAAGTGTGTTTGTTTCGATAAGCTTATCATGATATGCGCTTATTAGTTGATTTCGGATTATATTTAAGCTTATGATTTCGGATTATATTTAGGGATTAATTGATTTAGGCTTAATGGAATTCAGCTTATATAGGCACGAGTTTAATTTTTTTATATGTTTGTCGTAGCCAATACCCGAGTCACAGTCGCAGGGAACCGAGTCACAGCCGAGAACCGAGATCCGAGTCACAGTCGTATAAAAGGTAATGTTTTTTTTGAAATTGTTTTAGTGTTTGTTTCAAATTAGATAAAATTTCGGAAACCAACTAATTTATGTTTTTTTTAATTTTATGTTTGTGTTTGGTTAGCACCAGGACAGTCGGGACAATTTCCTCATCCGGACCTCTTTTTCTATCTTTCTATCTTTGCTTATTTCAGCCGTGACCGAGGTGTGTAATTAATATTATGCATATGTATATTATATTATATATATGATATATGATTGTTAGTCTTTTGTAGTAAATAATTTTAAGAATATTTTAGGATTTTATCGATTAATTTTGGAAAATTCCCGTCCGAAGTTAATCAACCTATAGAAAACCCGTACGAAATTAATTTATTAGGAATTAATTTCGGAAAGTCCCCTGTTTGGGACTGCTTTTTGATGTTTTGTCTCATTTAGGATATGAATGCGTATAACTGGTTTATTATTTGAGATGATTTCGACAGTGTTTCTCCTTTACTCCTACGAATATGTCTTTAAACACATACTTGGGAAGTAGAGGGGAAATGTTGCCGAAATTTTCTCAAATAGTAAACCGGTTATACGCATTCATATATGGGACGAAACATTCAAAAGGTGGGTTAGGATTGCCTTCTATAGTTGCACTAGGAAGAAAAAAAGTGTTCAGATTCATTTGGTTAGTATGACATTTTACGTATAAAAAAATAATTTATCTGAGTATGTTTATTTGTGTAAAACCCGCATGTTTTTACCATGAATAGTACCCTTACGATCGTACGTACATGATTAGAACTTTCCTTTTATAACACGTTTACGTTTCACAAACAAGAATTACAAGTATTACGTACGTGTTATATCACGATAAGTATTTATTACGTATTAAGACAAGATAATTATTTCAATAATAATTATAATCACGAACATACGAACATGAAATCATGAACGTAAAATAATCACGAGCTTAATATTACGTATGCATGTATGTTTATTTCGATCACGAATAAATATAATAAGACACAAATGTTAACTATTAAATCACGTAAAACACAAACACGAGAACAAACTAAATATTAGTCACGAGAAAAGTATGGGTTACCCCTTGTGGCCCCCCTTACCCGCGGCTACATCAAGACCAAGGGCCAATCCCATTGTTTTTTTTACTAAACAAGAAAAAGGAGAAAGTTATTTTCATAATAACAAAATTTAGAAAAAAACAAGAAACCCTAAAATCTTTTTCTTCCTCTTGTTTCTTCTTGGTCGCCGGGTTTAGCACACACCAAAGGGGTGTTTGGTTGATTTTGGTGTTCGATTTATTGCAAGGATTGTTAGTGTGTTCATCCTCTTTGATTCACGTGATCGGTATAACCCTAAACCTCTTTTCTTTTTATGTTTTTTATTTATTAATCACATGAAATCATGAATGTTTTTAATAACAAATTAAAAACACGTTAAAAATCATGTAATTAAACATGGGGGAAAATTAATTAATGGTTAAGGGGTGTTTTTTTGTTGGCCGACGCATGAACCGAGCCCCAAGGGGGTCTCGGTTTGTTTTTGTTTCGCACCACCGAGACCTCAAGGTCTCGGTGTGGTGGTCTCGTGTCTCGGCAGCAGCAAGAAAGGAGACCCCGACCTCGGTCGGGGTATATATGTTGTGTCGGGTGGGTCTCGGCTAAAATAAAGGACCACCACCGGCTTATGCCGGTGGCTAAATAATGAAAGCAGGGGAAACCGCCGGCTAGCCGGTGGGAACTTTAGCTAGCCGGCGGCTAGGTTTGACCAAGGGTGCATTTGGGTCCGGTTCACAGGTTAAAACCGGTCCGGATCACACATGTTAGATTAAAACACGGTTCGGTTCATGGGTTACTTTTTACAAGATTAATTATATTTACAAGTTTATTTTTACAAGACTTAAATTAAATTAATTAAATATTTACATGATTAATTTGATTTATATATGACTTAGGTTATAAATTTAAATACATGAATTTTAACCTAAGTAATTATTATTAATTAGACTATATAATTAATTAATTATTAAAATCATGACTTATAATTAATTAATTTACATGACTTAGGTTATATTATTAATAGATAATAATACATGTTTTAACCTAAGTATTTTTACCTTTATTTAATTAAACCATGTTATATTTAATTAAATACTTTAACCTATAGTTTATTTAATTCACATGAAATAATTAATAAACTATACTATTTAATTACATGACTTAGAATATTAATCAGTAAACACTTGAGCTTATATAATTAGCTTAATAATCCAGCTTATATCTAATTATGGAAACTTTCTATTTTTGGAAACTGATTTAATTAAGACAGCTAATCTATTTATGGAAACTTTCCATTTTTAGAACCTTATCTATTTTAAGCAGTAAATCTATTTTTGGAAACTTTCTATTTTTGGAAACTTTCTATTTTTGGAAACTTTCTATTTTTAGAAACATTCTATTTTAGGAAACCTGCTATTTTTAGAAAGTTACTTATTATTACACAACAAGTATAATAATACATGAAATACAAGAAAATACTTAAACAGAATAGACGGAATACATGATAAACACAGTATAAAGCTTAATTCAGTAAAACATGACATAAACATATAAAACAAGCTAAGACATGATATAAAACCAGTTACGTACTTAGTAATCAGATACTTATACACGTATGTATTTATGTAGCATTAGTGATACCGAAGTAGGACTCTCTTCTGTTCGTCTTCTTCGTTCACTGGACACAAGGTACAGATTCTCCGTCCTTTCAGTATGGACATTCTTCCTTATTAGGATTTTCCCGTATGCAGCCAACTGTTTTCCCCAGTATATGTTTTATATGTTTTTGAATTGATTATGTTTAATTAGAATACCTAAAGCCATATACATGCATGACCAGTTTCACCTAGTTATGGAGGTACCATAACCATAACACTAGAGGCACCAGTGTTATGACTTCACCACGATGGAGTGATAGCTCGTGGCGTCCCTTTCAGCTTTTGGCCATATTATTATTATCAGATGGGGCGTATGGGTGCATCCTAGTTTACATGTTTTCATCAGATTATTCAGTGTGAATGTGGTGTGTGCCTTGCATCCTTCACAAGGAGCTGATCCCTCCTACCCAAAACCAGTATATTAAATTAGAGGCAGCCCCTCTAATTTGCATGACGAGGTCACCCCTCCAAGTATTCATGCACGTTGATATTTTCATGACCTATATTGGCTAATGGTAAACATGTTAAACAGTTTTTACAAGATAAACATAAGGCTTTTAAACTATAAAACCAGTTTTACTATGATATAAACAGGATATCCAAGACTTAGTCTTTTCCGCTGCTTCATGCTTATATGTTTATATTATTCATGCTTTACTTGTATATCCGTGCACTGAGCGTTATGCTCAAACGTTTTCCTTTTCATGTTCCTAAAACGACAGGTACTCAGGGACGCTCGTAGACTTTAAGCGTACGTGCATATGGATTGGAAGCTTTCTAGCCTTCTTTACTTTATGCATTTCTTTATACTTTGATACTTATTTCCATGGACATTGTTTAGTCCTTTCATTTATAGTACTTATGTTTGTGTGTGATGAGTTCTACTTTTGGGATACCGATGTTTGATTCTGGTATTTCCTTTATGGTCATGTAATGTTTAGACATTTATCCTTGTACGCTTTGATGACACGCCATAATCACGCGTGACATTCCATTTATCAAAATGGGGTGTTACAGTTATGGTATCAGAGCCAAGGCTTCGACCTGTAGGCTCTCAAAACACGACCCGTGATTAGTGGGTAGTCACTATGGTCTTCCTAGAACTGACAGTCGGTTTTCATGCATTCATCATTTTCATGCATACATATATATGTCATTGTCGCAGGTTTATGACTAAGTAATGGTTGGTACAGGACTGACCCTATTTAGTCGCATGTGTTTTTATCGAAACTTTTAAATTTGGGACCGACCCATTGGCGTCCCCTCGCCATGTCTTTTATTTTGAGTGAACTAACCATAGGCGTTCACTCTCGCGCATACAAAAGTTTTTATAAAACTGCATCATGCATTATTGTACTAGTTTTTCCAGCATAAAATTTTTTCTCATGATTTATTGGTATAAATTTTTTTCATGAATATAGTTTATGTTTTGATCAGTTTAATCATGTATTTTATGTTATACTGTCAGATGGTTCTCACACGCGATCAGGAACAACTCAATGCATCAATCCAAGCTGTAATGTAAGCTATACTTCCTCAGCTGAGGAACGAAATCAGGGCTGAGGTTCAGGCTGCCAACAATCAACAGCATCACCCAGTACCTCCTCCTCCTCCTCTAGCAACATTGGCCACAGGGCTGGAGAGATTCAATAAGCTCCGTCCTCAAGCTTTCGAGAGAACAGATAGCCCCAGTGAAGCTGAAAGCTGGTTGGCTCACATTAAGAAGATCTTCGATGCTATGGGTTGTGACCCCGTCTTTAAGTCGAGGTTGGCATGCTACCAGATCGAAGGTGATGTGTTAGCATGGTGGATAGCACTAAAGCAGTCTAAGGGAGGTGATGATTGGGTGGCTGGTTTGACTTGGGCTCAGTTCAGGGATAGGGTAATGGAGCAGTTCTTTCCCAAGGCTAAGCAGGACAAGCTGAAGAGAGAGTACCATGGGATCCGACAGAGAGCTGGGGAGAATAGTAACGAGTTCTTGCAGCGCTTTCTTCGATTGGTTGGTTTCCTTGGTGCAGCAGCAGGTACTCCTAAAGAGCAGGCACACCACTTCAGGTGGGCTCTTCGTACATCGGTCGCAAACAACTTAGTGTGTGCTACGTTCAACACGGTAGCACAAGTGGCCGATGCAGCACGTAAGCTAGAAATGCTGCAGGAAAGAGATGAGTTCGGGGAAGCAGAGAGACCCGATAAGAGGCAAACATTCATATTCAAACGGTGGCCAGTCCATATTCGTTCAGTATATGTCAATATTTCATCTCTTTAAAATGTATCTTCCAGGCAGAAGACTGGGGATCGATCTCAGCCGGCTACTCAGCAACAACCTAATCAGCCCAATGGAAACGGTCAGACTCACGACCATTCTGCTACGGATAAGCGTGGCGGTAATGGTAATTACCGTAACAACGTTGGACACTCTAACAACAACAGGTCCTTATACTTACGCATTTTCTTATGATTACATGTTATGATTCTTAATTCTGACACATTAGCAAATCTTCTACCAGGAATCATGGTAACGGTAGGGATCAGAACCAAAGAGGTCCACAGCCTAACCGTCCAGCTATCACTGGTATTCAATCTTACGATTATCCGCATTGTCCTTTGTACCTATTATCATGTCTCATGTATAGTGTTTTTATCAAGTTCTCAGCCAGTCAGGACGCCTAATGGAGGATATACTCATCCTCTTTGCTCTACTTGCCACCGTAGGCACCCAGGGCCATGTCGCCGCGACAGAGACACATGCTACAAGTATGTAGCCACCGCATGAAGGATTGCCGCAAGGGCGATATGGAGGGCACATCAGGACATTATGATACCAAGCCGCCTCCTACTAGTGGACGCGTTTACATGACATCTCGCGATCAAGCCAACAAGTCTACAGGTACCATCACTGGAATCTTGTATATCTATGGTCAAGCTGCACGTGTTCTGTTTGATACAGGTGCTACTCACTCGGCCATTTCTACTGCTTATGCCAAGAATATTAGGATACTCCCCATGCCACTAGAGAATATTCTGAGTATTTCCACGCCTTTGAGAGACTCTGTACGCATAACCCATGTGTACAAGATTCTTTCCCTAGAGTTTGACGACAAGGTTCGTCCTGTTGACGCACTTCCGCTGGACATGAATGATTTTGACATGATTTTGGGCATGGATTGGCTATCCAAGCATCATGCTACCATAGACTGTCATTCATATCGAGTCATCTTCGGTGACGTTAATACCCAGAAGGTCTGTACAAATCATATCAACCCTGCAAGCACGTGCTTTACTTTCACATGGTTTTGAGGGTTATCTAGCTACTGTTCATGACATGGATTCTGAATCCCCATCAATTCAGAATCAGCAATAGTGTCAGAATTTCCAGATGTATTTCCAGAAGAACTTCCGGGCATACCACCTACACGTGAAGTAGAAATTAATATCGAGATCATCCCAGGAGCTGAACAGATTTCCAAGGCTCCTTATTGCATGGCTCTCATAGAGTTGAAGGAGTTGAAGGATCAATTACAAGAACTTCTGGAAAGAGGCTTTATTCGACCGAGCGCATCTCCATGGGGCGCACTGGTCTTATTTGTTAAGAAGAAGGACGACAGTATGAGTCTTTGCATAGACTATCGTGAGCTCAACAAGATTGCCATCAGGAATAGGTATCCACTACCACGTATAGATGATATGTATGACCAACTCCAAGGGGCCAAACATTTCTCCAAGATTGATCTTAGGTCGGGCTATCATCAGCTACGGGTTAAGGAGCAGGACATCGCCAAGACTGCTTTCTGTATCCGCTATGGCCACTACGAATTTGGAGTCATGCCATTTGGCCTTACCAATGCTCCAGCAGTGTTCATGGATTTGATGAACAGAATCTTCCATGAATTTCTGGAGAAGTTCGTCATTGTCTTCATCGATGACATCCTGATTTTCTCTAAGTCCAAGGAGGAACACGAAGACCATCATCGTACATTACTACAGATTCTTCGCTAGAAGTAGCTGTATGCTAAATTCTCCAAGTGTGAGTTATGGTTAGACAAGGTGGCATTCTTAGGTCACATTGTATCAGCAAAAGGAATCACGATGGATCCAGCGAAGGTTGAGGCTATTACCAAGTGGCCAAGGTCGACATCAATGACTGAAGTCCGCAGTTTCCTAGGCTTAGCTGGTTAGTATGTAGGTTCGTGGAGAACTTTTCCCGATTAGCACTACCATTGACCAAACTGATGCGGAAAGGGGAGAAATTTGTTTGGACTAAAGAACGAGAGAAGAGCTTTGAAGAACTGAAGCAGAAGTTAGTATCTGCATCGATTCTTACTCTCCCAACTGGTACAGGTGGATTTCAGATCTAAAGTGATGCATCGGGGAAGGGACTTGGCTGTGTTCTCATGCAACATGGGAAAGTGATCGTGTACGCTTCACGACAGCTTAAGCCTTATGAGGAAAATTACCCTACGCATGACTTGGAACTTGCAGCAGTCGTGTTTGCATTGAAGTATGGATGCACTACTTGTATGGAGAATCATGTGACATTTTTACGGACCACAAGAGCTTGAAGTATATCTTCACTCAGCGTGAATTGAACATGAGACAGAGGAGATGCTTAGAGCTGTTGAAGGATTATGACATTAATCTGTAGTATCATCTCGGCAAGGCGAATGTAGTGGCAGATGCACTTAGCCATTAGTCCGGAATGATAAACGGCATTAAAATTGAGGAGGAAATCATAAGAGACTTGGAGCGACTAGACATAGAGATCATGGTACGTGGACAACACGGTTACTGGGCTAATCTTAGAGTAGAACCCGAGTTACTCTCTAAGATCAAGGAAGCAAAGAAAGATGATTGAGAAATCTGGGCGATAATTCAGAATTTGGAGAAGCAGACAGAATTTCGAGTAGATGCAGATGGTATCTTATTGCAGGGCACGAGACTTTGTATTCCTAATGATCAAGAACTCCTAGAAGCATTGTTAGCTGAGGCTCATAGCTCCCCATTTTCTATCCATCCTAGTTCGACCAAGATGTACCATGACATCAAGCAGTACTTTTGGCGGAGTGGTATGAAACATGATGTTGCTACTTACGTCTCCAAATGTCATACCTGCCAGCAGGTTAAGATCGAGCATCAGCGGTCTGGCGGTCTTCTTCAACCGTTAGATATTCCAGAGTGGAAGTGGGACAAAATCACTATGGATTTTGTTACTGGTCTTTCACCGGCAAGGAAGAAGCACGATGCAAGTTGGGTTATCGTTGATCGACTTACCAAATCAGCTCATTTCTTACCGATCCACAAGGAAGATTCGGTCAGTAAACTCCCCGATACTTATAGAAGGGAGATCATGAGACTTCACGGTGCTCCATCCAGCATCGTCTCAGACAGAGATCCTCGTTTCACTTCGCGATTCTAGAGAAGTCTGCAGAAAGCTTGGGGTACACAACTTAAGCTTATTGTGGCTTTTCATCCTTAAACAGACAAGCAATCAGAGCGTACTATTCAGACATTGGAAGACATGTTGAGATCATGTGCGTCGGAATGGACGGGTGATTAGGACGATTATATCTGTTTGGTTGAGTTTGCATAAAACAACAGTTGGCACGCAAGTATCAAGTGTGCTCCTTTCGAGATGTTGTATGGCAGAAAGTGTCGCGCCCCAATCTGCCAGGATCAGGTTGGTGAGCGAACACTTGAAGGACTAGAAATTATAAAGCTGACTAATGAGAAGGTCGCAATAGCTAAGCAGAAACTACAAGAAGCACGGTCACGTCAAAAGAGTTATGCAGACAAGCATCGTAGGGACTTACATTTTAACGTAGGAGATCACGTTTTCCTTAAGGTTTTGCCGGCACGTGGTGTTAGACGTTTTGGAATAAAAGGGAAGCTCAGTCCTCGATTTTTCGGACCGTTTGATGTCATTGAACGGGTCGGTGAAGTATCTTATCGTTTAGCGTTACCTCCACAGCTTTCTCATGTTCACAATGTTTTCCATGTGTCCTTACTCAGAGGGTACCAGTATCATCCCCTTCACATGGTTCAGTATCCACTGGAACAGATTCGTGAAGATCTCACTTTCATAGAAGAACCCGAACGAGTTCTTGACAGACAAGAACGAGTCATGAGAAGGAAGACGATTCCATTCGTCAAAATCCATTGGAGGGATCATACCGAGCGGGAAGCCACTTAGGAAACAAAGGAGTTGTAATATTAAGCTCGTGATTATTTTACGTTCATGATTTCATGTTCGTATGTTCGAGATTATAATTATTATTGAAATAATTATCTTGTCTTAATACGTAATGAATACTTATCGTGATATAACACGTACATAATACTTGTAATTTTTGTTCGTGAAACGTAAACGTGCTATAAAAGGAAAGTTCTAATCATGTACACACGATCGTAAGGGTACTATTCATGGTAAAAACATGCGGGTTTTACAACTCTTCCCCCCTAAAAAGAATAATTCGTCCCCGAATTATTGATAAAGTAATCTGGAAAAGAAGAACATACCCGAATTCAAAATATGAAATGAGGGTAAGAAGCTGGACCGAATTAGTTTCGAACCAGTCTGGCTCGAGCCGATTTCTCCATTCGGTCTGATCCACGATCTCTTATGCTCAGCCCCAACATAAGATTCTTCACTATAGTTTCCTCTAGTAGTTAAATAAAGAATAGGCGCAGAAAACACATAAAGTAAAACTTAAGTCATTGTTTCATATCAAAACAATTTCACTTATAAATAGATCACCCAAACACAAAACCCCCAAATCTATTCGATTCCAACATAAAACCCTCTCTCTAATCGGAATCTGGTATTTTTTTCATCTTATTAATTTAAACCTTCAATTTTAATAATTCTAATTTCATCTTATTGTTGTTCGTTAGTGTTAGTTATTAACAACAAGAAATCAAGCAACTTTAAATCATCCAAGACCTATGATAACGGGGCGCGAAACTTAGAAGATATGAAAATAACGTTTAGAAAGAACTCGGATTTCAAATATTACAACTCGGATTTCAAATATTACATAAACCATGCTATGACTCGTAAGATACGGTTCTTGCAGAGACAAGGCAGAGACAACTATTATTATATATTTTATTAGCTTATTTACTTTCCTTTTATTATTACTTAATGAATAAGTTAAGTTATAGCCATCTCTATTATATATAGAGGGGAATTAGGCTGTAATATGTAGGTAGAAAAATATGATTATGTTTTATTTTGGTTTATTGTTTTCTTAGTTAATTAGGGAGTCGGTTTATCTCACTAATATAAGCCATCGGGGGGTCGGGTTATCCCATTATTATAGCCTATCTATCCTTTTATCTCTATAATCAATCCGGTACATATCAATTGGTATCAGAGCTGTTTCGATTCTAGGGTTTTCAAAAAAAAATACTGTTCATCCGAACCGCTATTCACCAGCAGAAAATACTATTCATTGCCAGAGTTACTGTTCATCCAGAAACACCACATTAATGGAGGCGAATCTGAAACAATGTTAGTTCGATCAGCAGTTGGCTGAACTTATGAATGCTATCAAAACCCTACAGTCGGTGACCATCACACAACCGCCACTCTTTACCGCCATGGTGCTGCAGTCGTACACCCAACCACTGCAGTCACACATCACCATGTCGCTGCAGTCGTACACCACCATGTCGACAATCACCACACCACTGGCCACCGTACAGCCGCCTCTCCACACCCAACCGCTGCAATCATACACCACCATGCAGCGCACCACCATGCCGCTACAGTCGTACACCACCTTGCCGCTACAACACCCATATACCACCACTACATCGAAGCCACCAACCTTTGCCCTCACCACTTCACAGGTACCCACAACAACTCAATGTGCACCAGTGAATGATGCTACGGGTCGCTTGTTGCTGCCTGATCTTGTTCAGTGCAAGACTGTAAAGAAAAAGAAAGATTTTGAATCTCTTAGCGAGGAAGAGGCCAAAATAACAGTTCAGACGCCTCAACTAGTGACACCCAATGTAATGACCACGGTGCCGACAAGACCGATTCAAAATTCTTCATGTTACGATAATTTGACATCTGATCGAAACAAAAAGACTACGGGAAAAGGAGTCGATAACGAGGGGTTTGATTGTGCCTTGAATAAGAGTAAGGGGTCTCATTTGGGTCTCCGACATTGTGCGCCAATAGAAAGAGAAATAAAAGGAAAGGGCCTTTCGTGTGGATGAAATCAAAGTCTTGTGTTGTCATAAAGGTTGGGCAAACTGAAGCTATCGAAGGCAGGCTGAATTGTGCTAATAGATTAGCAAATTATGAACAGCCATGCCAACACTTTTTGATGTTTGATGATGGCCCCCAAGAGGGAGAATTACAAGTCAAGACTTGGGATCCCGGAATCACACGAGGCAAAATTTTGGAACAACACCTTGAGGACAAGGTGTTTTTGCAGGGCGGAGTAATGATACGATTCTGGCAGAGACAACTATTATTATTTATTTTGTTAGCTTATTTACTTTCTTTTTATTATTTCTTAATGAATAAGTTAAGTGTTAGCAATCTCTATTATATATAGAGGGGAATTAGGCTGTAATATGTAGGCAGAGAAATATGATTATGTTTTATTTTGGTGTATTGTTTTCTTAGTTAATTGGGGAGTCGGTTTATCTCACTAATATAAGCCATCGGGGGGTCGGGTTATCCCATTATTATAGCCTATCTATCCTTTTATCTCTATAATCGATCCGGTTCATATCAATGTATATTTATTTCGATCACGAATATATATAATAAGACACGAACGTTAACTATTAAATCACGTAAAACACGAACACGAGAACACACTAAATATTAGTCACAAGAAAAGTACGGGTTACCCCTTGTGGGCCCCCTTACCCGTGGCAACATCAAGACCAAGGGCCAAGCCCATTGTTTTTTTACTAAACAAGAAAAAGGAGAAAGTTATTTTCAAAATAACAAAATTTAGAAAAAAACAAGAAACCCTAAAATCTTTTTCTTCCTCTTGTTTCTTCTTGGCCGCCGGGTTTAGCACACACCAAAGGGGTGTTTGGTTGATTTTGGTGTTCGGTTTATTGCAAGGATTGTTAGTGTGTTCATCCTCTTTTATTCACGTGATCGGTATAACCCTAAACCTCTTTTCTTTTTATGTTTTTTATTTTATTAATCACATGAAATCATGAATGTTTTTAATAACAAATTAAAAACAAGTTATAAATCATGTAATTAATTATGGGGGTAAATTAACTAATGGTTAAGGGGTGTTTGTTTGTTGGCCGATGCATGAACCGAGCCCCAAGGGGGTCTCGGTTTGTTTTTGTTTCGCACCACCGAGACCTCAAGGTCTTGGTGTGGTGGTCTCGTGTCTCGGCAGCAGCAAGAAAGGAGACGGTATATATGTTGTGTCGGGTGGGTCTCGGCTAAAATAAAGGACCACCACCGGCTTATGCCGGTGGCTAAATAAGGAAAGTAGGGGGAACCCTAGCTGCGGCAGCAAGGGAAACCACCGGCTAGCCGGTGGGAACTTTTGCTAGCCGACGGCTAGGTTTGACCAAGGGTGCATTTGGGTCCGGTTCATGGGTTAAAACCGGTCCAGATCACACATGTTAGATTAAAACACGGTTCGGTTCATGGGTTACTTTTTACAAGATTAATTATATTTATAAGTTTATTTTTACAAGACTTAAAGTAAATTATTTAAACATGTACATGATTAATTTAATTTATACATGACTTAGATTATAAATTTTAATACATGAATTTTAACCTAAGTAATTATTAATAATTAGACTATATAATTAATTAATTATTAAAATCATGACTTATAATTAATTAATTTACATGACTTAGGTTATATTATTAATAGATAATAGTACATGTTTTAACCTAAGTATTTTTACCTTTATTTAATTAAACCATGTTATATTTAATTAAATACTTTAACCTATAATTTATTTAATTCACATGAAATAATTAATAAACTATACTATTTAATTACATGACTTAGAATATTCATCAGTAAACACTTAAGCTTATATAATTAGCTTAATAATCCAGCTTATATCTAATTATGGAAACTTTCTATTTTTAGAAACTCATTTAATTAAGGCAGCTAATCTATTTATGGAAACTTTCTATTTTTAGGAACTTATTTATTTTAAGCAGTAAATCTATTTTTGGAAACTTTCTATTTTTGGAAACTTTCTATTTTTGGAAACTTTCTGTTTTAGGAAACCTGTTATTTTTAGAAAGTTACTTATTATTACCCAACAAGTATAATAATACATGAAATACAAGAAAATACTTAAACAGAATAGACGAAATACATGATAAACACAGTATAAAGCTTAATTCAGTAAAACATGACATGAACATATAAAACAAGCTAAGACATGATATAAAACCAGTTACGTACTCAGTAATCAGATACATATACACGTATGTATATATGTAGCATTAGTGATACCAAAATAGGACTCTCTTCGTTCGCCTTCTTCGTTCACTGGACACAAGGTACGGATTCTCCGTCCTTTCAGTATGGACATTCTTCCTTATTAGGATTTTCCCGTATGCAACCAACTATTTTCCCCAGTATATGTTTTATATGTTTTTGAATTGCTTATGTTTAGTTAGAATACCTAAAGCCATATACATGCATGACCAGTTTCACCTAGTTATGGAGGTACCAAAACCATAACACTGGAGGCACCAGTGTTATGACTTCACCACGATGGAGTGATAGCTCGTGGCGTCCCTTTCATCTTTTGGCCATATTATTATTATCAGGTGGGGCGTATGGGTGCATCTGATTTCTTTTCGATCGGAGCATCCAGCAGCGCAACCCGGTTCTACTTGACTAAGCCCGTGCTCGTCCAAGGAGGTGTGAATGTGGTGTGTGCCTTGGATCCTTCACAAGGAGCTGATCCCTCCTACCCAAAAAACAGTATATTAAATTAGAGGCAGCCCCTCTAATTTGCATGACGAGGTCACCCCTCCAAGTATTCATGCATGTTGATATTTTCATGACCTATATTGGCTAATCGTAAACATGTTAATCAGTTTTTACAAGATAAACATAAGGCTTTTCAAACTATAAAACCAGTTCTACTATGATATAACCAGGTTATCCAAGACTTAGTCTTTTCTGTTGCTTCATGCTTATTGATATTTGTCTTTTTAGTTCGTTTTTCTCTCGGTCTTATCGAATTGATTAACAAGTATTCAAATTTGACTTAATCGTTTTTGGTAATAAGAGCTTGAATGGTATCTATTTCTACTTGGCAAGAAGCATGTAAAAATGTAAAAAATATTAACTATAATACGTATACGTACTATACTATAAACAAATTGAACGTACAATTATCTAAGCACAAAGTACAAGTAGTAACCAAAATTCCAACAAACTAACTAATTACTTCTAATGAGATTATATCAAACTTTTATACTAATGACATTTTGATAAAATCTACAAATTCAAAGTTATAAACTCTAATTTTTATTTCTATAAAATCTAATCATGTTAAAAAAAACTTGTAATTAACAAATGTTTGAATCCAATTCGTTTTTTTTAATGCTAACCCAATACAAGCTTAAGCCTAAGAAGAGGAAATAGCAAACTGGCCCTAAATTTTAAAACATTACGATTCTACAAATCATTATGAAAAATAACGGAGTCAAAGGCTGAAAATATTCATTTCCTAACTTTTGACTATCCAAAACAATATGCAGTAATGATAAGATTATCCAATATCTATATTGACTTTTTACCCAAAACTAAAATTAACTAAATTTCTTTTACAAAATCAATTCAGCTTCTATCCTATTTTGGCTAGCCTAAGTTGAAATTCCTACTTTACTTAGCTCGATTTACATTAAACTCCAGTCTGGCTTCTAAAATAATAACTATGTGATATCTACTACTCTTACTCTTACTATCTAATACTACTACTGAATTCAGTTAATCATTCATACAGGATTGTTCAATATCAAGTTAAATTGTACTAGCCCAAACACTGGTTAAAAGAAAATGCAGGAACTAATGAATTAAAGTAAACTACTACTGGAAAATCTAATATAGAACAAGCAAGTACAAACAGCTAGTGCAAGGAAATTAAAGCATGTTGCAGCCAAAATTACACTACAATTTTAACAAACAGACTACTCTAATTAGCAGAAAATAGTGATACTGAGCTTGACCTGTGCATCCGAAGACTAGTCCACTGATGGCGAAGGTTCAGCGCTGAGCTGCCCTTTCTATCTGCTACTGCTGATCTGATATGTAGGCTAGACTAAACCATGGCTGGAGTCTATCTGCTGATTATGTTTACTAACTGAATCGAACTAAAAGATCCAACTAAATCAACATCTGATCTGCTACTATATCGTCAACAGCCTTCAAAACTGGAGCTCGAAAATATAAAACCTGCCAAAAATAAACCTGCAAAAGATATGGAACAAACTAAACAAAAACTTGTTATCGAGTTAGATTCTAAGGCTGCTTAGAAAAATGAAAACTAGGAGCTTATTCTCAATAAGCTAAACCATCTTATTATAACTGAGATCAAAGACCAACAACCTTTCACTATCACGTTATAATCACCTTACTTCCAAGATTAGAAACTAGAACTTCGTGCAAAAATTGAACCGGATAAACTTGAACGACTGTACTACTGAACTATCACTAATATGAACCAAAATTCATGCCTTCATTGCACTTATCACATTGAGTTATCTAATGTCTACATGTTATCAATCCGGATAAAGCTCAACTAACTGAACTGCCAGAATTATGAAAGTTGTAACTACTAATAAGCTTTCGAACTGATCTTTACAAAACGCAATTAGATCTTAACAGAAAACGTATCAATCTTAACAGAAATCATTACCATTCGTAACAGTGAATTAAAAAAAAGAATAAGAGAAAGCGTTGAACTTTATTAATGGAGGAAAAAGAAATATTCAGTAACGCAAAAGTATTCTAAACAGAATAAAGAAGATGATTTCGACAAAAGTAAACTCAAACTTTCATTAATGGTGAAAAGAAAGGATTCGGTTACAAAAGATTAACTATTTAACAGATTCTAACAAACTTCTAACTGAAAGATTAACTGAAAATCAATAAGCTTTTTGAGAGAAAAATAAAATTAACTATCTAACCTAACTTAGGTGTTTCTACTCCTAAGCTAACCGTCTTGAATTGATGTCTTCTCTCGGTATTTATAGCCGTTGAAGTGAAGGAGTGACGTGTTGCTTCCAATCAGCAATGGACACGTGTAAAATACGAGGATTCTTGATTAACTAGAGTTCTTCATCATCTTTTCCAATTTGGGCGTTTCTTCACCTTCGAGTCTTGATCAAATTGACTAGTATCTTCGTATAGGGGAAATGAAGCTGATCATTTTTGTAGTTGGAAGCTTTGGCTGATTCTTCTTGGATTGTTCTTGATTTGATCTTGTAGGTTTGTGGTGGGAAGATATGAAGTCATCTGTTTTATTTCTTTCTCTCTCTCTGTGTTGGGGAAGAAGATGAAAACGTGTTTGTGTTTGACCGAGACTTGGTCATTTGACCAAGTATTTAATAAACTTACCATTGTTTCTCTTTGGTCCTTTCTTTTTCATTTCTTTTCAATAAAGGTTAAAAGCTTTTAAACCAATTTCTTTTCATCCGTCATCTTGTAAAAGTTGTAAGTTCAGCCCTCCATCTTGGCAAATGATGGCAAGTAAGGTCCTTGAAAGCATCTTTTGTCCTTTTCCTCGTCTTTTCGTCAAATAAATCCTTGAAAACGCATGTTTGCTCCAAAATGCATCTTTTTTACCTGAAACACACAATACACAAATACACGCGTAATTCTGATATTTTAAAGTTAAATATTATGTATTTGAATGTGATTTTAATGGTATTTGGATCATTATTGATGAGTGTTTTCACACTTATCAACTCCCCTCCACTTGACCATTGCCATGACCTCATGCAATGCGGCATTTTAAAGATCTAGAATACACTTTTCTCATAATTAATCCACCTTGGCCATTTTATGATTTAATTAACTATGCTGTGCTACATGATAAATGATTTTGAATATTTACAATGCAATGCATAAGAAACAATTCTACTTATATCTTTTTGGATTCTTATTGAAATGGTTTTGATGGAAATAACTCATAAAGAAATCAATGACTTAAATTAGGGCTTTGGTACCATGGACACTTATCACCCTCAAGTTTCACATTCCCCATACCAAGCTTAAAAATGGGATCATTGCATTCACAAGTAAAAAGTGCATCAACTTATTCATGACAATTAAATG
The DNA here is from genome assembly GCA_025667525.1 of Glebionis coronaria. Classification (NCBI taxonomy): domain Eukaryota; kingdom Viridiplantae; phylum Streptophyta; class Magnoliopsida; order Asterales; family Asteraceae; genus Glebionis; species Glebionis coronaria. Next base: position 605,841,289 of record CM046875.1, on the reverse strand, counting down.
TGGAACCGGTTATTATTTTAGCAAATTGCTTGAAGGCAAATTTGTCATTATTTCAAGCGTGAAGTATAAGAAATGCAAAATCCAAAAATAAGGAAGCACAATTTTAATCCTAAGTAATCCTCTCATCCATTACTTGAAAAACCGCTCACAATTAATATAAGTCCGTTTCAAGAGTAATAAGTCATTCGCCTTATGTGTAAAATCCTCATGTCATGCTTTCATAAGTAGCTATACACTCGCTAAGGAAAGAAAAATAAAACTCACGCAATAATTTACATCCGCCGCCTTTTTGAGACCTTGGATCTTCAACCCCGCAACCCGTCAAGGTAATATTGGATTGGAGCAATCTATTGAATCCCCGTAACCTGTCAAGGTAATATTGGAACTCAATAGTCACTATAATTAACACCACACTGCCCCTCTTGGGAGTCTTGTATATATATATATTTTTTCTTTTTCTTTTTCTTCTTTTTTTTTTCTAGCCACTCAATTTTTTGTAAGCCGCTCTTATTTTTCTTTATTCCTCACTAAGAAAGTTGAAAAGAATAAAAGGAAAAACACCCGCTAAATATTGAGCATGATGATTGTGGTAAAATACGACCTTTTAGGAAAAAGGTGTAAAAGCGGAAAGTATTAAGTGTCGGTTTAGGAAAACCGAGCACTAATGACCCTTTGAAAGTTCAAGTTCGTTTCCCAAGGAGGCACGTGTGTTGTGTGATGAATTGATTAATGTTTGTGATTATATTTGAGAAAAAAGAAAATAGAAATAAGAAAGAAATGACGGTTATGAAGACGGATCGAGCTAAGACGAAAAGATCGTTCACGTAAAACCGTAAAAAACTACAAAATTAAAATTTTTAAACCTAAAAATTAATTAAAAGCTAAAAGTAGTCTAAAATGATATAAATAAGAATAAAAATCGAATTAAAATATTTTAAAACCTTTTATTAATTAAATATTCAATTTTAAATGCTAATTAAAGCCCTAAAATTAAATATAATTAATCAAAATGTCCAAAATATTATTTTATTGAACAAATAACTTACTTATATTATCTAAAGACTAAAAAGTATTTTTCCTAATTTTTAAAAACTATTTTTCTATTTTTAAATTACTAAAAACTATTTTTAAACTAAAATAATTATAAAAATAAATAATAAAATAATGCCAAAAATAACTTGACACTTTTAAAAATCCTAAATAACTCTAATGAACAGTAGAAAAATGAAAAAGTTTGAAAAATATAAAATTTTACACTAAAGACAAAAACAGTTTAAATTAAACCCTAATTAAACTAAATTAATTTTAAAAAAATAAATAAAAGGTGAACAGTGAAAACTTTTTTAACTAAAAATCTTAAAATGTTTTTCCTAATCTATGAAAAATGTTAAAACTGAAAAGTAAGTATTTTTGGCACTAAATGCCAAAAATAGAAATATAAAAAGTTAATTAAAAATGCTATTTAATCTAATAAATACTAAATGAACAGTAAAATAAAAAATAATTAAACAGAAAAATCCTAAATAAAATAAGAAAAATAATGGAACTAGTTTTAAGTCCTAAATCTAATTTTAAGGCACAAAAGACAAAATAATAAACTTTCTGAAAGTGACACTTTGGGACTTTTGTCCTTTAGCTTGGCAGTGGAAACAAGTGTATAAGCAGGGGAAACCTTTTTCCCACTGCTAGTGCAATTATCAGGTCTGGTGACCTTTTGAGCTTAGGAAAGCTTTTGGAGGGCTTGATTTTGGACAACAAGGCACCCCCACACCAATTGGGTTGTGGGTAGTCTAAGTAAACACAAAAAACAAGCAATCACTTCACAAAATCAATCACACAAGACCCTAAAAGTTACTGATTAAGCTAGTAATGTTTCTGATGAACAGTGACAATAGATTACATGCACAAAAACGGATTTCAATGGCCAATAACTTGAACAATAATCAACCAAATGACATAAAATTTATCCACAATCCTATTTTATCATCAAACTTAAGAGCATTCAAGATATGATGGCAAATCACACAAGAACATGCACAAAAAGCAGTTACTGATTTATGTGATATTTTCCAAACTTTTATCATGCAAATGTGTTGTAAACTTCTACCAAACTGAAATCCAGCTTAACATATAACCTATTACTATTTGTTGAGTGTGTATACAGGTTTTTAACCAAGAATCATATCATTAGACCCTATTTGAACCTTAATCCAAACACCCCTTAATTTTCAGAAACTCACTTTTTCCAAACTAAATCAATTCCAATCCTATTCAAACTAATTATAAATACTTCTAACATGCATAACAATCAAAATAATCATGAAAAACAACTAAAATACCATCTAAACAACTTTCATGCAATTTTTACATAAATCACACAAATCTCACAAATTACTAACTAGCAAACTGAAACAAGGGAACAAGGTATTATACCTTGTGGGACCCACATCCAGGCCCCACCAAGGCTGCTATGCCTTCTCCTACAAGCTGGGGCTTGTGCAGACTTTTTGGGCTTGTGATATGTAGAATGATGATGAGGAGAACCTTGTTTTTTCTTTGATCCTACACAAACACCACCAAACCAGGAAACAACCTTCAAGCTATATAAGCTTAGCCATAAGCTGTTGTCAGCAGCTTATGGAGAGCTTATACAACAGTAATGGTTAACAACAAGGAAAATAAAAAGAACTGATTTTTCTTCAAAATCTTTTTGAAACCTTAAAATCCAACAAACCTTGGAACCTAGAAAACGTTTTTAAAACAAGTCCAAAACTCAGAAATCCAATAGTCCTAGTCCACTTTCACTTTCTTGGACCTTAAATTTCTGAAATTGAAAACCTTTTTAAAACCTTTTTGAAAACTCAATAAAAACTAAGTGTTTAAACAATGAATGATGGAACTCATAATTCTAGCTAAAACAAACACCAACTTTTATCAATCATAAAAGGAATTATATTTTAAAAATACCAACTTTATATTGCACAAAAAGGAATTACACGATTTTGCTAAAAATTCTGGAACAATGATACTTGTGACATGCCACAAGTATTTATACAACTGAATAGAATAAACTAGAAGCTAAAACCCTAATGGACGAATTTCCATGAATGCCCTTGGTCTTCTTGGGGAATCTTGGTCAATTTTTGGTCTCATGTGATCTTGTACTAGATGACAGCTTGATAAAATGATCTTGGACCCTTCATTTGTGCTTGGGGAACAAGTAGAGGTATATGGGACGTTGATTTAGTCAAGGCCATGTGATGGGTGTAGCAGGGGAGGGGACAAAAGGTGGAGTGGTCGTTTTCTGGGTTGTGGGGTGTGCTGGGAGTGGGGTAGGGAGTAAAAACCCTAATCTTAATTAGGATTAAGATTAGAAATTAAGGGAATTAGAACTGGATTATTTTAGGGTTTGTGGGGATGAAGGTGGCTAAATAGTGTAGTTTGATTCGTTTGGTGGTTTAAAAGTGTGTTTCCCACACTTAATTTTTTCATTAAACCGATTTTAAAAAATCAGTTAATTATTAACTAAGTGGGAAAGTGATGTGGAGGATCTGGGTGTGGTGATTGGTTGAGGAGGGTTGAGTGGATGACGTGTCGCGTGGTTAGTGGGAGGGTATGTTTGTGTGTCTGGCCAGTATTACCCCTCAAGTTTCATACTTTGTTCAACTTGTAATAAATAGCTACCAACTCCATTTCTCTTCACAACAACTTTAGACCACTTGTCAAAAATGGCACAACAATTTTATAAACTTGTATCAAGGACTTCAAATGTATTTATGGCATTCTTCAAGGGCTGAATAAGCAATATCTTGAAACTTTTAAGGACCCACTTGTAATATTTAAGATTTACAGAGGCCTAAAGTGACAAGTCTTCAATAGTTGAGGGACCATTCTTGCCAATCTTCAATTCTTCAAGGTCATTTTTGGAAAATCCATTCTTGGGCCCGGTTCATTGTGCGACTTCGTTTCCCGTGTTTGTTTTTGATTGATTCTTGTGATCTTTTTGTCATTTCCTCAATATCCGTACCTAAAATACACAAGCAACAAACACGAGCATATATTTGGCAGTTTTAATGATATTTTATGCATTTTAAGCCCGATTTGGACGATGAGACTATGTATAAAAGCAGTCTCATCACATGACATAAGTCTAATACACATAAAACGTTCTAACTTAGAATCTTAAGACGTACTTATATCAACCATGAATGATTAGACAAAAATGCATAAGAGATTACAAACCAATTAAAACCGTTCTTGATTATTTATTAACATATATACATGCGAAGATATTAGAGGTTAAGAAGAGAAGGGTTTAGCCACAAGTAATTATCATGAAGTTTATCTAGCCCTTTTATACTTGCTTCAACTCTATCATTTCCCATTCTCCACAAATTTAAAATCTCAAATAATGAGATTGGTGGATGCTTAGCCTAATAGACCAATGAAAGACTACATGGTTAAGGATACTAGCTAGAGAGTGCTTTGATAAGCAAACTCGGGTTGAGTCAAAATATCCATGGCGGGCCTAATATGTCAAAGAAGTCTAAATTTGTTAAACCATGTTTTTATTATATTTTTTTTCTTTTTATATATTTTTTATGAAAAATAAAAGAAGAAATATATACAATGCAAATGTGTTATGCAAATGAAAAATGATTGATGCAAAAATTATGAATGCATATTTTTGGTGGCCAAAGTAGATCAAAAATTTGAAAAATGTTTGAAAAATTAATTTTCCATGTTATCATGAAAGACAATGACAAGTTCTAGGTAAGGTCACTTCGATAGAAGACCCCCCTACACTTAAGCTAAACATTGTCCTCAATGTTTAAGAGCATGGAGTAAACTCCCCTACACTTATGACAATGAATAGACTTTGCTTAACCCAAGTTAAGGAAAGGACAACTATTGGTGAATTCATGTTTAAGCACAAGTTGTCAATGAAAGATCACAATAGTAACAAAGTGAACCGGATAGAAGGGCCTCCTCCATAAGCTCCAAAGCATGAAATGAGTGAGCAACCCTACAAACAACATGAAAAGACGAAGAAAGGCCACCCCTCCACTTCAACTCTACTATAACATCCTCTTAATTAAACCTAACCTATTTAGATCTAATCTACGTTTTCTAACCTAGTTATTCAATGCTTGAGTTTTTTAACCCTAAGTCGCTAGCTCGACTCGGCCCCAAATTAAGTTGTCCTTGGGGAAACCATCATAGAGAATAAATGATATCCACTTTGAAGCTCATCTCACATGATACACTCAAACTTAGCACGTTGCCATTTACTATAAGATCTACAATATCCGCCTCGATAAATGGAACGGTCCAACGTGTCTCAAGTTTGTCCAACATACGAAAGCTCTCATATAGGAAGCACCCCAGGATCAAATACATAGTTTCCATCTCTACATTCGAACAACTCCAAAATAGGTATCATCACCAAAGTAAGCTCATACAAGAAGTCCATATCAATCAAAATCACACTCTTAAGTGGAGTAGATGAAAACCAATTTTTCCCAAACATATGTATCCCAGGATCAAAAACCTTTCCCTTCATGGGAAAATAAGGAGATGAACTCGTATCAACCATATAAGATTCCCCCTTAGTGATCAAAGCATCATGCGAATATGAAGGTGTAGGTATCAAAACATTCATAACTATTATGTCCATGTTAGGCTCATCATCATCATCAAAAGGTGGGTAATCTTCCACATAAGGCATAGTGAAAGGAGGATCAAAATTAATAGTGTCGTGTGGAGGAGGTGTAGGCTCTATGTTCCCAAAAAGCAATGTAGTAATAAGACGAACCTCCTCTTCCAAATTTGAAACACTATCGTCGACCTCTATATCAAAATGTGCAAGAGTATCCTCTATGGTGGCATCAATCTCCATAAAAGAGTCCATATCAAAGGTTTTGGGTTCTAAAGGTGCCTTAGATGAAAAAATATCAATCTCTAAGAGGAAAGGATCTTCATCAATAACCAACTTCAAGGGTGGGAGGGTGGGAACATAAGGCTCAAAAGGAGGTGTATTAATGAGAGAATCACTCAAAGGGATGATATGATCATGAAAATCAATAGGTGTATCCTCAAAAACCAGTGAAGGATGATCAATCAAGGGTTCTTCTTCTATAGACTCATATTAGGTTCTTCACACTCCTCAAAAAGTGGGTTATCAAAACATGTCTCAAAAAGAGGATTTGAATGTATCACAAAATCACTTAGAGGAATAGGTGAAGGAGTCATAGAAGAAATAGAGTCATCATCATCAGAAGTAAAAGACTCATCACTATCATAAGGATCATACAGGTTTCATCACAAGAATCATAAGGTGGTAGAGGAGAAGGATCCACTTTTCCTATAGGAGCAAACTCTTCATCCAAATTAGGAATGTTATCTTGACAAGACAAATCATTGGATGATATAGCATAAGACGCGTCACTAGAATCACAATCATCATCCTCCATTTGTGGAAAGTCTTTCACAAACTCTTCCTCAATCTCATTATCCCTTTCTTTAAACAATTCATCAAGATCAAAGTCACCAAAATCACTAGTAGTAGCATGAAGGTCAATATGTGATGAAATCTCAATGTGATCATGAGGAGAAAAGGTATCAATACAAGGCTCGTCACATGGTTCATTGGAAACCCTCTCAAGCTCTCTTTGGATTGGGATAAGGTTCTCAACACTAGAAGAGGTTAATTCATCCGATTTGGTGTTTGTATTAGTGCTTAGAGGCTCGTCCCCCATGGTTAAAGAGTCGGTGGGTCCCATGTGAGGTAAAGGTGTTGAAGGTGTGTATGGCTCAAGTATAGTCGGTGGAGAGATGGAAGGGTATATAATAGGAACATCACTAAGTGTATCATCCTCAACATCTACTCTCAAAGAAGGCTCATCATCAGGTAAGGCATCGTTCGGTCTCATGAGTTGCAAGACGTATGTGCTCAAGCCTAAGATGTTCGGATCAGTTGCCTCTTTCATTGTCTCAAGTGCTTGCATTACAAATTTAAAAGCGTCTTTACTCAAGAAATGATAAATGCCTTGATTGTGAAAGGTTGTTTGATTATGACTTTGAAAATTCTCTTCATTTTGAAAATCGTCTTGATTTAAAAATTCTTGATTTTGAAAATCCTCATTAAACCCTTGATCATAATCACTCGCGTATAGATGACAATTATTTGTACCATGCGGTCCTCCACAAGTCGCACAAGGCCCATACACAGCTTGATAATGCTCGTCTTGTAATATCTCCAAAATAGGACGATTATCCATGTGTGGCAAAATGGTCGAATGTATATACAAGTAAAATAACGTTTAAAAGCTTCCCCGGGGAAGGAAGTAATACAGCAAAGGTGGTATGTTTACACGTGTGCGAGTACACGTGTAAGTAAACACGAGGAATGAGGGAGTAGCCCTCGGTCGACTTTTGAGAGAGAAGAGATTATCTCCCTCGAGGTTTGATATGAAATATCCACAAGAAAGTATAATATATATAATTACTACTTGGGTGCAAGACCCCCAATAAAGCCTTCCTTCTTAGAATACGCACTAGTGAACGGGGGGTTAGGTGGCGCGAAGCACTTAAGTACCGATTGACCCTTAGATGGAATTTTATAGCACATCGCCTTTCTATTCACTTTGTAGTTTGTATTCTTCGAATTATTGCCTATTGGAAGTATTTATCTATTCTTGCTTAATTAAATTGGATCGATACGCGTGTCAAGGACCGGAACGCCCCTCAACACGGTGTATTGCCTCGACAATACTTATGGAAGATATGTGTATTGGTTGTTCTTATACGTATACGTATTTACATATAATAATATAGAGAAAATATTTTTGTATTTATTTGATTTTTTTAAGAAAAATACTATATGTACGTAAAAACGATGAAAACCGATATAATATATATTTTTGTTGTAATCTTTTAGGAAAAAGATTACTTTTTGTATTTTTTTATTTTTTTGGTTCAATTCTTTAGGAAAAGAATTGATTTTTGTGAATTTTTAATTTTTATATTTTTATCTTTTTGATTTTTTTTCTTTTTGATTTATAATACGTAAAAATAACGTTCACAAAGTGAACGGATCCCAAAATCCAATCGTCTCACTCGAAACCGTTAATCTTCACGAAAAGAACCGGCAGCGGCGCCATTTGATATTTGTCTTTTTAGTTCGTTTTTCTCTCGGTCTTATCGAATTGATTAACAAGTATTCAAATTTGACTTAATCGTTTTTGGTAATAAGAGCTTGAATGGTATCTATTTCTAGTTGGCAAGAAGCATGTAAAAATGTAAAAAATATTAACTATAATACGTATACGTACTATACTATAAACAAATTGAACGTACAATTATATAAGCACAAAGTACAAGTAGTAACCAAAATTCCAACAAACTAACTAATTACTTCTAATGAGATTATATCAAACTTTTATACTAATGACATTTTAATAAAATCTACAAATTCAAAGTTATAAACTCTAATTTTTAGTTCTATAAAATCTAAACATGTTAAAAAAAACTTGCAGTTAACAAATGTTTGAATCCAATTCGTTTTTTTAATGCTAACCCAATACAAGCTTAAGCCCAAGAAGAGGAAATAGCAAACTGGCCCTAAATTTTAAAACATTACGATTCTACAAATCATTATGAAAAATAACGGAGTCAAAGGCTGAAAATATTCATTTCCTAACTTTTGACTATCCAAAACAATATGCAGTAATGATAAGATTCTCCAATATCTATATTGACTTTTTACCCAAAACTAAAATTAACTAAATTTCTTTTACAAAATCAATTCAGCTTCTATCCTATTTTGGCTAGCCTAAGTTGAAATTCCTACTTTACTTAGCTCGATTTACATTAAACTCCAGTCTGACTTCTAAAATAATAACTATCTGATATCTACTACTCTTACTCTTACTATCTAATACTACTACTGAATTCAGTTAATCATTCATAAAGGATTGTTCAATATCAAGTTAAATTATACTAGCCCAAACACTGGTTAAAAGAAAATGCAGGAACTAATGAATTAAAGTAAACTACTACTGGAAAATCTAAGATAGAACAAGCAAGTACAAACAGCTAGTGCAAGGAAATTAAAGCATGTTGCAGCCAAAATTACACTACAATTTTAACAAACAGACTACTCTAATTAGCAGAAAATAGTGATACTGAGCTTGACCTGTGCATCCGAAGACTAGTCCACTGATGGCGAGGGTTTAGCGCTGAGCTGCCCTTTCTATCTGCTACTACTGAACTGATATGTAGGCTAGACTAAACCATGGCTGGAGTCTATCTGCTGATTATGTTTACTAACTGAATCGAACTAAAAGATCCAACTAAATCAACATCTGATCTGCTACTATATCGTCAACAGCCTTCAAAACCGGAGCTCGAAAAAATAAAACTTGCCAAAAATAAACCTGCAAAAGATATGGAACAAACTAAACAGAAACTTGTTATCGAGTTAGATTCTAAGGCTGCTTAGAAAAATAAAACTAGCAGCTTATTCTCAATAAGCTAAATCAGCTTATTATAACTGAGATCAAAGACCAACAACCTTTCACTATCACGTTGTAATCACCTTACTTCCAAGATCAGAAACTAGAACTTCGTGCAAAAATTGAACCGGATAAACTTGAACGACTGTACTACTGAACTATCACTAATATGAACCAAAATTCATGCCTTCATTGCACTTATCACATTGAGTTATCTAATGTATACATGTTATTAATCCGGATAAAGCTCAACTAACTGAACTGCCAGAATTATGAAAGTTGTAACTACTAATAAGCTTTCGAACTGATCTTTATAACACGCAATTAGATCTTAACAGAAAACGTATCAATCTTAACAGAAATCATTACCATTCGTAACAGTTAATTAAAAAAAGAATAAGAGAAAGCGTTGAACTTTATTAATGGAGGAAAAAGAAATATTCAGTAACGCAAAAGTATTCTAAACAGAATAAAGAAGATGATTTCGACAAAAGTAAACTCAAACTTTCATTAATGGTGAAAAAGAAAGGATTCGGTTACAAAAGATTAACTATTTAACAGATTCTAACAAACTTCTAACTGAAAGATTAACTGAAAATCAATAAGCTTTTTGAGAGAAAAATAAAACTAACTATCTAACCTAACTACTAGGTGTTTCTACTCCTAAGCTAACCGTCCTGAATTGATGTCTTCTCTCGGTATTTATAGCCGTTGAAGTGAAGGTGTGACGTGTTGCTACCAATCAGCAATGGACACGTGTAAAATACGAGGATTCTTGATTAACTAAAGTTCTTCATCATATTTTCCAATTTGGGCGTTTCTTCACCTTCGAGTCTTGATCGAATTGACTAGTATCTTCGTATAGGGGAAATGAAGCTGATCATTTTTGTAGTTGGAAGCTTTGGATGATTCTTCTTGGATTGTTCTTGATTTGATCTTGTAGGTTTGTGGTGGGAAGATATGAAGTCATCTGTTTTATTTCTTTCTCTCTCTCTCTCTTTGTTGGGGAAGAAGATGAAAACGTGTTTGTGTTTGACCGAGACTTGGTCATTTGACCAAGTATTTAATAAACTTTCCATTGTTTCTCTTTGGTCCTTTCTTTTTCATTTCTTTTCAATAAAGGTTAAAAGCTTTTAAACCAATTTCTTTTCATCCTTCATCTTGTAAAAGTTGCAAGTTCAGCCCTCCATCTTGGTAAATGATGGCAAGTAAGGTCCTTGAAAGCATCTTTTGTCCTTTTCCTCGTCTTTTCGTCAAATAAATCCTTGAAAACGCATGTTTGCTCCAAAATGCATCTTTTTTACCTGAAACACACAAAACACAAATACACGCGTGATAGGTGTAAAAAGACCCATCCTTTTACCACTTATTTCTTGCTAAAACAAGACCAAAACGCGTATTTAATGTCATTTGTTTGGAATTATGCGTGGTTTGTGTGTTTGTTGTGTTTTCAGAGCCAACCGGATAAATATTGGAGAAAACATGGGATTGCACGGGTTTTATCGAGGAAAAAAAGACAAAAAGATGAAGTCTATAGTCCAAGAGATGCAAAAGATTTGAAGTCAATGGGCCTATTTGAAGATTAATCGAAGAAAAGGACCAAAGACGGAAGATTTACCTATGTCGAAGAAACTCAAGTCCATTAAATGAAGAAATTAAAAGACGAGTTGAAATTATTCGTCGACAAATCCTGAATCGAAATCGAAAACGTCAACTTTTCTGAAAAGACGAGAAGACAAAAAGAAAGGAAGAAAGCCCACTCACCAACCAAGGGAGAAGCCTATAAATACTCCTCCCATTCAAGACTTTCCACTAGTTTTTTCTTTCTGTTACAGTTTTTCCTATTTCGTAGGAAGAAAACCATCTCCCTTAAGGAGTGGTTTTCATCTTTGTTTGATTTCTTCCAATCTTGTAAGTGTGATCTTTCCACTTTGTTTGTTGAATCCTAAATCATTAATACAAGTCTACTTTTAATCTTTCCATCATCTTGTTCTTCATCTCTTTTTGATTCTAAGTTCTTAAGTTTTATTTTATTGGTTTGATCATAAAAAGTAAGTGGGTTTTATGTTTTTGTGGTTTTGGATTAAGGTTTACCTTAGGTAAATGATTCGTGGTGAAATTGGTTTAAGTTTTGATTAAAAACTTGGTGAAAATTTGTGTTAAATTGGTGTTTCTGAATCCCCTGTTCTTCGCATATTGTTACCGTGTTCACCATTATTCCGAATAGTGGTTTGTCATTTTACTGTTGATTCGGAAGTTTCATTATTCCGGGTCAAGGTAGTAATTATCTTGGTTATTCGGAATAACCAATTATTCCGAGTAGGGCTTGATTTCATTGGTTATTTGGAATTTTAAGTTATTCCGGGTAGAGTAGCAATTTCATTGTCTATTCGGAATAACCGAAACATTCCGCATAGGGTTTTATTAAAAATGTTCTGCATAACCGAAATGTTCCGAGTAGCATAAAATATTCCGCATAAAGCTTTCTTTCCAAACATTCCGCATAGAGTTCTCTTTCAGTTATTCCGCATAGGGCTATTTTTTTATTATTCCGCATAGAGTCATTTTTCCGCATAACCTTCTTTTTCCGAATAGTATCATTATTCAGCATAGGGACTTTATTCCATATAACCAAACGTTCGGCATGGTCATGAACATTCCGAGTAAGGGAAATTATTTCGCATAGCCGTATTATTCCGAATAAGAGCTGATATTCCGAGTAGGGCAACATATTCCGGATAATCATTATTCCGAGTAAAGGTAAAATTCCAGTTTTACTCTAGTCTTAAATTCGATCCTTATTTTCAATAATTATCTTTAGATTTTTAGTAGATTTAGACCAAAGCTCCCCCTTTTTAGCCACCAATTACAACTATTCCACTTTTGACCGTGATCAATTCGAGAAGATACCGAGAACGAAACAACGACATATATCAATTGGGTACGAGCAACGCAAAGAAAGATCTTGCAAACAAAAACCTTTTATTAACCAACCAAAAGCAAGTCTTTAAAATGGCGCCGCTGCCGGCTCTTCTCGTCAAGATCAACAGTTTTTTGTGAGAAAAATTAGATTTTGGGATCCGTTCTTTCGGGAACGTTATTTTCAAGCACAAAAATTTTCAAAAAACCAATAAAAATATAAAATTTTCAAAAATACAAAAACATTAAAAAACCTATAAAACCAAAAATATTTTCTCTTGCATTTTCTTTTTAGTGTATGCGTACTCGATCAACGTCTTATTCAGAGCCCGAGACTCTCGAAGATTTAGACATGGCCGGTGTACACAACAACAACAATAATAATCCACCCCTCCCAAATAACAACAACAATAATAACCCACCCCACCAAAACATGAATAATCCACCCTTACCCGACCTACGAACCATGGAGGAGCTATGTCAACCCACGATGAACGGACGTGGAGGCCCGATTGCGCTGATGCATGTCACGGCTCAGGAGTTTTCGTTGAAGCATCACATGATCCAGCAAGTGCAAACTAACCCATTTCACGGAATTTCGGATGATGATGCCAACAATCACCTCGACAAATTCATTACCATTACCCAAAGCATGAAGTCCCCCGGTGTTTCTATGGATGACCTTCGCCTTCAACTCTTTCCTCACTCGCTTTCTCACCATGCCGAAAAATGGTTTGAGCGTCTCCCAAAGAACTCTATTCATACTTGGGACGACATGACTCAACGCTTTTTGTCGCGCTATTTCCCACCATCCATGGTCACGAGCCTTCGTAACCAAATTAGTGGATTCATGCAAGACAATGATGAATCTCTCTTTGATGCTTGGGAACGGTACAATGATTTGATCGACCGCTGTCCAAATCACAACATGCTCCCCGTCACTCTCATTGATACTTTCTATAATGGTCTTACTTTTCGTGATCGTGACACGATCAATGCCGCCGCTGGTGGTAATTTTATGAAAAGGAGACCGGAGGAGTGTCGAGAGTTGATTGAAAACATGACTACTCATCACAAGAATTGGGATTCATCCGCATCCTCAAGATCTAACTCGAGAGTCAATGTTTCTTCTACTACTTCCAATCCCGAGATGACTGAAATTTCTCGACAACTCGCTGAGATGAACAAGAATTTCATGACCATAGCCACAAACCACTTTCAACAAGCGAAAGCCGTTGCTATTTCTTATGACACATGTGGTGGTCCTCATTCTTATAATGATTGTCCTTCTACTCAAGGCAATTTTTCTAAAAACGTTAACGCGGCATACGGTACTTATCCTACGGGGGGCTATCAAGCTCGTCCTCAAGGAGACCGTAGCTTCCTAAGTTATCGTTCCAACAATTATCTTGCTCCACCCGGTTTCCCTCCTTAGAACCAAAACCAACAACAAAGCTATAACCGAAACAACCAATCCCAACCTCGTGCTCAAAATCAATATCAATCCCAAAGAAACCCATACCTGACTCAAGGAAATTCTCAAGCTTACCAAGCTCCACCTCTCAATCAACCGATGGTATTGAATCAAGACGTCAAGACGTTCATGAAGACTAATCGAGAGATGGTGACGAATCTTCAGAGTCAATTTGTCAACTTAAAGAATGACATGGCGAAACAAGGGAGCGATATTCGAGCCGATCTTAGGAATGATATGGCAAAACAGAGCAATGAGATCCGTGCCGACATCAGAGATTCTTTCAGCACTCAAGCGCTTAACATTCGTGATATGATTGGTTCGCTCATCCAAGGTAATCAACCCTCTTCTTCGGGTACTCTTCCGAGTAACACCGTTGCGAACCCAAGAGGGGAGATGAAAGAAATCACCACTCGTAGTGGGAAAGGTTATACGGAACCCGAGCTTCCTACACCTCCACCCGTGATTGTGAACAAGGAAAAAGAGCAACTTTCCTCACCTCCTTCACCTTCTATCCCCATTTCCCCACCACCCGTGGTTGTGAGTGATCCTACTTCCCTAAAGTCTTCTTCTTCATCCAATATACCTTATCCTTCAAGGTTGAGGAAAGAGAAGCAAAAGAGCAAGGATGATATTCAAGTTTCAAACTTTCTAAAAATGTTTAAACAATTGAATTTTAACATCTCCTTTGCCGAGGCTCTCGCTCACATGCCCAAATACGCTAAAATGTTTAAAGATCTTCTAAGTGACAAGGAGAAGCTTCTTGACATTGCTCAGACCCAACTTAATGAGAACTGCTCCGCAGTGCTCTTAAGGAAATTGCCCACCAAACTTGGTGATCCGAGTCGCTTCTTGATTCCTTGCAACTTCCCGGGAGTAGAGAATTGCATGGCCCTAGCCGATCTAGGTGCCAGTATAAACTTAATGCCTTTAAGTGTTTGGAAGAAATTATCTCTCCCTGAGCTAGTCCCCACCAAAATGACTTTGGAATTAGCTAACCGTACGGTTGCTTATCCAGTGGGGATAGCCGAAGATGTCTTTGTTGGCGTTGACAAATTCACCTTCCCGGTGGATTTTGTTGTCATTGACTACGAGATGGATCCTCGTGTTCCATTAATCGTTGGACGTCCATTCCTGAGGACCGATCGCACTGTCATTGATGTAGCCGCGGGAGAAATAATCAAGAGAGTTGGTGACGACAAAATTGTCTTCAACATGGGTAAGATTTCTAAGCAACCTTATTCATATGAGAGTGTTAATGCTATTGATGTTCTCGATGAGGCTTGTGAAGAACATTTTCATGATGCTTGCAAAAGTACTCTCTCTTCTCTACCCAATGTTGAGACCGTTGCCTCAATTGCTCCGGCATTGACTCCTTTTGGAGAAAGTGACTTGGATGATTTCGAAGCTAGCTTGGGTCCTCTCGATATTAAGTATGATGATTCTTCCACTAATTGGGATGAAGACATTCGTACTATTGAGAGACTTCTCAATGAAGACCCGTTTTCTCCTCCCTCTCCTAAAGAGGTGACTAATGATGACCCATCGTTAGTTTCACCATCTATTGAGGATCCTCCTACTCTTGAGCTTAAGGACCTACCTCCTCATCTCGAGTACGTTTTCCTTGAAGACAACGAGAAGTTACCAGTCATCATCGCGAAGGACCTAAAAGAAGAAGAAAAAGCCCGACTTGTCGCCGTGTTGAAGAAGCATAAAAGAGCTATCGCTTGGAAAATCTATGACATTCACGGAATTGATCCTCACTTTTGCACACATAAAATTCTCATGGAGGACGACTTTAAGCCTACAATTCAAAGCCAACGAAGGGTGAATCCTAAAATCCATGAAGTCATCGAAAAAGAGGTTATCAAACTTCTTGATGCGGGTATGATTTACCCTATTTCGGATTTACCATGGGTTAGTCCAGTCCATTGTGTGCCTAAGAAAGGCGGAATTACCGTTGTACCCAATCAAAACAACGAGTTGATTCCTACCCGTCTCGTTACTGGGTGGAGAGTTTGTATAGACTACCGCAAACTCAATGATGCCACGAGAAAGGATCATTTCCCTCTACCTTTTATGGACCAAATGCTTGAACGTTTAGCGGGTAATGAATATTACTGCTTTCTTGATGGTTTCTCGGGTTATTTCCAAATACCCATCGATCCCCAAGATCAAGAGAAGACAACATTTACTTGTCCCTATGGCACATTTGCTTACAAAAGGATGCCTTTTGGCTTATGCAATGCCCCCGAGACTTTCCAAAGGTGCATGTTGGCTATCTTCCATGACATGGTTGAACAAACCATGGAAGTCTTCATGGATGATTTCTCGGTCTTCGGGGATTCCTTCTCTTCTTGCCTTGCCAATTTGGAACGTATGCTTAAGCGGTGCGAAGACACTCGCCTTGTTCTGAACTGGGAAAAATGCCATTTTATGGTAAAAGAAGGCATTGTGCTAGGACACAAAATCTCTAAAGCCGGTCTTGAAGTCGACCGTGCTAAAGTAGATGTCATAGCCAAATTACCTCCACCTTCAACCGTGAAGGGTGTGAGAAGTTTTCTGGGTTATGCGGGCTTCTATCGTCGATTCATTCAAGATTTCTCTAAAATCGCTCCCCCGATGACCCACCTCTTGGAAAAAGATACTCCTTTTATCTTTTCTAAAGAGTGTATCGAAGCCTTCAATCTTCTTAAGGATAAGCTAACTAAGGCACCGGTCTTGGTTACCACTAATTGGGAGCTGCCTTTTGAATTGATGTGCGATGCTAGCGACTTTGCTATTGGTGCGGTTTTGGGACAAAGGATCAACAAACATTTCCAACCAATCCACTATGCTAGCAAAATAATGACGGGGGCTCAATTGCATTATACGACAACCGAAAAAGAGCTTTTAGCTGTTGTCTATGCTTTTGAAAAATTCCGCCCTTATCTTGTTTTATCCACCACAATCGTATACACGGACCATTCCGCGTTGAAGTACTTGATGACTAAACACGACTCTAAGCCAAGACTTCTCCGCTGGGTTTTACTCCTTCAAGAATTCAACATTGAAATTCGTGACAAGAAGGGTGCTGAAAACCTAGCCGCGGATCATCTGAGCAGACTTGAGGATCCATATCAAGGGGATCATCCGAACAAAGAGATCAATGACTCTTTCCCCCTTGAAACCTTAATGTCTATAAATCTCAATCTTGATGGTACCACGTGGTTTGCCAATATTGCAAACTACTTAGCGGGTGGTGTTCTCATCCAAGGGTTAACATCCCAACAAAAGAAGAAGTTCTTGAACGATGTTAAGACTTACTTTTGGGATGACCCTTTTCTATTCAAACAATGCGCTGACTTGATTATTCGCTGATGTGTTGACGGACCGGCCGCTTTGGACATTCTCCAGGCTTGCCACAAAGGACCCACCGGTGGTCACTTTGGTCCCAACTACACCGCCAAAAAAGTGTTTGATTCGGGATTCTATTGGCCCACCATTTATCGTGACACTCACGAAATGGTTAAGCATTGTGATGCTTGCCAACGCCAAGGCAAGATCACACATAAAGATGAGATGCCTCAAAATTTCATACAAGAATGTGAAATCTTTGATTTATGGGGCATCGACTTTATGGGGCCATTCCCTTCTTCTAAAGGCAACAAATACATCCTTGTCGTTGTTGACTACGTTTCCAAATGGATTGAAGCCAAGGCTTTACCCACTAACGACGCGAGGGTGGTTTGTAATTTCTTGAAACAACTGTTTGCTCGATTCGGTGTTCCTCGTGCTATTATCAGTGACCGCGTGACTCATTTTTGCAACGATCAATTTGCAAGAGTCATGGCTAAGTATGGTGTAAATCACCGTCTTTCCACCGCTTATCATCCTCAAACCAACGGTCAAGCCGAGATATCCAACCGTGGATTGAAGAGAATTTTGGAACATACTGTGGGAGAGCATCGTGCCTCATGGGCTGATAAACTTGATGATGCTCTGTGGGCTTTCCGTAATGCCTATAAGACACCGATTGGTTGTACACCTTATCGTCTTGTTTACGGGAAAGCTTGCCACCTCCCTATCGAGCTGGAACATAAGGCATACTGGGCCTTGAAGTGGGCTAACTTCGACATCAACAAAGCCGGTGATTTTTCGCAAGATTCAACTCAACGAGCTACAAGAATTGAGGAATCAAGCTTACGAGAACTCATTGATCTACAAGGAGAAGACCAAGATTATCCACGATGCTAAAATCAAGAACCAAGAGTTACACGTTGGTGATCAAGTCTTACTCTTCAACTCTCGGTTGAAGATTTTCTCAGGCAAGTTGAAGAGCCGCTGGTCTGGTCCATTCACCATCGCCAATGTCTTTCCCTATGGCACCATTGGGCTTTCTCAGCCAAATGGGCCCAACTTCAAGGTGAATGGCCAGCGTTTGAAATTGAACTTTGGTGAGGACATCTCTCAAGAGATGATTCCATCCCTCACCACGTTTCCCTTGAATTAGTTCGGGACCGAGTCAGGCTCGTGACTCGGTGAACAAAAACAAGCGCTCCTCGGGAGGCAACCCGAGTATCTATCCCCCTTTTCCGTTGTTCATCCTAAGTGTAGGGGGAGCTTTATTGGTTGCTTGTATTTGGATGGTGATGTGATTACAGGGATAAGTGCACTCTTGGAATCTTTGAAGAACCGTGCTCCCATGTTATCCTCAATACCGGTTCTATCTCTCAACTATCGTGATTCAATTATCTTCATACTCACATTCAAAATTAATCACTTTAGTCGTCTCCTCCTTAGCTTGATTTAACCAACGTGCACAATTTCTTAAGTGTAGGGGAGATTTTTCCCACATGCTTAAACATTGAGGACAATGTTTATCTTAAGTGTAGGGGGGACTTCTATCGAAGTTTTAAGTGGACTTTTCCATTAAAATGCCTTCATTTAACCGGAAAATCATTTTTTCAACATTTTTTCAAATTTTTAATTAACTTTGGCCATTTAGTCGTGATTTTTAAATTTTTATCTTTGCTTTCATATGTATATATCCCGCAATAAAGTCAAAAATATTAATAAGTGGTGTAGCTAGTTTGAAATCTTTAACATATTAGGCCCATTGCGATTATTTTGAATCACCCCAAATAGACTTGTCTAAGTTTATTCTAGCTAGTATCTTTAACCATGTAGACCTTAATTGGTTTATTAGGCTAAGCATCCTCAAGTCTCATTACTTGAGATTTTAAATTGTGGAGGACGAGAAATGATAGAGTCAATTATAAGTCGGTATTCTTGCACAAGCTCACTTGGTGTAATTATTTGCCTATTCTCCCATCACTTGCTAATAATTTATCTGCAATAAGTAAGGTCGTACGATTTGAAAGGTTACTTAGCTTCTAGCCCAAGATCGTTTAAAAGTTGCTCGGTAATGATAAGAGTTCATAGCCAAGGCATAACTTATGAAGCGGGGCACGAAGATTGGCGAGTCCAAAAAGGCCCTAACAAGGCATGAGGATTCCATTTTATTGCTAAAGATCCAAAGTGATGTAAAAAGCATTATTCCCAAAATCAATATGAAGGATCAAGATTCACGACGAAAAGCAATCAACTCCCATAAAGATCATGGAGAAGTCTATCCGAAAAGACCCTAACAAGGTATGAGGATAAATAGATCCAAGTTCGAAAAGGAGGCGGATCGTTGTATCTCAAAATCCCAATTAGAGATTGCAGAAATAATCATGAAGTCGTGGTCAACAAAGTTGGAGTACCCCTCAAAAGTCTCCAAGTGAAGAAACTCTATTAACGAAGAGAAGACCATTATCTCAAGAACGTCTCTCGAAGATATGAAGTATGAAGTACATGCCAAATATCGGCCCGAGAAAGGTCTCAAATCGTGAACCGAGTTATGCCAAGATATGAACTTTTTGATATCCCGAGAAGCAGTTTTAAGAGATTTTGTCCTTTAGCTAGCTATTGATCAAATCGTCCTACTTTGCTTTCAGCCTAAATAAATTATCGAAATAAGTCCAAAAATGCATCTTCATGATCATTCTAAGACAAAAATAAAATATAAGAGATACACCTAGGAATAAGGGAGTTTAAGCATATAATTAAGCCATGTGTGTAAGTGTTTGAATTGCTAACTTATAATAACAATGATCTCGTTCTTAAGCTTAGTTTGGGGAACGTGAAACTTGAGGGTGATAAATCTTCGCAGCACCAAAGCCCTAATGTAAGTCCTTGATCTCTTTGCAAGTTATTTCCATGAAGCTATTTTCAAGTGAAAATGGTTTTCTATCCTTTAGTTTATTTTAAAGTTTTAATTTCTCTTAGTACTTTAATTTTTGTTTAGTAGTATGTTAATAAGGCCAAGGTTGATTGATTATGAGAAAAAATGTAAATTTGCTTTATCACTAAGCATTACATGAGGGCATGGCAATGGTTAAGTGTAGGGGATTTGATAGGTGTGAAAACACCCATCCTTTTACCACTTATTTCTCGCTAAAACAAGACCAAAACGCGTATTTAATGTCATTTTTTGGAATTATGCGTGGTTTGTGTGTTTGTTGTGTTTTCAGAGCCAACCGGATAAATATTGGAGAAAACAAGGGATTGCACGGGTTTTATCGAGGAAAAAAAGACAAAAAGATGAAGTCTATAGTCCAAGAGATGCAAAAGATTTGAAGTCAATGGGCCTATTTGAAGATTTATCGAAGAAAAGGACCAAAGACAGAAGATTTACCTATGTCGAAGAAACTCAAGTCTATTAAATGAAGAAATTAAAAGACGAGTTGAAATTATTCGTCGACAAATCCCGAATCGAAATCAAAAACGTCAACTTTTCTGAAAAGACGAGAAGACAAAAAGAAAGGAAGAAAGCGCACTCACCAACCAAGGGAGAAGCCTATAAATACTCCTCCCACATTCCACTAGTTTTTTATTTCTGTTACAGTTTTTCCTATTTCGTAGGAAGAAAACCATCTCCCTTAAGGAGTGGTTTTCATCTTTGTTTGATTTCTTCCAATCTTGTAAGTGTGATCTTTCCACTTTGTTTGTTGAATCCTAAATCATTAATACACGTCTACTTTTAATCTTTCCATCATCTTGTTCTTCATCTCTTTTTGATTCTAAGTTCTTAAGTTTTATTTTATTGGTTTGATCATAAAAAGTAAGTGGGTTTTATGTTTTTGTGGTTTTGGATTAAGGTTTACCTTAGGTAAATGATTCGTGGTGAAATTGGTTTAAGTTTTGATTAAAAACTTGGTGAAAATTTGTGTTAAATTTGTGTTTCTGAATCCCCTGTTCTTCGCATATTGTTACTGTGTTCACCATTATTCCGAATAGTGGTTTGTCATTTTACTGTTGATTCGGAAGTTTCATTATTCCGGGTCAAGGTAGTAATTATCTTGGTTATTCGGAATAACCAATTATTCCGAGTAGGGCTTGATTTCATTGGTTATTTGGAATTTTAAGTTATTCCGGGTAGAGTAGCAATTTCATTGTCTATTCGGAATAACCGAAACATTCCATATAGGGTTTTATTAAAAATGTTCCGCATAACCGAAATGTTCCGAGTAGCATAAAATATTCCGCATAAAGCTTTCTTTCCAAACAGTCCGCATAGAGTTCTCTTTCAGTTATTCCGCATAGGGCTATTTTTTTATTATTCCGCATAGAGTCATTTTTCCGCATAACCTTCTTTTTCCGAATAGTATCATTATTCAGCATAGGGACTTTATTCCATATAGCCAAACATTCCGCATGGTCATGAACATTCCGAGTAAGGGCAATTATTTCGCATAGCCGTATTATTCCGAATAAGAGCTGATATTCCGAGTAGGGAAACATATTCCGGATAATCATTATTCCGAGTAAAGGTAAAATTCCAGTTTTACTCTAGTCTTAAATTCGATCCTTATTTTCAATAGTTATCTATAGATTTTTAGTAGATTTAGACCAAAGCTCCCCCTTTTTAGCCACCAATTACAACTATTCCACTTTTGACCGTGATCAATTCGAGAAGATACCGAGAACGAAACAACGACATATATCAATTGGGTACGAGCAACGCAAAGAAAGATCTTGCAAGCAAAAACCTTTTATTAACCAACCAAAAGCAAGTCATTAACGCGTAATTCTGATGTTTTAAAGTTAAATATTATGTATTTGACTGTGTTTTTAATGGTATTTGGATCATTATTGATGAGTGTTTTCACACTTATCACTTATATGTTTATATTATTCATGCTTTACTTGTATATCCGTGTACTAAGCGTTATGCTCAGCCGTTTTCCTTTTCATGTTCCCAAAACGGCAGGTACTCAGGGACGCTCGTACACTTTAAGCGTGCGTGCATATGGATTGGAAGCTTTCTAGCCTTCTTAACCTTATGCATTTATTTATACTTTGATACTCATTCCATGGACATTGTTTAGTCCTTTCATTTACAGTACTTATGTTTGTGTGTGATGACTTCTACTTTTGGGATACCGATGTTTGATTCCTGTATTTCCTTTATGGTCATGTAATGTTTAGACATTTATCCTTGTACACTTTAATGACATGTAACACCCCCAAATTTTGGTCATAACAGCGGAAGGGTCATTGGGTGTTACTATCATGGTTCAATCACATAATCATAGAAAACGGCTCAAAACGAGACGTTTTAATAAACATCCATTCATTTTCATTCAATAAAAGTACAATTTCATACACGGTCCAAGATTATTTCAAGTTTACAAAAGCTAGTAACTGGTAAAAATTATTTGAATGGATATAATTTATAAAAGCGGGCCAAAACATTTCAAATAAGCAAGCTTCACGAAACCGCCTTCCTCGAGTGCCTTCCCAATGGACCTGAGATAAAACATGCTAAAAAGTCAGCAAAATTGGCCGAGTGAATCTATAGAGTTTAATTTAAATAAAGAGAACACAAGTATTCGAAATAACCTTCCATGGTTAATAATTTATCAAAGACAATTATGTTGTACGGACATAATTATCGTGTCATTACATAAGTCTCGTGACATTGAACGTTAACATATTATTTCAGCCCAACACACCTAGCCAAGTGTGTATATTTCTCTTATACAATTCATCCGATGTTTAATTACTAGTGCATTACAACACCACGCGATAGCTAGTCGCGACCGGACTGGGCGTCACCCCGATAGATTTATCCATAGCATTAGCGTTACTTCGATTAACAATTCACGATTCGTGGGTCTTTTAAGGCTAAAAAAACTTATGTAATAACTTTCATATAAACATACAATTAAGTTCCTTGTGTTCAATTTTAAAACAATCATGAGTTTACCACAACTTATAGTTGTACCTTTCAATTTCAATAAATACTTTTCAAGTAAATAGGGTTCCTACAACTTCTCGTTGCACCCATTAATAGGGTTTCCACAACTTCTCGTTGTACCCTTTATTTTAATTAAACAATCATGTTATCCCCCTCGCGGGTTTTATAAAACAAGTAAACATGTTAAAAGCGAGGCTATAGACTCACCTTAGCCAATAATGGTAATGAGACGATCGCCGACGATTAGTGATGCCCGTTTAAACACGAAAACCACAACCTACCAAATAAGGCGCGTTCGTTAATAATCGACTCAAGTATAAATCATACTTGAATAATATAAAAATCAAAATTAAAAACCATGACAATCCCGAAAAATGTAACGATACAAGTGTTATTCTATACTCTTTTATTAAACACTATTCTTTTAAACACTTGCACTCTCGACATTGACCCGTCATAAGACGCCAAGTCAACGCAAGTCAAACTATCATTTTACTTCACTCGTACCAGTAGCTAAGTTATTGATATAATGACTAGACACTTGAGTAAATCACCATGTCCAATAGTGAATACTCAACTCGCGCCACATAAGCATTGGACTATATGTCCAAAATACCAATCAACATGTACACTCCAAATGTACACACCAATCTACCCTATCTAGACTTTTTCGATTTCGACGAAACTTGGTAACAAACTCACATATAATATGAATAAGACTCAGTTTAAATTTCATTCAAAAATATTACTCCGAAGACCTTCTGCCCGACACATCTTTATTTTATAAAAACCGGACAGATTTACGTCTTCAACTCGTAAAACTATTTTGACATATTTAAACAATTCCGTTTACAAAACCGACACTCGGGTTTGAAAATAGACTCATGACCTGAGGTTTAGCAACTTACATCAGCCTTTGAAACTTTTTAAAACTCATTCTATCGTCTCCGAGATTCGATCCAAATATTGACAACAATTTTCGCATTGTGTCAACACTCGTTTCCCGGTACACGAAAATCAAATCATCATAACTTCTCGATCGTATGGAGCTAGAAGCTCTACTTTATATCAAATTGAAGCTTAGGAAAATCTCTACAACAATATCACATCATCTCATCCTATATTCAAACTTAAGAAATCCGAAAAAAGCTTCAAACCTACTGCCCAAACTCAACCATTTAAAAACCACACTAAAACAATTTTTCAAGCAATTCCAACAACTTTTATCATCATCCTAACATCCTAATATCATTCCCCATCACTCCTAACACTTGAATGTTGATCAAAACAAAAATCAATGATTAAAAATCAAACTTTTTAGATGAAAATAACATGATCTTTCCTAGATCATTACATGTAAAATCATAAAATACCTTCAACAAATTTCTTATTTTTATCAATTTTCAAAACTTGTTGCATGTTAGAAATTTTTATATGGATGTGATCACCTTTTGATTTCTAGGATGGGACTTTGTTTATTTTTAGCTAAATCAAAGTGGATCAAAAATAATGGTGGTGTTTGTGTGTTGAATGGGTGACGACAAAAAGAGTGGAGGAGAATTGTGTGTGTTTTTATTTTGTAAAATGATATGAGTGGAAAGTTAGGTGTGTAATTTGTTTATATAGTGGAATTAGTTGAGGGTAGTTTTTGCCAATAAGGTATAGTTTTGGATCAAAAAGTGTTTTAATAATTTAAAGGGTGGAAAATGACTATTAGCCAATTTAGAAAATATTTACCAGACTCGGGTTTCGTAAAAAATATTTTTCAAAAGTTAAAATGCTTCAAAATATAATAATATAACTTCGACACGACTTAAAACGTAATTAAATCGAAAACGTCGAAAATATTAAATATCGAGACAATCGATAATAAAACATAAATTTTCGGGCATCCTTCGGTATCACGATCATTAGTAGTTCTCGTCATTCGTTAAAACGTAAAATACGAGAAATAAAAATAAATATAATACAATCATTCATATGATAATTTGAGAATATAATGTCGATACTTAATGTATTTCTTATCGGTTTTCATCGAAACGACATTCTTACGTTAAGTTTCAAACTATAACCTTCTCGGTTAGTCGATAACTTAAAATTCTCATTAAAGTAAACACGTAATACGTAATAGTCGAGATCAAAATAACGACCTGAAATTGACGGATTGTCACATTATCCCCACCAAATTAGGATCTTCGTCCCGAAGATCAACTTGCTTTCTTCCTCGATCGCTCGTTGAAATCAAAGGGTTAAACGTATTTTGGTCCTCGTCTTGAGTTCCATCAAACATGAAAATAGGAATTCGACTTTGCTTCGGTTGCTTACCTTCCTTATCGATAATATCAACAAGTTCCTGGATGAAATGCAACTTACCGTTGATTCATACTTCATTAAGAGGGATGATAAGATCTTCGTCGGAAAGAAATTTCTTTAAGTTCGACATATGAAAAAGTATTGTGAATTCCTTGTAGCTCTCGAGGTAATTTAAGTTTACATGCCACCGGACCTACTCTCGATATCATCTCGAATGGTCCAGACTAACGGAGACTTAACTTCCCACGTTTTCCAAAATACATAGCAACCTTTTCATGGTGACAGCTTTGGCATAATTTTTCCACCTACCTCGATTTCCAAAGGTTTTCATTGACACAAATTAAATCATATTCAGGCTGAGTTTTCAAGAGCTTAACAATGAAGTCCATTGTAAGTTTCTCCTACCTCACGAATGATAACGAATAACACAATCGTAATCACTTAAAGGCTTATTTACCCCTTTTATGCCAGAATACATTGTAGGCTCATACTATCGGTGGATACCGTACATTAGTGCCATATAATTAATGTCTCAATAGACGAAGAGTAAAATCACCGCACCCAATTACAAGTCGTGGGTTGTGCAGTTCACTCATTCTTCCTAGGTTTCCTACAAGCATACACAATCAAAACAGCTCCAAATCATATAGGATATGTATCACGATCAACAACAAAACCTTTACTTCCTTCAGGTAACGATAAGATCTGCGTGCTGCAGAGTTTTCTTTTCATGGTTTGAAAAGCTTTCTCTTCATCAATGCCACACACATACGGTTCATTCTCTGAGTTAGCTTAGTTACTGGTTTTGATATCAAAGAGAATCCTTCAATAAACCTTCAGTAATAACCAGCCAAACCTAGAATTTGTCATACTTCAGTTGAAATAGTTGGAACATTCATATTTTTGATGGCTTCGATTTTCGCAGGAGCGACAAGTACCCCACTTTTGTAAATCACATGTCAGAGAAATCGTACGGAACTAATCAAAAGATTACACTTTGAGACTTTCGCATAAAATTTTTGTTCTTTAACATGTTCGAGATAGTCCTTAAGTGTTCGACATGTTCTTCCTCGCTCTTCGAGCAGATTAGAATTTCATCAAAGAAAACGATTACGAATTTATCAAGACACGACTTACACATACAATTCATTAAGTCAATGAATACAATAGGTCTATTGGTCAAACCAGAAGGCATAACTCTAAACTCATAATGATCATCACGAGTTTTAAACGCCGTAATAGGAATATCTCCCTCGCGTATGCGAAGTTGATGGTAACTAGAAAACGAAGATCAATCTTGGATAAAACACCAGAATCTTGGAGAAAACACGAGAGTTTTGAAGTTGATCAAATAGATCATCAATTTATGGAAATGGGTAACGATTCTTGATCGTTAGCTTATCCAGCTCTCGGGATACACATACGAAACGAATCATCTTTCTTCTTAGCGAATAGAATAGGAGTTCTACAAACGGACGAGCTCGGTCGAATAAAACATCTATCAGATAGTTCTTAAAACTGCACAAATAATTCCTTCAGCTCGGATGATGCTAATGGATATGGCACACGTACCACAGTTGCAGTACCAGGAATTAGATCAATTAGGAATTCTATTTGCCTTGGAGGCGGAATCCTTGGCAAATCTTCCAAAAACACTT
The DNA here is from genome assembly GCA_025667525.1 of Glebionis coronaria. Taxonomy (NCBI): domain Eukaryota; kingdom Viridiplantae; phylum Streptophyta; class Magnoliopsida; order Asterales; family Asteraceae; genus Glebionis; species Glebionis coronaria. The sequence goes on along the minus strand of CM046875.1, from coordinate 605,814,124 downwards.
CGGGATAGTCACGAATGACTACAATATCTCTAATCACCTTCTTTACGATTCCTTCTACGATACCTAAGCCATGAATAATCCACAACCTTTTTCTATAAAACTTACAATGCACGAAAAGAATTTTCAATTTGGAACTATTTTTCCCTTCAGTAACCTCATCAGCTTTGCCTTAAATTATGTGTCCCATGAGCTAATAAGCCATGCAGACAGCTTCACAAATAGCAATTGGCTTAGAAGAAGTCATATCACCGTATTTATTCTCGGTTAGCTGTTAATATACTTCTTGACCTTGACGGTTCGGGTTCCACAATTCTTGGACATAAAGGAGTCAACTTATGGAAACACTTGATATATCTACCAATGTTAGTTCCCTTCAGTTTCAGATTGTACAACACTTGCTCCATACTTTAGAAATGCTTCAAGGACAAGCTCCTCAGTTAACCGTTTCCTCACCTTAGTCCATGGTGTCCCATAAGTAACGATACATACGGAAGCAAGTCTGCCATCCCACCAAATTAATGCACGACCTTGGAGAGTAGCGATTTCAAACTGCACCTTATCCTCCTGATTAGGGTCACTGATTCGAAAGACTGACACCAGCTTTTTAACAACTGACACAATCCTTCATCATCTTTAGTCCCCTTAAGAGTCTACGGTTTAGAATTAACGAATGAAGTGTAGTTATAGCCTCTATTTTCGGGTACATTTATTCCATCAATACCACAAACATTTTTGGCTCCACCTTCGGCTCCACCGGTTCCAGTTCCACCAGTTTTAGCTTCTGCTCCAGTTCCAGATCCATCATTCATGTTGGCCATGAATTCAGCTAAAGATACATCAACTTATTTACTAATAACTTGGCACGTTCGTGCTTCAGTCTTAGCTTTCATTGACTGCATGAGTCTTGTGCAACTCAAATCAAATCATAATGAGTATTCATTTAGTGATTGCATTATACCACATGAATTTAGATGAGAAAGGCAAAGAAAGATAATAATAGAACATGTAGAATTAGGAATCAAAAGATAGTCGTTCCATTGATCACAAACTAGTACAAGTTGTATTGTTAAGCATTATAGATAATCATCGTCTAATGTCATACAACTTAAAAGACTAGTCCTACTAACTGATGTCACAGTTTAGTTAGGGATTTATGAAAAGATATTACAATTGATAAACTAATCCACTAAGATTTACTAGGTAATTCACATGGCTAAGAAGGCTCCTCGGTCCCACAAGAAGAAGATTTCTTTAGTTTTCTTCAGAGACGCTTGATATCCTCCTCAATTGGCGGTTTGGGGAACGGTCTCAATACAACCATCTCACAATCAAAGAATTTGAGGAACAAAATCAAAGAATGAATCGAGCAAACAAATTATGAGTCAATAAGAGTTTAATCACGCAGATGTTATATGCTTAATCCCACACGTTTATGAATCATTATTTCCATGGATTGATCAAGTCCTTCCAAATAAGATTCAGAAATTTGTAGTTCAACAATTTATAATTTCCTTGTTCAAATAAATGGCCAATTTATTTCAACGATTATAAATCACTTTATTTAAGCATCGCCAGCTCAACGCAAAAGATCAAGATCGAAACAAATGAGAAACTGATTTAACATAAAATAATCAGTGATATGATATGGAATCCTGGTTGGCATGTGAACACCATAACAATCAATCTCAATTCCTAACAATCAATAGTACCATATTAGACAAACCTGTTTTTATCAAAACAATATAATGTCGATGATTAATGAAAATGCAAATTAAATTTGCTAAACGAAATGAACGAATCGATAAATTAAGAATAAGAACCAAGGAATCAAAATCCTTGTAACCAAATGAATATCAGCAAGAATATTAACCGTTTCGTTGGGATCATGTATATCCACAACTTTGTTAATCTCGAGAATAACATGATTCATTTCAGGAATAGCTTCGACGCTAGCATTAAAATGACTAGGGTGGCTTCATGACAATCTACGTCGTATAAATCACGTATAAGTATAAAATTATCATTTATAATTTGATAAATGAAAACATACCTTGTAATTCACAAGTACAAATAATCGATAAAGATTACAACAACATATATATAATGCCATATATATATAAATACTTTCATTCTCGTCCATTGGCAACTCGGAGGTTTCGCTTGCAACAGTTATAGTTAAAAGATTTCAAAAATTCATTTTTGGAAAATCTTTTCGTTCTCTATAACTTGAGCTCTAATGCCAATCTGTAACACCCCCAAATTTCGGTCATAACAGTGGAAGGGTCATTGGGTGTTACTATCATGGTTCGATCTCATAATCATAGAAAACAGCTCAAAACGAGACGTTTTAATAAACATCCATTCATTTTCATTCAATAAAAGTACAAGTTCATACACGGTCCCAGATAACTTCAAGTTTACAAAAGCTAGTAATTGGTAAAAATTATTTGAATGGATATAATTTATAAAAGCGGGCCAAAACATTTCAAATAAGCAAGCTTCACGAAACCGCGTTCCTCGAGTGCCTTCCCAATGGACCTGAGATAAAACATGCTAAAAAGTCAGCAAAATTTGCCGAGTGAATCTATAGAGTTTTAATTTAAATAAAGAGAACACAAGTATTCAAAATAACCTTCCATGGTTAATAATTTATCAAAGACAATTATGTTGTACGGACATAATTATCGTGTCATTACATAAGTCTCGTGACATTGAACGTTAACATATATTATTTCAGCCCAACACACCTAGCCAAGTGCGTATATTTCTCTTATACAATGCATCCGATGTTTCATTACTAGTGCATCACAACACCACGCGATAGCTAGTCGCGACCGGACTGGGCGTCACCCCGATAGATCTATCCATAGCATTAGCCTTACTTCGATTAACAATTCACGACTCATGGGTCTTTTAAGGCTAAAAAACTTATGTAATAACTTTCATCTACACATACAATTAAGTTCCTTGTGTTCAATTTTAAAACAATCACAAGTTTACCACAACTTATAATTGTACCTTTCAATTTCAATAAATACTTTTCAAGTAAACAGGGTTCCTACAACTTCTCGTTGCACCCATTAATAGGGTTTCCACAACTTCTCGTTGTACCCTTTATTTTAATAAAACAAGCATGTTATCCCCCTCGCGGGTTTTATAAAACAAGTAAACATGTTAAAAGCGAGGCTATAGACTCACCTTAGCCAATAGTGGTAATGAGACGATCACCGACGATTAGTGATGCCCATTTAAACACGAAAACCGCAACCTACCAAATAAGGCGCGTTGGTTAATAATCGACTCAAATATAAATCATACTTGAATAATATAAAAATCAAAATTACAAAACCATGACAATCCCGAAAAATATAACGATACAAGTGTTATTCTATACTTTTTTATTCAACACTATTCTTTTAAACACTTGCACTCTCGACATTGACCCGTCATAAGACGCCAAGTCAACGCAAGTCAAACTATCATTTTACTTCACTAGGCCTAGTAGCTAAGTCATTGATATAATGATTAGACACTTGAGTAAATCACCATGTCCAATAGTGAATACTCAACTCACGCCACATAAGCATTGGACTATATGTCCAAAATACCAATCAGCATGTACACTCCAAATGTACACACCAATCTACCCTATCTAGACTTGTCCGATTGCGACGAAACTTGGTCACAAACTCACATATAATATGAATAAGACTCAGTTTAAATTTCATTCAAAATTATTACTCCTAAGACCTTCTGCCCGACACATCTTTGTGTTATAAAAACCGGACATATTTACGTCTTCAACTCGTAAAACCTGACATATTTAAACAATTCTGTTTATAAAACCGACACTCGGGTTTGAAATAGACTCATGACCTGAGGTTTAGCAACTTACATCAGCCTTTGAAACTTTTTAAAACTCATTCTATCGTCCCCGAGATTCGATCCAAATATTGACAACAATTTTCGGATTGTGTCAACACTCGTTTCCCGGTACACGAAAATCAAATCATCATAACTTCTCGCTCGTTTGGAGCTAGAAGCTCTACTTTATATCAAATCGAAGCTTAGGAAAATCTCTACAACAATATCACGTCATCTTGTCCTATATTCAAACTTAAGAAATATGAAAAAAGCTTCAAACCTACTGCCCAAAATCAACCATTTAAAAACCACACTAAAATAATTTTTCAAGCAATTCCAACCACTTTTATCATCATCCTGACATGCTAATATCATTCCCCATCACTCCTAACACTTGCATGTTGATCAAAACAAAAATCAAAGATTAAAAATCAAACTTTTTAGATGAAAATAACATGATCTTTCCTAGATCATTACATGTAAAATCATAAAATACCTTCAACAAATTTCTTGTTTTTATAAATTTTCAAAACTTGTTGCATGTTGGAAATTTTTATATGGATGTGATCACCTTTTGATTTCTAGGATGGGACTTTGTTTATTTTTAGCTAAATCAAAGTGGATCAAAAATAATGGTGGTGTTTGTGTGTTGAATGGGTGACGGCAAAAAGAGGGGTGGAGGAGAATTGTGTGTGTTTTTATTTTGTAAAATGATATGAGTGGAAAGTTAGGTGTGTAATTTGTTTATATAGTGGAATTAGTTGAGGGTAGTTTTTGCCAATAAGGTATAGTTTTGGATCAAAAAGTGATTTAATAATTTAAAGGGCAGAAAATGACTATTCGTCAATTTAGAAAATATTTACGGGACTCGGGTTTCGTAAAAAATATTTTTCAAAAGTTAAAATGCTTCAAAATATAATAATATAACTTTGACACAACTTAAAGCGTAATAAATATCGAGACAATCGATAATAAAACATAAATTTTTGGGCATCAGTCGGTATCGCGATCATTAGTAGTTCTCGTCATTCGTTAAAACGTAAAACACGAGAAATAAAAATAAATATAATACAATCATTCATATGATAATTTGAGAATATAATGTCGATACTTAATGTATTTCTTGTCGGTTTTCATCAAAACGACATTATTACGTTAAGTTTCAAACTATAACCTTCTCGGTTAGTCGATAACTAAAATTCTCATTAAAGTAAACACGTAATACGTAAAAGTCGAGATCAAAATAAAGACCTGAAATTGACGGATTGTCACATGACACGCCATAATCACGCGTGACATTCCATTTATCAAAATGGGTGTGTTACAATTTGCAACGCAGTTATGACAATTGATAAGAGTTGGACCACTATAAAAAATCGTAATTCCAATGAGTTTTTAGATGGTCTTTTTGGATTCATCCAAGATCGTGAGAAATTTTTTCACCCCATCTCACAAAAGCTCCGTTGCCCATGTAGTCGGTGTTGTAACCGTGAAACGTTGGATACCCTCGGCCAACTTGAGGCACACATATCCCAATACGGGTTTGACAAACGTTACATCACTTGGATATATCACGGTGAACCAATTCTTCCGTTACCTCCACTATTACCACGTTCACCTGATCGAATTCATATGTGCGTTCTTTGAAGATATTTCTGCAAATAATATTCCAAATCCACCATCTGAAACTCCACCCTCTCAAACTCCACCAACTCAAACAACCGGTCCTCAACCAACCCAAACATCGGGTCCTAGTAACGAGTTTGAAGAGTTACTTGCTAGGTCTACCCAAAAGTTGTACCCGGGTTGTGATATGAGCACATTGGAATTTACATCAGAGATTTTGCACATCAAGGTTTTACATAAAATAACTGATGCTGGGTTTAACCAAATTCTAGGTCTTCTCCAAAAGGCATGTTCCCCTTGATGATCCCATTGATCGTTGGGCTCAATGGTTAACAACCATTATATCTAGGTTGATCATCGTTCATATGATAACATAGCAGAATAGAACAATGATCATAACAAGGTGTTTTGGACAAGATGAAATTCTCCCAACGATTACTTGTATTAAAGATTAAAACAAATAATCACTAGGCGTGTATACATTAAATCCCACGCCTAGTACACACGAATTGCTTGTAGGTTACATTGTGAATATAAGTTATGAATAAAAACCTATGTATGTTTTCTTTATATACTAGAAAACATAGCTTACAAAGAAAGCTAATAATAAGACAACTAAATCTTCTATTATTCTGTGATAATATCTTCTACAAGTTTGTCCACCAGCTTGTAGAATTCTTCATTGTCAGATTTAGTCCTTGTCTTTTGTGTTTTGACTTATCAACTTAATAATTCGACCCAACAATCTTCCCCTAGTTGATGATGTCAAAACACTCCTCTTAAGCATGAATCCTTTGTATGTAGTACATGATCTCCAAGAAGCTTCCCCTTAAGTATAACACATATTCTTCCCCTTTTTGACACATCAATAGGGAATATGTGAAAGTATGCAATCTTGTAGATTCTCCAAAAGTAGGCTCTGTGTAATGATCCTGAAGAAAAATAAATAAAGTAGTCTTTGATGTAGAAGTAAAATAACCCAATCTTATGTTCCATGTCTTGTTTATCCATGTGATTAAGAACTTATACTCATGGCACAAAGTATAAGTAGACCTCAATCCCTTGTCAATATTCTCACCCTATGTGAAACACTGAGCACGATAATGTAACTCCTTCAAGTGTTATGACAAGTCTTCATCACCAACTATGTAAGCACGAACAAGTTACCTTGAAAGTTAGTTGTCATGCTAATTACTTTCAAGATATGATAGAACATAACCTCGCGCAAATCTTCTTCAATTATCAAACTTACCATAAGAATTCTTCCCCTTAAGCTAACACTTCTTCATGACGATTTTAATGGAATAACACCTTCATACCATATGTAAAAGTCCAATGTGGATAACTCTTTCGCAAGGCTATCCCGATTACATAGTTTAAAATATCCATCAAATCCCACGAATAATTGCTAACTCGCGTTAAAATCATTAATCCATTTAAATATATCCGAGCCATAAATATCATCATGATATTCTAAATTAAAACGGAGATTCCATGTACCTTTGTGTGTATTTCCTCCTTTTTGTGTGCTTAAAACGTACCAGTTTTCTCAACAGCAGCAATCAGTGTGTTGTCCAATATCTCTTCTGTCCAATATCTTGGTCAGATGTATTGTCCGATATCTGACAATACCTATCAGCGTTGAAGCTCATATATCGGACGACACTGTCAACCTATCAGCGTTGACTTATTCTGTCAGCGTCAAACTTCTTTCTGTCAGCGTTACATTTAAACCTGTCAGCGTCTATATTAAACCTTGTCAGCGTCTAAGGTTTAAACGTGTCAGCGTTTAATTTGCTAACATCAGCGTCATAATCTGTCAGCGTTGCACTCATTCTTTCTTGTCAACGTTACTCCAATAAGAAACAAGTATTATGTTGTCCTTACTAGATCGTGTAAACACTAACTTTAATAGCCAATCACATACTTCTCACCGTGTGAACACAACTATATTCCACCAGTAAGAAACAAGCCCCACGGGAACAACCTTGGATGCGCATGTAGAGAATTAGAATTCAATATAACGAATATTAGGGCTTTCTTTTGGCTGTGTGAATGCAACTATCTCAACCAATGAAAAAGGAATGGCCGTGTGAATGCAAAATATCCAAATCGTGTGAAACATAGAGATCTAGCACCAATAAGAAACGAGTACAGAATTACTAACATGTTCTTGATCGTGTGAACACAAGCCTCTCAACCAATGAGAAGCGCATCAACGTGTGAACACAGATTGAAGCTTTTCGTCACTTGCATACATGCGTATATTCCTTTGTTTAATATTGGAATCTTTTTCGAGTATACGGCTGAATAAATACCATGGAAATCAGCAAGATCCAAGCGTGTATACCATCTTCATGATTCACGAATCACCATATGCTGCTACGTTACAAGCCTCGATCTAGGGTTTTAAAACTTTAAGCACCAAAACCCTAATTAGGGTTTGTAAATAAACCTTAGATCAAGTGTTATCTTGAATCATAACAGCCACAAACTGCAATTCTTCCTGCTTTTAAGTAGATCTAGGGTTTGAGAAACCCTAGGTCATGATTTTATGTGAAAGCAGAAAACTGAAAATCTTCCATCAGCCAACTTCGACGCTTAATAACTTTTGACTGGGGATAAAACTCGACAATCCCTCCGGTGGATGTTTAGATCTATGTATGTAGAACACACATCTAAAATTTCGTGATGATCCAACGGTTCAATCAAAAGTTATGACCTTCTGAATACTGCTGCGCACACAAAAACGTCCAGAAAAATTCAATACGAATTTTTCTTCTTCACCATACACGAACACCTCGTCGGACCTAGATATCATGAGCCTTAGGCTCTGATACCAATTGATGATCCCATTGATCGTTGGGCTCAATGGTTAACAACCATTATATCTAGGTTGATCATCGTTCATATGATAACATAGCGGAATAGAACAATGATCATAACAAGGTGTTTTGGACAAGATGAAATTCTCCCAACGATTACTTGTATTAAAGATTAAAACAAATAATCACTAGGCGTGTATACATTAAATCCCACGCCTAGTACACACGAATTGCTTGTAGGTTACATTGTGAATATAAGTTATGAATAAAAACCTACGTATGTTTTCTTTATATACTAGAAAACATAGCTTACAAAGAAAGCTAATAATAAGACAACTAAATCTTCTATTATTCTGTGATAATATCTTCTACAAGTTTTTCCACCAGCTTGTAGAATTCTTCATTGTCAGATTTAGTCCTTGTCTTTTGTGTTTTGACTTATCAACTTAATAATTCGACCCAACACCCCTAGTAAAGGATATAATTTCCCTTCTTCATACTATGAAATAAAAAAGACATACAAAAAGATCGAGTTAGGATACGAATCGATCCATTGTTGTATAAATGATTGTTTTTTATATTGGGGATCACCGTAAAACAAGGTGAGGGATACTTGTCCAATCTATAATGCGAGTAGATGGAAAAACCCAAAGAAGAAAAAGGGGACGCAATTAGTTGCCAACAAGGTGTTGCATTACTTTCCGATAAAACCTAGACTACACGTATGTTCAACACAAAAGAAATAGCAAAGTGGATGACTTGCCATGCGACCGGACAGTCTAAGGAAGACGGTAAAATGAATCACCCCTGTGACGGCAAAGCATGGAAATATTTTGACATGATGAAACCTGGGTTCTATTGTGACCCTAGAAACGTTCGATTAGGGTTGGCTGCTGATGGTTTTAATCCTTATGGCATGATGAGCCAAAATTACAGCATGTGCCCGGTTATATTGACAACATACAACACACCACTGTGGATGTGTTTGAAAGAAACTTCTTTAATGTTGATGATGTTAATTCCCGTCCCTAAATCAGATGCAAAGGACATTGATGTTTTCTTGCAGCCTCTAGTTAAAGAACTCAAAGATTTATGGGATGGAGTCTGGACGAAAGACGCTGCTACGGGTACTCATTTCAAAATGAAAGCGGCGGTTTTATGGACCATCAGTGATTTTCCAGCTCGAAGTAGTTTGTCTGGGTGGACTGGGCAAGGGTACCACGCATGCCCTACTTGTAATGTGGACACTCCATCGATGCGTATCAACAGCAAAATCGTTTATGTTGGTTACTGATAACTAGGATTTTAGTTATAAAAATTGTTTGTTGATGTGTATTTAATCGAATTGATCTGGTTTACCTATGCAACTCAGTCGTTCTATGGTGGAAACAATAGTTGTGTCGTTGTAGTATTTTAAAAGTACAAAACTTTAAAAGTAAAATGACTTTAAAGTAAATCTAAATCTAATTTAAAATAAAAGGCAAGTATTTAAAAGCGTGACGGAAAATTAAAGGGCACTAAAAGTAAATAACGCAAACTTAAATCTAACTAAGGCAAACTTAAAACGCAACTAAAACTTAAAACTAAGGCAAGGCTAAAATAAATCTAAGGCAAATAAACTTAAAGTGCGACTAAGTAAAAAGGCGGGAAAAATAAATCTTGAAAATTAAAAACATAAACTTAAAAACTGAAATTAAAAGAACCTGAAAATTAGCTCATCCGGAATGTCACCTTTGTTCGGAATGATTTTTCTTCACTCGGAATATTTGCCCAAAACTTTGATCCAGAATAAAATGCTTACTCGGAATATGTCACCTATCCGGAATAAACTACTTTATTCGGAATAATGGTCTTGATCCGGAATGTTGCCCTTGATCCGGAATATCTTAATATTCCGAATAGACTCCTTGATCCGGAATAATGGATATTCCGAATAAACTCCTTGATCCGGAATAATGGATATTCCGGATGAATCACCTTGGCTAAAACCTTGATCCGGAATGTTGAAGATTCCGAATAGAGCACTTTGATCCGGAATAATTAATTATTCCGGATGAACGACTTTGATCCGGAACTTTTTCCACAACAACCTTCACTTGGAATGTCTGGGCTTGATCCGGAACTTTTCCTGGGAATACACAGTAACAACCAAACCGAAGAACAAGGAAACACAAAGATATACGGATCTAATCAAACCTAAATAAAATCAACCAAAAGATTAAATCAAACTAATCACAAAACATCTACTAATGATAATCAAACAATCCAAAACAATCAAACTAACAAATATAACCAAAATAATCAAAACCCACTTAAATAAATCAATAAAAATCAAGAACATGAACATAACCAATAAAGCATGAGGATTAAGATCAAATAAAGAAAGGTAGATAAGAGATTAACAAGAAAAAGTAAAGATTGACAAGAATTAAAAGAGAACTTACTTGAAATTAAAGGTAATTAAGGTGCAAGGCAAGGTATTTAAATTTGACAAGTAATTAAATGGACATGAATTTAAATAACAAGGTAAATAAAATGGAAGAAATAGTGTGTCAAACTATCCAACAAAATGAAAATGATTATCCTAATGACTATCAATAGGGGAGGATTAAGGAGTGCTTAGGAAGCTTCCTCCCCTCCTTCATTTTTCCTTAATTGCACTCTTAAGTCCTTAAGCCTTTTAATCTTCTTAATCTTGGACTTTAATGACTTTGTCTCGGGATTTCTTCAAACTCGTCTTGTAATTCTTCAATAAATTAGACTTGAGTTTTTTGGCTTTTGATAAACTTCCGTCTTTTGACTTTTTCTTCTATAAATCTTCAGAATTGGTCTTGGACTTCCGTTCTTTTTGCACTCTTGTCTTCTTGACTTCGTCTTTTGTATTTTTCTTCGATAAAAGCCCGTGAATGCCCGTGTTTTCTCCCTTTTTCACAATTTTGTCCTAAATCACAACAAAAACATAAACCACACATAATTCCGACATAAATGACATAAAATACACGTTTTGGCTCGGTTATTATTGTAATTAAGTGGTAAAAAGGATGGGTTCTTACACACCTATCAAATCCCCTACACTTGACCATTGCAATGTCCTCATGCAATGCATTAGTTACAAAGCATGTTTACATTTTTCATCAAAATCAATCCACTTTGGCCTTTATTAAAGAGATAGAAAACTATAAACATTAAAGTAAAGAAATCAAAAGCATACCTTGGGTTTTGGAAATGTCATGAATAATCATCATCCTCAAGTTTTCACTTTCTCCAAACCATGCTTAAAAACGAGATCATTGTTATTATAAGTTAGCAAACTAACACGAACTCATGTGGGCAAATTACTCACTTAGACTCCCTTATTCCTAGGTGTATCTCTTATATTTTATTGTTGTCTTGAATGATCACGAGGACGCATTGTTGACTTATTTCGATAGTTATTTAGTCTGAAAATAAAGTGAACGATTTAATCAATAGTTAGCTAAAGGACAAAATCTTTTAAAACTGCTTCTCGGGACATCATAAAGTTCATATCTTGGCATAACTCGCTTCACGATTTAAGACCTTTCTCGGACCGATATTTGGCAGCGACTTCATACTTCAAATCTTGAGACGTTCATGAAATAATGGCCTTCTCTTCATAATAGGAATTTCTTCACTTTAAATTTTGAGAGATTCTTCATATATGGACCACGACTTCTTCATTTTTCTCCAATCTTTAATTTGGACTTTGATATACAACGATCCGCCTCCTTTTTGACTTGGATCTATTTATCCTCATACCTTGTTAGGGTCTTTTCAGATACACATCTCCATGACTTTTGGGGAGTATTTGCTTTTCGGCGTGTGTCTCGATCCTTCATATTGATTTTTTGATAAATGATTCTTCACATCACTTGGATCTTTAGCAACAAAATGTAGCCCTCATGTCTTGTTAGGACCTTTTTAGACTCGCCAATCTTCACATCCCGCTTCAATAAGTTATGCCTTGGCTATGAACTCTAATCCATACCGAGCAACTTTTAAACGATCTTGGGCTAGAAGCTAAGTAACTTTTCAAATCGTACAACCTTATTTATTGCAGATAATATTATTAGCAAGCGATGGGAGAATAGGCTCATAATTAACTCACATAAATTCACGAAAGAATACCAAACTTATAATTGGCTCTATCATCTCTCGTTCTCCACAGTTTAAAATCTCAAGGAATGAGACTCGTGGATGCTTAGCCTATTAAATCAAAGTTTTAGGTTTTCGAGTTGTCAATAGGATCTTGCAAACTCTAAGACTTTTTCAAGTTTAGAAATCGCATTTTAAAGTTCCCTTGATAAACGACTCTCTAGGATCAATTATAGGAACTTGCGAAAAGTTCTTGTTCTTAACCCGTGAGAGTTAAGACTTTCACGTTTTATAGCTCCCTATATAAAAGCCTAGCAAAACTTGAGTTAAACACGTTAAGGATACTAGCTAGAGTAACTTAGATAAGTAAACTCGGGTTGAGTCAAAAGATTCACAACGTTTGAAAATTAAAACCACTTTATTAAAAGTTTATTCTAGCAAAGAAGGAAAATAACTATACACAGGAAAAAAACTAATAGGCCAAAATAGATCAAAAATTTTGAAAAATGTCGAAAAATTGATTTCCGGTTAAAATGAGGACAAATACAAGGAAAAGGCCACTTAACTTCGATAGAAGTCCCCCCTACACTTAATATAAACATTGTCCTCAATGTTTAAGCATGTGGGAGTAAACTCCCCTACACTTAGGACATTGTGCACTTTGTTTAAATTTCGCTAAGGAAGAGACAACTAAAGAGATTCCTATTTTAATATTGAGAAATATAAAATAGTGAATCGAATAGAGTTTAGGATAGAACCGGGAAAATGGAACACGGAATCACGGGTCGTCAAAAGTCATCAAGAGTGGATCATTGAGCGCTCGAATCCCTGAATATAAGAAGAGAGGAAATAGCAAACAACAACGGGTCTCCCCTACACTTAGGATAAAGAAAGCTAAAAGATAGATACATGGGTTGCCTCCCAAGAAGCGCTTGATTTTTTATTACCGAGTCGTGAGCCTGACTCGACCTTGATTACTATAGGAAGAAGCATGAAACATATCCACCGGGATCAAAGACATAGTTTTCGTCCATCAAGTAGCAGAAGCATAAGGCGAACAAGGCAAGCCAAAGAAGAATAGGCAAGGTTCCCTTAAGCAAAGACGGAGCATGGTGGAAGCAAGGTTGAAGTGGTGCAAGCATGGCTTCAAAATTTCCAAAGATTTTTCCTTTTATTTCATCACACGGATACTGAGATGGCTGAAGAATATCTATACCGGGGTCGAACACCTTTTCCTTTAGGGGAAAATAGCACTCAGGCTCAGTAGAATGTGAAGATGATCCGCGAAGAAAATGCACAACCTCGTCCTCAGAAGGTGGACAAAGAGGTGTTAACTCATACGTGCTGCGGATGTCAGTGTCGATCGGTTTCTTCTCCTTTGAAAGAATTTTCTTCAAATCCAAAGTAGGATCAAGACGATAATCATCAAAATCTAAAGGAGGTGCATCACTCTCATGAGGGAAGTAAGTATTGAGAAAAGTAGAGAAGTCTTCCTCAAATGAGTAATCATCCAAAGTAGGATCAAGTGATGGCGGAGGATCTTCATCATGTGAAGAATCACTCGAAAGAGTATCGACCTCATCAAAATCATCATATGTGGGCATGTCGGGATACTCGGAAGTAAGGTCATCATAATCATCCGAATCTTTAACACCCCCAAATTTACACGCAGCGGAATATATCTTTGGGTGCTAAACAATGATACTACAACACATAATTTATAAAGAACGACTCAAAAAGAGACGTTTTAGATTTATCGTTCCTTAAAACTTTTGTCAGAGTAGCGTAGTCCCAAGACATCGTAACCGAAGTACAACCAAAACAAAAGATTTAAATTGTTTTGAACAAAAGGAACGACAAACATTCAAAGAGTTTATATACAAAGTAGTGCACGACATTCATTCCCGTGGCTTCCAAGCTCCAGCCTTCCTGATTTCCTGAAATACATGTGAGAAAATCATCAGCAAAAATGCCGAGTGAATCTATAGGTTTATATAATCATTTTGAACACAAGCCAAGATTTATAAGTTTGTGGCATACTTGAAGGCAACAAGCATCAAATAATAATTTGCATCAACAATAATAATTGTATATAGCATAAATTGCAATAAGCTCATGGAACCGAGCCCTTAGACACTCCCTTTAGAGGTCTGATAAGACAGGAGATTTATTAATTGTCAGTTACCTCCAGATTATTGGTACATTGCCGTATACCAGACTTCTCAATACAATATGTTCAAACAGTGTGGATGTCGGGCCTAAGCTTCTATGACAAGTCCACAAAAACTGAACCGGGGCGGCTTCCCCCATAGATCTATTAATTGTACTAGCGGTTAACCCATCATAGGTTAATTAACGGTCCACAATTGAGGTTTTACAAAGGCAATCACTTAATGCAATTTAAAGGCAACCACGGGTCCATTCATAGAGGGACAAGCATACCATAAAAATCTTGTGTTCTAAGTTTACAAAACATGTATTCCCCCTCGCGGGTTTTAAAATATTTGAATGAGCTCAAACGAGGCTATAGACTCACCTTAGTACTTATAGTAGTTGAAGACAATCGCCGACGATAGTAGATGCCCGATAATCACGATAACCGCAACCTAGCAAATAAGGTGCGTACTTAAATAATAGACTCGAGAAATAAATGATACTTAATAAAATCAAACTCGAACTCATAAAACCATAATACACTCGAAAGTAAACGATATAAATAACTTCATTATACTTTACTACTCATTTACTTTACCATTTTATACTTTTAACAAAATCCACCGGTACATACTACATGTACTAGCTTATTTACCCCTTTTAAACTTGTCAACCGTTTATGAAACGACTCGATAAACTAACTTACTATATATAGAAAGTCCTCCTACAAGTTTATCAAATGAAATTACTTTTAAAGTCCTTTACTCGACTCATTTTCAAACCACAAAATCCGGACAGATTTGCGTTAATTTTTCATACAACCGTTTTAACTTATTTAAACGACTCCGTTTACAAAACCGACACTCGGGTTTTAAAGTAAACTCATCCTAATAAATAAATACCTCATTATCAGTAGGTTACACATTTTAAAATATCCATTTAGAGTCCCCGAGATTCGATCTAAATATCGACAACAACTATATGTAGTGTCGATACTCGTCTCCCGGTACACGATCATTCAAAACATCATAACTTCGCGCTCGTTTTGAGCTAGAAGCTCTACCTTATATCAAATCGAAGCTAAGGAAATTATCTACAACCCTAGGCTATAAGTTAAGTCATTTTCAAAACATAAAAATTCGGATTTTTCAGTTTACTTACTGCTATAAAATGGGTACCAAAATCTTGTACAAAATCAACTTTTTGACCAAAACCAACCATAGAAATGGTCATTCCTATACTCTAATATCATCATACATCCATCATAACATCAAAATTATAACAAAAATAAAAATCTTTGGATCAAAATATAGTTTTTAACAAGATTTCTAGCAAGAACCACCATGGATCATGCTAAAAACACCATGCGTAACCATGGCTTCCACCTACCAACATCAAGAAATTAAAAAGTGCTTGCATGTGTGAAATTTTTATACCTATGTGATCCTTGATCAAAAATAGAGATGGGTCTATGCTTGGTTTAGCTAGATTCAACCTCAAACTTGAGATAATTTGAAAAATGTATGGATTTGGGTGTGTGGGTTGAGTTTCGGCAAAAGCAAGAGAAAAGGAGAGAGAAAGAAAATTTTTGGAAGTGAAACATAAAGTGTGTATGTGTTTAATTTTTAATTTAGTTAGTGGGGTGAGGACCAAAGTGCAATTTGGCAAAGGTTTGGCTAAAAATTCAAATAATTAGCAAAAAGGTGGGAAATTGTCACTAGTAAAATTTTGAAAATATTTACGGGACTCAGGTTTCGTAAAAATACTTAAAATTTTAAACGCACACGAAAAATAGTAATATAACGACTCGATACGAAATTAAAACGATATCGTCGAAAATATTAAATATCGAAACGATCGATAATGAAATATAAAATTATGGGCATCCGTCGGTATCGCGATCACTAGTAGTCCTCGTTGCTCGTCAAAACATTAAAATAAAATTATTTAATATCGATTTCAACTTAAACCGTTAAACATAATAATATTTAACGTCATAAATACTTCAAAAATATTTGAAAAGTAAGAATTAAGTAATGACCTTATTTTTTGGGTTTTACATCCTCACCACCTTAGGAGAGCACCGTCCCGGGGCTTACTTCTCCTTAGGTCCGTCTACGAATAAATGTGGATACTTTCTCTTGAAGTAGTCCCCTCGCTCCCAAGTGTATTCGGGTCCACGTCGGAAATTCCATCGCACTTTCACTATCGGGATCCGACTTTGCTTAAGCCGTTTCACCTCTCGATCCATAACCTCCACCGGTTCTTCAATAAAATGCAGCTTGTCGTCCAGTTGAATCTCCTCAAGTGGAATTATCAAATTCTCGTCCGCCAAACACCTCTTAAGATTAGAAACGTGAAAAGTATTGTGAATTGCACTTAACTTCTCTGGCAATTCCAACTTATATGCCACAGGACCAACTCGATTAATAATCTTGAATGGACCAATATAACGTGGACTAAGCTTTCCTCGCTTGCCAAATCGAATTACTCCTTTCCAAGGTGATACTTTCAACATAACCATATCGCTAATATCAAACTCCAATGGTTTTCTCCTCTTATCCGCATAGCTCTTCTGCCTACTACGAGTTGTCAATAAACGATTCTTGATTTGCACGATCTTCTCAGTCGTTTCTCTAATCAATTCAGGACCCGTCAACTGACTTTCTCCAACTTCACACCAACCAACTGGTGATCTACACTTTCGCCCGTAAAGTGCTTCAAAAGGCGCAGCCTTAATACTTGCATGATAACTGTTGTTGTATGAGAATTCCACCAATGGTAAGTGTCGATCCCAACTACCTCCAAAATCCATTACACAAGCTCGTAACATATCCTCCAAGGTCTGAATAGTCCTCTCACTTTGTCCGTTTCCGGATGATACGCAGTGCTCATATCCAACTGAGTCCCCAAAGCTCGCTGAAGCGATCTCCAAAACTCAGATGTGAACCGACTATCTCGATCAGAAATAATTGACAAAGGAACTCCATGTCTACAAACAACTTCCTTCAAATACAACCGAGTAAGTTTGTCTAAGTCATCAGTTTTCTTTATCGGCAAGAAATGAGCCGACTTAGTCAACCGATCAACAATCACCCAAATCGTATCATAACCACTAGAAGTCCTCGGAAGTCCCGAAACAAAGTCCATAGTGATCTTCTCTCATTTCCATTCTGGAATTTCAGGTTGTTGCAGTAAACCCGAAGGTCTCTTGTGCTCAAACTTCACCTTAGCACACGTCAAACATTTACTAACATAAGTAGCAATGTTATCCTTCATATTCGGCCACCAGTAACATTTCTTTAAGTCTTGGTACATTTTATCCGATCCTGGGTGAATCGAATATTTAGACTTATGAGATTCGTGCATAATTAGATCTCTCAGTCCTCCATACACCGGTAACCACACACGATTCTCGAAATACCGAATTCCGTCATCACGAATTTCGAATATAGGTGTCATCCTTCTACCCAAGTCTTCACCTCTCACATTCTCTTCCTCCATCGCCTTAGTTTGAGCTTTAAGTATTCGATTAGATAAATCATAATAAGTTTTCATAGCTAAAGCTCTAACCCTTTTGGTTATTTCTCTGTCCTTTCTACTAAGTGCATCGGCAACCACATTCGCCTTGCCGGGATGATAACAAATTTGAATGTCGTAATCACTCAACAATTCTACCCATCTTCTCTGCCTCATATTAAGCTCCTTCTGATCCAAAATATGTTGCAGGCTTTTATGATCGGTATATACCACACTCTTTGTACCGTAGAGATAGTGTCTCCAAAGTCTAAGAGCAAAGACAACATCTCCTAATTCCAAATCATGTGTAGTATAATTCTCCTCATGCTTCCTCAATTGACGAGATGCATACGCGATCACTTTCTCCCTTTGCATCAACACAGCACCAAAACCCTTACGCGATGCGTCACAATATACCACAAAGTCTTCAGCTCCGTCGGGCAAAGCCAAAATTGGTGCAGAACACAGCTTCCGCTTCAAAGTTTGGAATGCTTCTTCTTCTTCTGAACCCCACTCATACTTCTTGTTTTTCTCTGTAAGTCTAGTAAGAGGTTTAGAAATTAAAGAGAACCCTTCAATAAATCGCCAGTAGTATCCAGCTAATCCCAGGAATTGTCTAACTTAAGTCGGGGTCGTAGGCCTAGCCCAATCTCTAATAGCTTCAATTTTGGAAGGATCAACATGAACACCGCTACTATCGATCATGTGCCCAAGGAATTGGACTGAATCCAACCAAAAATCACACTTGGAGAATTTCGCATACAACTTCTCTTTCTTCAACAACTCCAAAATAATCTTCAAATGACCTTCATGCTCCTCCCGACTTTTGGAATAAATCAGGATATCGTCGATAAATACAATCACAAACTTGTCGAGGTATGGTTTACACAGACGATTCATTAAGTCCATGAATACCGCAGGTGCGTTAGTTAACCCAAACGGCATCACTTGAAATTCAAAGTGTCCATAACGCGTCCGGAAAGCTGTAATAGGTATGTCCTCCTCTTTAACACGAAGTTGATGATAACCCGACCTCAAGTCGATCTTCGAGTACACACACGAACCTTGAAGTCGATCGAACAAATCATCGATCCTAGGAAATGGATAACGATTTTTAATAGTTAACTTGTTCAACTCTCGGTAGTCTATGCACATTCTAAACGATCCGTCCTTCTTCTTCACGAACAATACTGGAGCTCCCCAAGGTGACGAACTTGGTCTAATGAACCCCTTCTCCATTAACTCCTTCAACTGATCTGCCAATCCTTCAACTCAGACGGTGCCAAACGATAAGGTGCACGCGCCACCGGTGCAGCTCCCGGCACTAGATCAATCTTGAATTCGACTTCTCGCTGAGGCGGAAGCCCTGGCAAGTCATCAGGAAATACTTCAGGAAAATCATGAATAACCGGAACATCCTCCACACGCCTAACCGGTAGTTCCTCTCCACTACTTGAGCCAAGAACAGGTGACAACCTCTTTCTACATATTTCTTCGCCTTGATACAAGATATCACCATCAAACGAGATCTACCGACATCACCTTTAACTACTAACACCTTACCCTTAACCAGTATGTGAACAACTTTCTCCCCACATACAATTACCGCATCATGAGCAACCAACCAATCCATACCAACAATCACATCAAACGAACCCAACTCAATCGGCATCAAATCAATTTCAAACAAATGATTTGCTAATTTCAAAGGACACTTCTTAAATATAGTGGTAGTACTAACTAATTGTCCATCAGCTAACTCGACCTCATAACTAGCATTTACGCTTGTTGGCTAAACATCAATTAAACGACTAAAGGAAGTGCTTATAAAGCTCCTATCAGATCCTGAGTCAAACAACACACTAGCATAACGATGGTTGAGTAAGAACGTACCCGTCACCACATTTGGACCTTGCGCCTGATCCGCATCCTTAACAACATAAACTGCCCCAGCAGCTTCACCTGCTTTCTTGTTCTTCCACTTCGGACATTGAGGACGAAGATGATCACGTTCTCCACATTCAAAACAAGTCCTGATCGGAATAGCATTCGCTCCAGTAGCAGGAACCCTCGTCTTACATTTATCCATAACATGACCAACCTTTCCACACTTAGTGCACCTCGGTGGACAATTACCAAAGTGACAAGCACCACAACTCTTACATTTCAGGGCTGGTCCCCCTTGGTCAGCATTACCATACTTGTTAGTCGCAGCTCTAGCCCCATCATTTCTCTTCTGATTGTACTGCCTATGGCGGTTACTACCTTGATTACCACTCTGTGAATTTTCCCATTTCCTTTTACTACCTTCAGCAGCTCTCTGAGCTCTATCTTGAACTTTCTGCCCCATGAGTGTATGAGCCATTCTTACAGTTTCAACAAAGTTCTTGGGTCGAGATGAAGTTGTCTCACCTTTAATGTACCCAGGAAGCCCTTTGATGTATTGATCCATCTTTTTCTTCTCAGTAGCAAAAGCATCTGGACACAACAAAACCAACTCATTGAATCGGCTAGTATATGCAGCAATGTTATTATCTTTCAGCTTCAGGTGCCTCAACTCATCCTCCAAAGCAGATAACTCTTCTTCTGGACAGAACTCCTCTTTCAACAACCTTTTAATTTCATCCCAAGGTTTCCTGTTTGCAGCTTCTAAACCAACTGTAGCAACTTGAGTCTTCCACCAGCTTAAAGCTCGATCCTTGAAAGTAGCAACTGCGAACTTAACCTTGTTCCTTTCTGAGCAATCACTAATCTCAAATGTTGTTTCTGTTTTCTCAATCCACCTAAATAATTCCAGTGCTCCACCAGTTCCTTGAAATGTAGTAGGTTCACACTTCATGGATCCAGCAAAAGTACACTCTTTAACCTTAGTAGCAGCCTGAGCAACCTCATCTGCAGGATTCTCAGCTGCACCTGCTCCTCCAGCAGCTTCACCTCCAGCAAGTTCACCTTCACCTTCAGCACCCGCACCTCCAGAGCCACCTGCTCCTTCAGTGTTAACACGCGCAGCTCTATCCGCAGCTAATGCTTTCGCAACCTCTTCAGCAACTAGCCTTACAATGGCATCATTTGTCATTCTCCTAGGTGGCATGATTCTGTCATATCACAAAGAGAAGATAAAATGAATGGGTTAATTGTATTCATGCTATAGTCATATCATGTACAAAATCAATCATCAAATGCATACACATTCTCAATACAAGGATTCACAATCATTATAAGGATCAAAGGAAACTATTATCATCGATCAACAAGGAATGATCTTAAAGACAAATAGAGTACAACGACACTAAATAATAAACACTAGTCACGTGGGGATCCACATGGCTTAGTTGACTGTGTCTCGCTTGCAGTAGTGAAACCTGCTTCCTCCTCATCAAAGACGTAATTTGACGGTGGTAAATTTCACAAAATGGGTATAAGGTCATAATAAAATGAAATAAAATAATTTCCAAAAATTTAAATAAATGTAGAAAATCCTTCAAAATAATTACAGGAAAAATTCCAAAAAAATTTATTTAAGTAAATCATTAATAAATGATAACTCTTATCGAAAAGTTTAACGATATAAATATATATATCGATAAAGGATTATAGTATTTATTTATAAATACTTAGCAATAAGGCATACATAATAATGTATACTAAAGTTGTAATCCCAGAAGTAGCTTGAACCTGAAGTCACGCGAAATCATGTGCACTGACTCTTTGAAAAATGAAAACCGACAGTTATAGTTTAGGTTTTTAGAAAAAGACTTAGTTCTCTATAACTCATGGCTCTGGTACCAATCTTTAACACCCCCAAATTTACACACAGCGGAATATATCTTTGGGTGCTAAACAATGATACTACAACACATAATTTATAAAGAACGACTCAAAAAGAGACGTTTTAGATTTATCGTTCCTTAAAACATTTGTCAGAGTAGCGTAGTCCCAAGACATCGTAACCGAAGTACAACCAAAACAAAAGATTTAAATTGTTTTGAACAAAAGGAACGACAAACATTCAAAGAGTTTAAATACAAAGTAGTGCACAACATTCATTCTCGTGGCTTCCAAGCTTCAGCCTTCCTGATTTCCTGAAATACATGTGAGAAAATCATCAGCAAAAATGCCGAGTGAATCTATAGGTTTATATAATCATTTTGAACACAAGCCAAGATTTATAAGTTAGTGGCATACTTGAAGGCAACAAGCATCAAATAATAATTTGCATCAACAATAATAGTATATAGCATAAATTGCAATAAGCTCATGGAACCGAGACCTTAGACACTCCCTTTAGAGGTCTGATAAGACATGAGATTTATTAATTGTCAGTTACCTCCAGATTATTGGTACATTGTCGTATACCTGACTTCTCAATACAATATGTTCAAACAGTGTGGAGGTCGGGCCTAAGCTTCTATGACAAGTCCACAAAAACTGAACCGGGGCGGCTTCCCCCATAGATCTATTAATTGTACTAGCGGTTAACCCATCATAGGTTAATTAACGGTCCATAATTGAGGTTTTACAAAGGCAATCACTTAATGCAATTTAAAGGCAACCACGGGTCCATTCATAGAGGGACAAGCATACCATAAAAATCTTGTGTTCTAAGTTTACAAAACATGTATTCCCCCTCGCGGGTTTTAAAATATTTGAATGAGCTCAAACGAGGCTATAGACTCACCTTAGTACTTATAGTAGTTGAAGACAATCGCCGACGATAGTAGATGCCCGATAATCACGATAACCGCAACCTAGCAAATAAGGTGCGTACTTTAATAATAGACTCGAGAAATAAATGATACTTAATAAAATCAAACTCGAACTCATTAGACCACAATACACTCGAAAGTAAACGATATAAATAACTTCATTATACTTTACTACTCATTTACTTTACCATTTTATACTTTTAACAAAATCCGCCGGTACATACTACATGTACTAGCTTATTTACCCCTTTTAAACTTGTCAACCGTTTATGAAACGACTCGATAAACTAACTTACTCTATATAGAAAGTCCTCCTACAAGTTTATCAAATGAAATTACTTTTAAAGTCTTTTACTCGACTCATTTTCAAACCACAAAATCCGGACAGATTTGCGTTAATTTTTCATACAACCGTTTTAACTTATTTAAACGACTCCGTTTACAAAACCGACACTCGGGTTTTAAAGTAAACTCATCCTAATAAATAAATACCTCATTATCAGTAGGTTACAAATTTTAAAATATCCATTTAGAGTCCCCGAGATTCGATCCAAATATCGACAACAACTATATGTAGTGTCGATACTCGTCTCCCGGTACACGATCATTCAAAACATCATAACTTCGCGCTCGTTTTGAGCTAGAAGCTCTACCTTATATCAAATCAAAGCTAAGGAAATTATCTACAACCCTAGGCTATAAGTTAAGTCATTTTCAAAACATAAAAATTCGGATTTTTCAGTTTACTTACTGCTATAAAATGGGTACCAAAATCTTGTACAAAATCAACTTTTTGACCAAAACCAACCATATAAATGGTCATTCCTATACTCTAATATCATCATACATCCATCATAACATCAAAATCATAACAAAAATAAAAATCTTTGGATCAAAATATAGTTTTTAACAAGATTTCTAGCAAGAACCACCATGGATCATGCTAAAAACACCATGCATAACCATGGCTTCCACCTACCAACATCAAGAAATTAAAAAGTGATTGCATGTGTGAAATTTTTATACCTATGTGATCCTTGATCAAAAATAGAGATGGGTCTATGCTTGGTTTAGCTAGATTCAACCTCAAACTTGAGATAATTTGAAAAATGTATGGATTTGTGTGTGTGGGTTGAGTTTCGGCAAAAGCAAGAGAAAAGGAGAGAGAAAGAAAATTTTTGGAAGTGAAAAACAAAGTGTGTGTGTGTTTAATTTTTAATTTAGTTAGTGGGGTGAGGACCAAAGTGCAATTTGGCAAAGGTTTGGCTAAAAATGCAAATAATTAGCAAAAAGGTGGAAAATTGTCACTAGTAAAATTTTGAAAATATTTACGGGACTCGGGTTTCGTAAAAATACTTAAAATTTTAAACGCACACGAAAAATAGTAATATAACGACTCGATACGAAATTAAAACGATATAGTCGAAAATATTAAATATCGAAACGATCGATAATGAAATATAAAATTATGGGCATCCATCGGTATCGCGATCACTAGTAGTCTTCGTTGCTCGTCAAAACATTAAAATAAAATTATTTAATATCGATTTCAACTTAAACCGTTAAACATAATAATATTTAACGTCATAAATACTTCAAAAATATTTGAAAACTAAGAATTAAGTAATGACCTTATTTTGTGGGTTTTACAGAATCTGAGCTAGAATCATCATCATAAGCATCAAAGATCGATGGAGAATCATATATGGGAGAAGGTTCCAAATTGGAGAGAGAATCATCCATATTGTCTTGAAAAAGTGGATTATCATTGCAAGACTCGAATAGAGGATTGTTGTAGATGACAAAATCATCGAGCACGTTAATCATATTTGCAGATTCTCGTCCAATGGATTTGCTTGTAAGCTTCCCCATTTTAAAAACTTGGGCATCATCCCCGACTCTTAAGATTAACTCACCTTCGGCAACATCAACTAGAGCTCGTCCGGTTCTCAAGAATGGCCGACCAAGTATTAAAGGAATATGAGAGTCCATTTCATAATCAACAACGACAAAGTCGACCGGGAAAGTAAATGTGCCAACTTTAATAAACACGTCTTCGGCAATACCAACGGGGTAAGCGAGAGTGCGATTTGCAACTTCAAGAGTCATCTTTGTTGGAGTAAGGTCGGGTAATGATAGTGTTTCCCAAACACTTAATGGCATAAGATTAATACTGGCCCCGAGATCAGCTAGGGCAGTAAATTCTTCGGTTTTGTTAAAGAGGCAGGGCAACACAAAACGACCGGGATCTCCAAGCTTTTCCGGAAGTTCTTTAAGAATAACTGCAGAATAGTTTTCATTTAAGCGTGTGTTGGCGAGCTCAATCAGCTTCTCCTTCTTGTTAAGCAATTCCTTGAATGCTTTGACAAATTTCGGCATGTGTACAAGTGCTTCAACAAGGCTAATGTTGATGTTCATTTGAGAGAGCATCTTCACATAGCTCGTCACTTGAGAGTCATCTTTGGTTAGAATTTTGGTCTTGCCTAAACGAGATGGGTAAGGGATATTGGGTTTGGGTGGTGAAGGTGCAGGTGAAGGAGGTAAAGGTTGAGATGTTGAAGGGTCCTTCCTAGGTACATCGTCATGACGAGGCAGAGACGGTAATGATGTACTAATACTAGGTGTAGGAGGAGTAGGGATAAATGGTGGTGGAGGAGGTGTAGATGATGGGGGTGGGGTAGGTGGTCCTACTATAGTAATCCCACTACGAGTAGTAATAGCACTCACATTAGCTCGCGGATTGGTGACGGTGTTTGAAGGTAGAGAACTCGAAGAAGAGGGTTGAGTAGTGGGCAAGAAACTAGCCAGCATATTCTTCAAATCATTCGTTTGATTGCTGAAGGAGGATTGGATATTATCTCGAAGCTCGGATCGAATGTCATTTCCTTGCTTGGTGATATCTCCTTTCAGATTGATAATTTGGCTCTGCAGATTCTTGATTTGCTCACCTTGGGTTCTCATCAAAGCTTCAACATCAGGGTTAATGGGTGGAGCTTGTTGAGCGGGTGGGTGATAAGGGTTATAAGCTCTTGGTGGGATTTGGTTGCTTCTATTGTAGTTTTTGGCGGGGTTTTGGTTTTGAGGAGAAAAACCGGGTGAAAGGTAGTTGTTTGACCGGTAACTCAGCAAATTTCGATCCCCTTGTGGTCGAGCTTGGTAATTTTCCCGTGAATAATTACCATTAGCTGCATACACGTTTTCCGGATTTCCTTGAGTAGAAGGACAATCAGTGTATGAGTGTGGACCGCCGCATGTTTCACAAGGATTAGCAACCGCTTTAACTTGATGTTGTTGGTTTGTAGCGAGAAGCAAGATACTTTTGTTCATTTCGGTCATCATGCGGGTGAATTCGGTCAAGTCGAGGTTTGCTGAAGTGGAAGAAACATTGACTCTCGGGTTGTTCCTTGAAGAAGCGGAGGAATCCCAATTCTTGTGGTGAGTAGTCATGTTCTCAATAAGCTCTCTACACTCCTCGGGTCTCCTTTTCATAAATGTGCCACCGGCGGCTGCATTAATCGTATCACGATCACGAAAAGTCAAACCGTTGTAGAAAGTATCAATTAAGGTCACAGGGAGCATGTTGTGGTTCGGACAACGATCGATCAAGACATTATATCTTTCCCAAGCATCAAAAAGAGATTCATCGGGATCTTGCATGAAACCACTGATTTGATTGCGAAGGCTCGTGACCATGGATGGTGGAAAGTAGCGCGACAAAAAGCATTGAGTCAGGTCATCCCAAGTATGAATTGAATTCTTCGGGAGACGATCAAACCATTTCTCGGCGTGATGTGATAAAGTATGTGGAAAGAGTTGAAGGCGTAGAACATCCATTGTGGCACCGGGCAACTTCATGCTTTGGGTGATTGTAATGAACTTGTCGAGGTGTTTGTTGGCATCATCATCAGGCATTCCGACGAATGGATTAGTTTGCACTTGCTGAATCATGTGGTGCTTCAACGAAAACTTCGGAGCGTTGATTTTCATCGGCGCAATCGGTCCTCCTCGTCCAAACATGGTAGGTTGACAAAGCTCCTCCATTGTCCGAAGATCGGGCTGTGGATGAACATTGTTGTTATTGTTAAGGTGCGGTGGATTATTGTTGTTGTTAACACCTGCCATACTTAAATCTTCTCGAGTCTCGGGCTCTTGATAATTAGAAGAGCTAGTACGCATACACCTACAAAGGCAAAAGAAAACAATAACAAACACAAAGACAATATATATACACAATAAAAATAAAATCTTTTTGGATTTTTGAAAATTTCAATTTTTATGTGTTTTTATCAATTTTAATTTTTATGTTTTTTTGAATTTTTTAAGCAAGAAAATAACGCTCACAAGTGAAGGGATCCCAAAAAGCAATGCATCTCTCACAGAAAACCGTTAATCTTTACGAAAAGAGCCGGCAGCGGCGCCATTTGATAACTAGGATTTTAGTTATAAAAATTGTTCGTTGATGTGTATCTAATCGAATTGATCTAGTTTAACTATGCAACTTAGTCGTTCTTTGGTGGAAACAATAGTTGTGTCGTTGTAGTATTTTAAAAGTGCAAAACTTTAAAAGGAAAATGACTTTAAAGTAAATCTAAATCTAATTTAAAATAAAAGGAAAGTATTTAAAAGCGTGACGGAAAATTAAAGGGCACTACAAGTAAATAACGCAAACTTAAATCTAACTAAGGCAAACTTAAAACGCAACTAAAACTTAAAAATAAGGCAAGGCTAAAATAAATCTAAGGCAAATAAGCTTAAAGTGCGACTAAGTAAAAAGGCGGGAAAAATAAATCTTGAAAATTAAAAACAGAAACTTAAAAACTGAAATTAAAAGAACCTGAAAATTAGCTCATCCGGAATGTCACCTTCGTTCGGAATGATTCTTCTTCACTCGGAATATTTGCCCAAAACTTTGATCCGGAATAAAATGCTTACTCGGAATATGTCACCTATCCGGAATAAACTACTTTATTCGGAATAATGGTCTTGATCCGGAATGTTGCCCTTGATCCGGAATGTCTTAATATTCCGAATAGACTCCTTGATCCGGAATAATGGATATTCCGAATAAACTCCTTGATCTGAAATAATGGATATTCCGGATGAATCACCTTGGCTAAAACCTTGATCCGGAATGTTGAAGATTCCGAATAGAGCACTTTGATCCGAAATAATTGATTATTCCGGATGAACGACTTTAATCCGGAACTTTTTCCACAACAACCTTCAATTGGAATGTCTGGGCTTGCCGGAACTTTTCCTGGGAATACACAGTAACAACCAAACCGAAGAACAAGGAAACACAAAGATATACGGATCTAATCAAACCTAAATAAAATCAACCAAAAGATTAAATCAAACTAATCACAAAACATCTACTAATGATAATCAAACAATCCAAAACAATCAAACTAACAAATATAACCAAAATAATCAAAACCCACTTAAATAAATCAATAAAAATCAAGAACATGAACATAACCAATAAAGCATGAGGATTAAGATCAAATAAATAAAGGTAGATAAGAGATTAACAAGAAAAAGTAAAGATTGACAAGAATTAAAAGAGAACTTACTTGAAATTAAAGGTATTTAAGGTGCAAGACAAGGTATTTAAATTTGACAAGTAATTAAATGGACTTGAATTTAAATAACAAGGTAAATAAAATGGAAGAAATAGTGTGTCAAACTATCCAACAAAATGAAAATGATTATCCTAATGACTATTTATAGGGGAGGATTAAGGAGTGCTTAGGAAGCTTCCTCCCCTCCTTCATTTTTCCTTAATTGCACTCTTAAGTCCTTAAGCCTTTTAATCTTCTTAATCTTGGACTTTAATGACTTTGTCTCGGGATTTCTTCAAACTCGTCTTGTAATTCTTCAGTAAATTAGACTTGAGTTTTTCGGCTTTTGATAAACTTCCGTCTTTTGACTTTTTCTTCGATAAATCTTCAGAATTGGTCTTGGACTTCCGTTCTTTTTGCACTCTTGTCTTCTTGACTTCGTCTTTCGTCTTTTTCTTTGATAAAAGCCCGTGAATGCCCGTGTTTTCTCCCTTTTTCACAATTTCGTCCTAAATCACAACAAAAACACAAACCACGCATAATTCTGACATAAATGACATAAAATACACGTTTTGGCTCGGTTATTATTGTAATTAAGTGGTAAAAAGGATGGGTGTTTACACACCTATCAGTTACAGAAGATGGTTAAGAACAAATCATCCAGAAAGGAAAAAATCTAAGGAATTCTAGGGTTCTCCCGAAAATAAGCCTAAATTAAGAAAGTTTTCAGAAATTGATATCCAATTGCAGATTAGTAAAGTCTTTAAACGTAAACTGGGGAAACATAAAACAATTCTCAAAGAGAACCACCCCAAAAATCGAGATGTTGAATTGAACTGGAGTAAGCGTTCGACCTTTTGTGATCTTGAGTATTGGCCCTTTCTTCTACTAAAACACTGTTACGATGTCATGCACATCAAAAAGAATTTCCTTGACGCTTTACTGAATACCCTGTTACAGAACGACAAATCCAAAGACACGCCAAAGGCAAGGCTAGACTTGGAAAAAATGGGAGTTCGAAAGGAGTTGTGGTTAGTTAAAAAAGATAACGGGAAGTTCGATAAGCCTCATCCAAAGTTCTCTTTCACTCCAGCAAAAAAAGAAAACTTTTTTATAAATTCATCAAAGGAGTCAGACTACCTGATGACTTTGGATCAAACTTCAATAAAAAAGTGACCGCTGATGATGACAATATAACGAACCCGAAATCTCATGACTGTCATATGATGATGCATCAGTTACTTCCTTATGGAGTGCAACAATACTTGCCCAAAGACGTTGCAAAACCTATAATCGAGATTTGCTTATCTTTAATCAGCTTTGTGCTTGAAGTTTGACTGTGCAGGACATGAAAGAAGCTAAGAACAAATTGTTCATTATGATGGTTAATTTAGAGCAAATCTTTCCTCCTGCTTTTTTCGACATAATGACTCAGTTGGTTATACATCTACCCGATGAGGCTATTCTAGGTCCCGTTACTTGCGGCAGGTGGATGTATCGATTTGAAAGATACATGAAAAAGCTAAAGAAAATGTACGAAATAAAGCAAAGCCTGAAGGTTCTATTGTTGAGGGTTATGTTGCAGAAGAGGCATTAACTTTTTGTTCGCGTTACCTTAAGGATGTCGAGACGAGATTTAACCGCCTTGTCATAAATGAAGACGATTTTCCTGGAAAACCAGATAAATTCGAGGTGTTCCGGACCGTATGCACACCGACGGGTGGAATCAAACCAACTCGTATGACTAATGACGACATGCAGGCAGTTACGTGGTTTATACTTAACAACAGTCCTGAAGTCAAAGCAGACATCTCGGCTTACAGCGAGTATGTTTCTCCTTTTTTTTTATTTTATAATTTTGAAAGTTCTTCTTTCTCGATGACTTCTTCTAATATCATGAACCTTTGCAGAGAAGCGCCTGATAATGTGGAAACGAGTTTTCCTGCGTGGTTTAATAACAAGGTAAATACATTAGATATATTACCTTGGAGTTATTCCTCATCTAATAAACCTTTTTGTATCTCTTTTTTGTAGACTCGTGAAAAAAAAGTGAGTGTGGGCTGTAGTGACGAGTTATTCTCTTTGGCATGTGGACCTATTGGTTCATGTACATACTCCTCTTCCATAGTGAACGGTGTGAAGTTTGTGGTACGTGAACGCGATATACTTCGTACCACTCAATGCAGCAGAGTTTCAACACCCGGGGTTGATGGAGAGATGTATTATGGTCAACTCGAAGAAATTCTAGAGCTCACGTATATCGGCAACCGCAAGGTTTTGTTGTTTCGATGTAAATGGTTTGACACAATTAACCGTACCAATTGCACCAAACGCAACAGACGTTCTTACGCTGAGCAAGGCATACATCATATTTTGACCGATAGGCTATTTCACCAAAATAACCCATACATTTTCCCGACACAAGCAACACAAGTATTCTACCTTGAAGACCTTGCTAGACGATCGCTTCATTTGAAGGTCGTCGAACAGGTTTATCATCGAGATGTGGCAGAGTCCGATGAAGATGTTATACATGGTAGCAGTTCATCAGATGTTACACTGTCTGTTGCTTTGCCTAATTTGGGTCTTACGGTCAACTGACAGAAGTCGACGCCCCACTGGTTGATGATGATATTATTAATATTGAAGATGGGGTAGTTACACACGTCATTGATGATGTTGATGATGGTGATGATGATTTAGTGTCAGATGATGATGAAGTGAACCCTAATAATGATATTCAAGAAGTTTTATCTAGCGATGATTCGGAAGATGACAATTGATATTAAGTTATATCTTCAATGAAACAATTGTTATATGCTTTAATATGTAATTTTTTATTTGTAAACGATTGTTATATGCTTAAGTTTTAGTTTGAATGAAAGAATTGTTATACGTTTAAATGATGATGAGTTGTTTTTATTTGTTTAAATGTGTAATTTTGTATTTTAATGAAAATGTTTTTATATGTTAAAATGTGTATATTGATATGAATTTGTTTATTAGTATTAATTGGTTAATTAAATTGTGTGTAATTTTGTTTTTTAATGAAAATGTTTTTATATGTTAAAATGTGTATATTGATAAAATGTGTATACTAATATGAATTTGTTGTTTTACAGATGGCGTGTGTAGCTCCTAGATCACATGGTGGGGATGCTGGTGGTAGTCCACCTAGACGGCCCACACGTCCTGTACCGGCCCAGTGTCAACGTAAGAAATCGTTATATTTTTTTATAACACTAATATTTATAAGTTATGTCACCTGAATTTTTACGAGTAAATAACATATCTTTTGTAGGTTCAAATCAACGTTTTGAGACCAACCTAGCAAAATTAAGGAAGGCGTATAGAGCAAATCATGAAAAACCTTTGGCACTTGGCTTTGAATATAAGGATATGCAAACCTTCCATCCTCTGGGCGATTATGCATCCCTGTTGTCTCATCTTATGGGGGAATTAGTCCGGACACTTCCCCTGAACTGCGAATGGGACGAAATTCCAGACTCTGATAAAGCTCATATTTATCCTACACTTGAGGTCAAAATTGTTTATTTTACTTACATTGTTATTGTTATCGACATTTAGCTATGTGTGTTATGTTTAATTTATTTGTTTATTTAAATTCATATGTTTTTATGTAGCCATACTCAGGTGGTGTGTGGAAATGGTGTGTATGAGGTGTCGACTCGGGTTAAGCTTGCGTTGGAACTCCAACTGAGGTTGCTGTATAGAAAACACAAGAACAGGATCAAGAAAAAACATTATTCGAGATATGAGGCGACCACACTAGTAGAAGAACATGTACCGCCGGAGAGTGCGTGGGACCATAGAACCGAAGCTGACTGGGCTGACTTGTTTGAGTGGTGATCACATCCAAGTAGGGTGGCAAGAAGTGAGATTAATATTGTTAATCATTCCAAAAACATGGTACCGACCACTCAAGGCAAAAAACCATTCGCCCGAGGAAGGAATGAATACGTACGACTCTTTATAATTTTTTGGTTTTATTAAAAGCGTTTATATTGTTTATTTATTATAGATCGTTATTATTTTATTTGATATTTTACAGAAAGTCAAGGAAGGGAAATACGAGGACGTGGTTGAAACATGGAGGAAGGGGTACTCAAGTAATGGCACGTTTAAAAGTAAAGAAAACAAGGAAAGATATGTAAGTAATATATCTCTTTACATGCCTTAGTAACTAATTTTATTTGTTTTAAACCATTCTTTTTTTCTTTCCCAGCTGAAGATGAAAGCCCTTCAAGACCAAGTCAAAGCCAAGATCATCCCGCCCATGTCTGATAAAGAAATAGTGGCTCAAATCATGCCTAGTCAAAATAAGCAAAATGTATCGGGACAAGGCAGGAAGTTACCGGGTGGTGCCAATAACACTTCTCGCAGGTTATATATCCTCAATAAAACAAAATGTAAATCAATTGTTCATATTTATGTCTTGTTGTATATAATGAAAAATTGTTGTTGTAACTTATCGCAGGCGCGGTGCTCCAGCTCGACCGGATTTTCCCTCTCGTGATGAATTTCAGCAAATGATGGAACGACATGAGCAACAGATGGAGCTGATGAGGAAAGAGAATCAGGAGGTGCAGCAATGGGCTTACTTGGCAGCGTTAAAGGAAGATGCGGCGCAACAATATAGTCAGACGTCGTACCAGCATATGACGCAATATCAGAGTCAATTGGGTGAGTTTTTCCAGAACTACAACTCATCAAATACGGATCACCCATTTAACCCTCCTACTTTAGTACCCCCACCCCGACCCTTTTTTATGCCCTACCTAGCTCCTGATTGGGCTCACTTAGTCCAACCCCCTATCCTTGGGCACAACCATTGCAACCTCCTTCCATCGACTCATACCGAACATCTTTTCCCGACCATCTCCAACCACTCCAACCTCCCTATACCAGCACTTATCCTATTACTCCCGTCACTACCAACAACACCTTTAACCATTGTTATCGTCCCACCACAAACTCAACTCATGAGATCGGCTCTACTTCACAATCCCTACCTGGAGGTTCTCGTGTAATCATAAATCCTCATCAGCATGATTACCGGTCCGTTAACGAGTTGGGTCGAGATAGGGATCTACAAAACAGTGGTGACGACTTATCAGCCGATGACGAGGAGGATCACGAGGGGGATCACGAGGGGGATGACGAGGATCAAGGTGACTTTTCACCTAACGAGGATGGGGAGGAGGAGTAGAGGTTGTGGTACTATTATTTTTTATTTCATATTATGCATTTTAATAAAGTTTGAGACTTGTAGCGTGTGAAACATTTGATTTATGATGCATAAGTGTATTTGATGGATATTGTATCATGACGTTGGATAATTTATCTTAATATGATATTGTAACGTTTATTGATTTGTTATTATTCTGTATTTGTCGAATTCTGCCATTTTGAATTGTAGATTTTGTCCAGAAAAAGTTCCGGAAAAAATCTGGAAACTACAAAAAAGCCCAGATTTTTTTTACCCCCAGGTACATCTAGGGACGACTTAGTCGTCCCAAAACTTGCCAATATACGCCCAGGTGTCAAAGTTACCCAGGTATTTAACCTAGGGACGACTAAGTCGTCCCTAGGTTTAATACCTGGGTAACTTTGAAAATCCTAGGGACGACTAAGTCGTCCCTAGGTTCATATTTACCTTTTTTTTGTTCTGAAAATGATTTTATTAATTTGTAAAAAAAAAAGATTTTATTAAAAATAATTAAAAAAAGAATTTTTATTAAAAAAAGAATTTTTATTAAAAATCTAAAAAAGGTTATTTTATTAAAAACCTAGGGACGAATTTTTTGTTTCCTAAGTTTCAAAGGGTATTCGTCCCTAGGGTAGTCAATATTTTCAACGGAGTGGGTTGTGGGACCCAATTAGTCGTCCCTAGGTTTCAAAGGGGTAGTCGACCCTAAAATCTAGAGACAATTTTTTGGGCACAACCCCGTTGGGTCTACTTAGTCGTCCCTAGGGGTTTAGGGTCGAAAAAGTGACTCCCTAGGGACGAATAAGTCGTCCCTAGGGTGCAAAATTGTTGTAGTGATTGAACTTTTAGTTACCTGTCTTCATTAAGCGACGTCACCGGTCTTTAGGTATGTGTTCATTTTCATACTTTGACCCTAACATTCGTTAAACGTTGACCGTTACTAAAGGGGCAGTTTTGTCTTTTTCTTGGCCTTTCTTCTACGAAAAACCACTCCATCACCACCGCCACCACCACTCCTCCCACTCCACCACCACTGCTATATACTAATGAAATGTCTAAGGAATGGAATGCACAACGTAATGGAATGAATAATGTAATGGAATGATTCATTACGGTTATTAGTCATGTTTGGTTAGTATGAGAAGACGTAATACAATCGATAATAAAAAGAATAATATAACCATTTATTTATGAAGTCTATATAATGTGGTTAGTTAATGATGGGGTTTTATGTAATTTTGATTTCATTACAAGATGTAATGGAAAAAAGAAGAGGGTCCTTAAGGAATGATTTTGACGTAATGAGTGATTCCTTGTAATGTGTCATTACATTCTGTAAACGTAAACAAACAAAAAAATTTCATTTCGTCGTAATATTCTTTTCCTTTTCCTCTTTGATTACACCATACCAAACACTATGTTTGTGTCGAACTAGAACCATTCTGGTTTTATACCTTCTTCCTTTGTGTCCAATGAAGCTTTCTTCCTAAAACATCGACTCGCTGGATTATATCTTCTATTTTACTAATCAACTCACCATTATTTACATTCTAAAACATTGACCCACTTAACAATCACTTGTGAACATCGCTGCACAAACAAAAGACAATGACGTAACAAGGACCATTGAAATGTTCATAGAAAGAAAAACAATAACCCAAAAATCATTGGTGAACATCCTTTATAATTGATTGAACCCAGTTACAATTACATCTTAGATGGACACAAAGGAATAAATCTTCGGCAACTAGTATATAGCAATGGTGGTGGAGTGGGAGGAGTGGTGGTGCCGGTGGTGATGAAATGGTGTTTTGGAGGCGAAAGGCAAAGAAAAAGACAAAAGTGTCCCTTTAGTAACGGTCAACGTTTAAGGAATGTTATGCATAACAAGATAAAAACACTTGAATTAACTATTTGTTGGACCGTTTATTCTTGCAGCTAAATACGTCCATTTTCTCTAGGAATTATGATCCTAATAACAAACTAGATGATTTTCTAGGTAAACGTATAAACTTATTGTTGACTAGTCAAACTTATTTGGTTTATTTCTTTTGTGCCTTTTATGTTTGGTTTATTTGTGCAGGGACTCTTTGTGTAATTTTGCTATTCTCTTGTGGACTGGTGATGGGTTCAACGGTTGGCCCATGTTTCTCATTTGTGTTATATGTCCCTAGATGGTGCTAGGATTGAGTTATTCACTCATATTAACACACACACTTTTGTGTGTTTGCTCTCTAATTTAATCCACCGTGAAGGCTCATATCAAGGAAGGATCTTCATCTATCTTCTTTTGTTTAGATTAGATTGAGTGTGAGTGAATCTGTAGTGAGGAAGATTGGATCAACCTAGTTGGGACAATCTCACCATGTATCTTGTATTGTTTGATTAACATCCGTTTGGGGACTAATCTTTTCTTGTTCTATTTTGTACTTGAATCTTGTTAATAATAAATCACCAAGGGGTTGATGGTTGGGTGATAAGATCTAGTCTTTCTTCTGTTATTCAAGTTCTTTACATGGTATCAGAGATAATTACTTAGATCGTATCACCAATCTTGCTCTCTCGTGGGTATTTGTTATTTTTTCTCGAAAAAATTAATTAGGGTTTCTTGAAACCCTAATTTATTTTTTGGGGATTCTTGGTTCTTTGGTCTCTGGAGGCTTCCTTATGTGTTGCCGTTGATCTTCCTGGTGGTTCCGTTACTTCCTTTTCTAAATAGAGTTAGGGTTTTGTGAAACCCTAATTTTATTTTTTGGGGATCCGTGTTCTTTGGGGTTCTGGAAGCTGCAATAGGTGCTGTCGTTGATGAATCTGGTGGTGTCGTTGCTTGATTTGTGTTTTCCAAGGCTGAACAAATTTAGGGTTTTGAAACCCTAAATTGTCTTTTGGGGGTTCTTTGGTGGTGACTCACCCATCCTCTAGACTAAGTGAATCTAGAGATTGGGTCCTTTTTTGCTGGTTGCTGTATAGCGTTGTAAGTCCTTCTTGTTCTTCCATTATACTCTCTTATCTCTTGGCTATTTTTTGGGTTATTGTTGCTTGTTCTGTGGGTGCAAACGGACTGGTTAACACCTTGACCCTACAGCCTTGACTGGTGTGGATACCTGCTCTGGCCAATCCCAGTCCACAACTAGCATTCCTGGTAACTCAGCTTCTGAGTGTTTTTTTGCTTATCATACCTATGGTTATTTGATTCTTCATACTTGTTTTTTGCTCTTGTATTTTTCTTGGTTGGTGTTTTACCTTTTTTTATTATTGTTTTTCTACTTTGCTCTCTTTTGCTTTATCATGAGTGCTGGTGGTGCTACTGACCCCCTGTTAACACATGTGATGGTGGTGGTGTGACTGAACCTATTTTTATTAGTAGTCTTGATGTTGGTGACCCTTTGCATGTTCAAAACAGTGATAGTAGTACTTCTACTTTAATTCCTTTTAAACTGCTTGGTACTGCTAATTATAGAATGTGGAACAATGCCATGAAACTTTCTCTTCAAGCTAGAAATAAAATTGGTTTCATTAATGGTACTTGTTTAAAGGATACTTATGCTTATAGTAGTGTGTTCTCTGCTCAATGGGATAGATGTAATGCTATGGTTTTAACTTGACTTATGAATTTTGTGTCTCAAGATGTTTATATGGGGTTGGTTTACTCTAAAAATGCTTCTGCTGTTTGGAATGAATTGTCTGAAACTTATGATAAGGTTGATGGGTCTGTTGTTTATAATCTTCTCCAAAAGATTAACTCTGTAAAAGAAAGGAGGCACATCTGTTGCTGAATACTATCACAGACTTAACTCTTTATGGAGAGAGTTTGATGCTTTGACCAAATTGCCTAAATGTGTTTGCTCTATTAAATTCTCTTGCCCTGCCAACACTGAA
The DNA here is from genome assembly GCA_025667525.1 of Glebionis coronaria. NCBI lineage: Eukaryota > Viridiplantae > Streptophyta > Magnoliopsida > Asterales > Asteraceae > Glebionis > Glebionis coronaria. Next base: position 605,776,647 of record CM046875.1, on the reverse strand, counting down.
TCCATTTTACATCAGCAACTTATGAAGCTTATGCAGTTCTTAATGGGTCTTGAAGACTGTTATCAACTTGTTAGAACTGGGCTTCTCACTAGGGATCCTCTCCTTGATGTGAAGGATGCTTATGTGATGGTTTCTAGGGAGGAGTCACATAGGGGTATCCCTGAACCCTCTGGTGTGACTGATTCCAAGCTTAATGCCACCTCCTTTGCTGCCAAGACCTTTGGTTAGCAAAGGAAAGGAAATGGTTCTAGTTCCAACAAGAACAATTTCAAAGGTAGAAATCAATCTTATTGGGGTCCCAATCCTAATCTTAACTGTACCAACTGTTGGATGATTGGTCACACTGTGGATAGATGTTATGAGATCATTGGGTATCCTCCTGGTTACAAAAGGCCCTCTAATGCTAAAACTTACGTGTCTAAACCTAATTTCAATTCTAATTGTGATACCAAGTTAAATAATGCTAAGTTAACTGAGAAATCCACTGGCTATGATGTCCCCTCATCCTTCAATTTTGATCAAATGAAGAAACTTCTACATTTGATCAATGACTCTTCTGCTGGGAACATGCATGCCAACATGGCAGGTAGATGCTCTTTTTATAACTTTAATGTCTTGTTTAATACTAATTTTTCTAGATACTTCTGTGTTAACTTGAAAGGGATGGTTACAACTATCACCCTTTGGTGGATCATAGACTCAGGGTGTAACCAACACTTGACTGTTTCCACTGTGGGTATGTTTAATGTTATTAATGTTGGCAATCTCAACCTTACTGTAGGGCATCCTAATGGAACCAGTGCCACCATAAGCCATGTGGGTCACTTGAGATTGTCCAACAATGTTGTCTTATATGATGTTCTTGTTGTCCCTGGTTATTGTGTCAGTCTGTTATCTGTTAACAAACTGATAAAAGATAGTAAATTGTTTGTTGGTTTTGATGAGGATAAATGTTACATTCAGGATTTGACCAAGGGGACCACTCTGGGGACTAGTAGTGAGTCTGGGGGCCTCTACTTGTTTGACCTTGATAAAACCAACAAGTGTGTAGGTAAGTCTAATATGATCATGGCTTTTAATGTGTCCAAAGACTTGTGGCATTGTAGACTTGGTCACCCTGCTGACCAAGTTCTATCTGTCCTTAAAACTGACCTCAACCTCACCAAAAATACTTGTATCTCTGTTTGTGATGTTTTCCATAAGGCCAAACAAACAAGAGAGCCTTTTCCCATAAGTGATCATAAGTCCACCCATCTGGGTGAACTTGTTCACCTTGACTTGTGGGGTCCCTATAGGGTCTCTAGTAGAGAGGGATACAAGTATCTCCTGATCATTGTTGATGACTATTCTAGGGTTGTATGGACTTATCTTTTAAAAACCAAAGAAGAAGTTTTTGACACCTTTGCTAACTACATTAAAATGATCAAAAATCAATTTAACATGAGTATCAAAGTAGTCAGATCTGACAATGGGACTGAATTTATCAACAAGAAAATGACTTCTTTGGTTACTAATAAGTGTGAAAACACTTATCCTTTTACCACTTATTTTCAATAATAACAAGACCAAAACGTGTATTTTATGTCATAAAAGTCAGAATTATGCGTGGTTTGTGTTTTTATTGTGTTTCAGGATAAAAATATGAAAAAGGAAGAAAACACGGGCTATCACGGGCTTTTATCGAAGAAAAAGACTAAAGACGAAGTCAAAAGATCGAGAATGCAAAAAGAACGGAAGTGATTGTGGTAAAATACGACCTTTAGGAAAAGGAGCGTAAAAGCGGTAAGTATTAAACAAATGATTTTAGGAAAAATCAAGTGTTAATGACCCTTATGGTGTGAAAGTTCGTTTCCCAAGGAGGTATATGTGTGTGAAAAACTTGTTAAATGATTGAGATTAATATTTGGTTTAGAAGGGGATGAGAAAAGAAGATGATGAAGACGTGAAATTTACTACTACGACGACAAAACGTAAAACCGTAAAAACTACAAAAATAAAAATTAATTCTAAAAATTACCAAAAATTCACCAAAGATCAAAATTAATAAACTAAGAGTTTACCAATGGTTAAAACTTTTTCAAACCTTTTAAATAATTAAATATTCAATTTTTAAATGCTAATTAAAGCCCTAAAAATCAAATAAATTATCAAAAAGCCCAAATAAAGATTTTTCGATTGGTAAACCTCTAAAATGACCTAAAAAAATTTAAAACTATTTTTAGAAATTTTTAAACTAATAAAAACTATTTAAAATGATTTAAAAACTACTAAAACTTAAAATAATTATAAAAATTAATCTAGAAGTGATAAAATTATTCTAAAAGTTGCTAAAATCCTATTTTAATGTATTTAAGCTAAGAAAAATGTAAAAAGTTGGAAAATGTGAAATTTGAAAAATAATAATACAATAATATTAAAATAATTTAAAAATCTAAAAATTAAAAAAATTCTAAAAACTTGCAAACTAGTTTATTTTAACCTAAATAAACAGAAAATCAAAGTGAAATGACCAGAATACCCCTATTGGGCCCTCAAATGGGCCAAAACCAAAAACAGTCAACCTTAATGGGCTTTTTAGCCCAAAAAGTCAAACCTGGCCCAATTGACTTGGAAAAGCCCAATCTGACTCAAAATTTAATTCTAAATACAAAACTCTAAAGGCCCAAAAGCTGAATGTGAGCTTATCACAGCTTAATAAGCAAACAGCTTATTCTTATTAGGCTTTTTAGCCCATTAAGCAATAAGCTAATGCCATAAGCTCTAATTTGACACACAACCTTCTTTTGGGATGCTTATGAGATCTGTAAAAAGAAATTTTGAAAAAGCACACTCAATAAGCCAGAAATAAGCAAAGTAATATTTCACTAAAAGACAAAATAGTCGTTTTTGAGAAATAAGGCACCTCAGGACTTGATTCAACTTGCAAAAGATCACAAATGGACTCAATAATCCAAAACAATCAACAAAAATCCAATAAGCAAAACCAATAAGCCAGAATAAGCCAATAAGCACTTATGAAAAAGTCAATTAAGTTGGTTTTCTAGTCAAACCCTAAAGTCAACCCACCAAATGCTCCAGTATGAACAAATGGGTCAAATAATGAGAACCTATTACAAAATCCAAGTTGTTGCTGGTTAAAATAAGCTATTATAGCTTATTGATAAGCTGAAACCCAAAATACACTAGCAGTGGTAACTAGCAGGGGAAAGGAGTTCCCACTGCTTTGACTATTTGACCAAGCTTTTTAGAGAGATTTAGTTGGATTCAATTGGAAACAAGGGCACCCATGTGATCAATGAATCACAAGGAGTCAATAGCAACAAGAAAATCCAAATTTGGTTCACACAATAAGCCACAAATGATCAAATAGTCACCAGATCATGCACAGACATGGAAAATAAGCAGTTATGCACAAATAAGCATATTAAGACTGAATAAGCCAACCAAACTCAACAGGATGCATACACAAGCTATATAAACTATGAATAAGCACAAATAAACTTGAATCAAACACTGAATCAAAGTAAATAAGCAGATCAAAGCAGATGAAGTTACTGATTAACAAGGTGCATATGCAGAATCCTATTTGCTGATCTATTTGAAACTAGATCTAAATTCAAGCCTCAAATCCTACTTCCCTGGTGTAGTTAACCTAGATTTAACACTTCTTAACCCTAGTCTATGATTAGATCTAGGTGTCCCCTAAATTTCAGTCAATTTCACCAAGTAAACAAGATTTTATACCCAATTTATGAATCAATGTGTTTCAAACCTCAAAACCTGCAAATAGATGAACAATAGCACCCAATAAACAGATACCAACACTTGCAAACACAAAACCAGCTCTTAGCAAACCACAAATCCAAATCATGCAGTTGACCCAAACACTCCTTAATCAACTACTTATCAAAGCAACTTGTGATTTTTACTAATAACCTACTGATTTTAATGATCAAAAACACTTCCTAGGTAGCAACTAACAGAATCAAACACAAAAATCACCAGCTTAAACACAAGAACTAAAAATCAAAGCACCAAATCCAAAACAGGCAGTAACATGAAATTTTTAGAGGAAACTTAATCAAAGGATTATACCTGCCCTCCACAACATCCTAGGAGGGCCAACTATGCTCCTTGGACCTTGTTCAACAACTAAAAAAAGACCAAGGTACTTCAAAGAAGAAGATCAAAGCCTGCTGATGTTCAAAGTAGAACAAGGCTTTGATTATGATATGTCTTCAACACAAAACATCAAACAACTCAACCAAAGGCTTAGAACTCTTCCCAGGCTTGGTGTCAACAAGCTTGAAGGAGCTTAAGGCTTATGGCTAAGGGTTAGTACACAATAATAGCCAAAATCAGAAACTAGGATTTCAAGGATTTTGAACCTTGAAAACCTTATAAACCAAGACGTGCCTTAACCACAAGATTAAGGAAGGTCTAAACAATCAAATGGAACTTAGATTTAGGCTATTCTAACACCAACTTTTAATCAAACACAAAAGAGAATTCAAAATTTTATGAAATTCAAATTTTATTAACTTAAAAAGGAATTACAAAGATTGATAGCCTAAAACTGGAACAAAGGGACTCTCACATGTTGAGGTCTCCTTTTATAGACAAATGCCAAGCTAACACTATTCACAAACCCTAGAAGTGAAATTCCCTAAATGTCCTTGAGCCTTCTAGATGTTTTGATGGAATGTGCTGTCCAAATTGACCCAAACCGTTTAAAATAGCTTTGATATGAAGCAAAGGATGTGGGCTGTTGATCTTGACACGTGGCAAGCCTTGGGGAATAAGTTGTCACATGATGTTGAAACGGTTTTGGGTGGTGGGGCCTCTTGGTGAGTGGGAGTGAGTGTTTGAAGGTTGGGATGGGATTCTGGGCGTGTGAATCAAGTGTGGGTAAGGGTAATTTCATTTTACCCTTTGTTTAAGTGATGATAGTTACTGGGTTTCATAGGAGTGAATAGTAACTATTTTGATCCGATATTAGGGGGAGTGAAAGTTGTTTGGCGCAATTTGAGTTTAAATGTTTCAAGTTAACATCTTTGGCCCTTGTGTTTTGGTAAAACATGTAAAATAAGAATTCAGCCAACACAAACGAATTTCCTTTGTTAATAACTTTCAGACTTTGGCAATTTTGGCACAAGCTTTTGGAAAAAGGGTTATAAGGATTGTTTTTGCCATTTTTGCATATTTCAAGGGCTGATCTTGGACTTTGTTGATCTTCAAAGGTCTTCAATGTGTCTTTGGCTTCATGAGGGACCATAATTGGCAATTTAGAATTGTTGAGGGACTAAACTTGCCATTTCTTCAAAGTTGAAGGACCATTTGTGTAATTTTGACAAACTTAAAGGACCAAACTTGTAATTATCAATATACAAGGGTTTTTAGTGTCAATTCTTCATTCAATGAGGATCAATCTTGTATGTCTTCAAGTCTTCAAGGGTATTTGTTGAATATTTCATGAACTAGGGCCCGGTTCTTTGTACGGCTTCGTTTCTCGTGTCCGTTTTTCCTTGTTTCTTGTGATCTTTTGTCTTTTTCATGATATCCATACCTAAAATACACAAGTAAACAAACACAATCATATATATATGGTATTTTATGACATTTTTATGCATTAAAAGCCCGAAAAGAGCGATGAGATCATGTATAAATGCCATCTCATCACTCCCCCATACTAAGCCATTGCCGTGCCCTCACGCAATGCTAGAATAAAGTATCTAAGCATCACCAAAGTTCAATTTTATTTACCTTTATTGAAGAGTAAAAGACTTGCATCATACTACGAAGATATGTAAAGACATAATGTATGATTTTCATCACGAAAGTGACTTTTAGGGTCAAAGAATAGAAACAAGTAAATGTCCCTTAGAGTAAACTTCGTCATCCTTGATTGTCATACATTCCATGCTAAGTGCAAAAATGAGATCATTGTTGGTACAAGTCACAATGCTAACACTACTCATACATCCAAATTGTGTAATACTTTTTCTCCCCGCAATCCTAGTTATTATAAAAGGAAATGGGTTACTAGCATTTTTTAACTATTTGTCATGGATCACAAGTGATTCATATTGACTTATTTGAGTAGTTATTAGTCCGAAAGCAAAGTAGCATGATTTAATCGATAGTTAGCCGAAGGACAAAATCTTTTAAAACGGCTTCTCGTGTATCTCCTTAAGTTCATATCTTGGCATAACTCGTTTCACGATTTGAGACCTTTCTCGGACCGATATTTGGCATGTACTTCATACTTCAAATCTTGGGAAGACGTTCTTGAAATTATGGTCTTCTCTTCATATATTTGGAATTTCTTCACTTGACGTTTTTGAGAGATTCTTCATATTTGGACCACGACTTCATCATTTTTCTTCAATCTTTACGTTGGATTTTGATATACAACGATCCGCCTTCTTTTCGGACTTGGATATATTTATCCTCATACCTTGTAAGGGTCTTTTCGGATAGACTTTCTCCATGATCTTTAGGGGAGTAATTGCTTTTCGTCGTGTGTCTCGATCTTTCATATTGATTTAGGAATAATGATACTTCACATCATCTTGGATCTTTAGCAAAAATAGAGCTCCTCATGCCTTGTTAGGGCCTTTTTGGATGATCGCCAATCTTCGCGTCCCGCTTCAATAAGTTATGCCTTGGCTATGAACTCTATTCAACCCCGAGCAACTTTTAAACGATCTTGCGCTAGAGGCTAAATAACCTTTTAAATCGTACGACCTTACTTATTGCAATTATGATTTATTCCTAATGCATTGATCTTATGGGAAGAAAAAGCCACAATTAAAAACATATGAGTTTTTGAAAGAACATTTTCATGTTCTACGTTTAGCATGATCACTTGTCTAACTCTATCATTTCTCGTTCTTCACTATATAAAGACCTCTAATTAAAGAGACTCGTGAATACTTAGCCATGCAAGTCAAAATTAAGCCAAATTTGGATTAGCTTTCATTAAGACTATATCAATTCAAAGTTTTGGGTTTTCAAGCCACCTATAGGATCTTGCACTTTCTTGGACTTTTTCAAGCTTGGAGAATGCGTTTTATAGTTCCCTTGATAAGTTACTTTCTAGGATAAATTATAGGAACTTACGAAAAGTTCTTGTTCTTAACCCGTATGAGCTAATACTTTCGCGTTTTAAAGCTCCCTATATAAAAGTCTAGCAAAAGTTGAATTGAGCGGGTTAAGGAATTTAAATGGCTCCAAATGCCCATCAAGTAAAAAATTAGCTCTTATTCTACCCATCGGAAAATATAAATTCGTGTCTTAAAAACACTTATGAAAACTAAGGAAAATTTTAAAATTTGGCCATTTTTGGCCTTATTAGAAACAAAATAAAACTTTGAAAGTTGGAAAGCGTGAGGGCGTAGCAAAGCAAGTATCTATTCACCCCCCCATACTAAAAGTAAACATTGTCCTCAATGTTTCGAGTCTAAAGGTGGAGACACTCCATACTAGAGACGAAGAATCGAATGCTTAGGATCTAGCATGGAAAGGGTGATCAACAATATATCTAAAGCCGTTTATTAAGTATGCTAAAAGATAATTGTTAGAAAAATAAAGGATATGTCAATGGATTCGTGAAAAACTTCTTCAAGCAAACGATGGAAGCTCACGTAAACGAACACGAGAGTCTTTAATCGTAGATGATGATGATGATCTAGATAACACAATCACAAACAACCACGAGACAACGAGTTGAAAGGGTACAAGTCCCCTTATTAGTGAATAGTAAGCATAAAAGATAAGCATGGGATTTCCCCCACGAGGCACCTCATTTTTGATAACCGAGTCAAAAGCTCGACTCGAATCCCCATAAATGTGATCATTTAGGGATAATCATGGTTCGGTCATTTTTGGTGGGGCTTACATGATAAACAAGGCCCAAAAAGCAACCGGTATTAAGGACTAAGTCCTTTGATGGTGCAAAATACCAAGATCGAAGATGGCGTTCTCGTTTTCATTGGAAAAACAAATCAACGCCACTTCATCATGTGCCATAAACTCAAAGAGTTTGAAGAAAAGAGATGAGAAGTAGAAGGATGGGACAATTGGTAATACAAAATTTTGAGCTACTCGAGGTAGACTCGCACCAAGCAAATAGATATAGTTTCCATTTATTGCATCGGTGGAAGACCGAGATTTCCCTTTACAAGAAATTCCGGGATTGAAAATCTCGTCCTCGGTGGACAAGGATGAGGGAACATAAGGGGATTCCCCCATACTAAAACCACATAAAGCATCGTCAAAAGGAGTAGACGAGCTTGTAGCACTCAAAACACGTGGTGATGGGGGGTGAGCAAAGAAGATTCTTTTTGAGTGTTTTGTGAATTTTCAATTTTTGTGTGTTTTTTATTGTATTTAATTTTTTTTTGATTTTGGTGTATCTTCGTAGACAACAATCTACAAAATCTCTCCTCGAATCAAACTCTTGATTAAAGAAGCCTCAAAGGAATGAAAACGATCACGTGGAGTGAACGCCTTCGAATGACTTTAGAACTTTGGTGAAAACTAAATTGTTCAAGAGGGTTTAATCACAAAGAAACCAAGCAAATATATTATACGTAATAATACTTTGGGCGGCAAAACCCTCGATTAGCCTTCAATCTCAAAAAACTCACAAGCAAGCGGGGAAACGAGGCGGCGCGAAGCACTTAAGAGCCTTTTTCCTTAGGGTATATTTTATAATACCCGCCTTATACCCACCTTATAGTTCGTATTTTTCAAAATCGAGCTTCATGAAAGTATTTATCTATTTTTGCCTATTTCTTTTTGTTTGAGATTCGAATACAATAATTAGGAGATCAAATCCCAATTAAGGTTGTGTTTTCACACTTTTGGAGATATTGTTTATTTGTTGTGATACTTAATACAATATAGTAATAATAATTTCACAAGAAAAACCAAGAAAACCGATAATACGTATTAGTAGATTTCTACTAATACAAATACTATTTATGGTTAATATTAAAAACAAAAATGCAAATTAATCATGACACACCTCCCCGGCAGCGGCACCAAAATGATTGTGGTAAAATACGACCTTATGGAAAAGGAGCGTAAAAGCGATAAGTATTAAACAAATGATTTTAGGAAAAATCAAGTGTTAATGACCCTTATGGTGTGAAAGTTCGTTTCCCGAGGAGGTATATGTGTGTGAAAAACTTGTTAAATGTTTTAGATTAATATTTGGTTTAGAAGGGGATGAGAAAAGAAGATGATGAAGACGTGAAATTTACTACTACGACGATAAAACGTAAAACCGTAAAAACTACAAAAATAAAAATTAATTCTAAAAATTACCAAAAATTCACCAAAAATCAAAATTAATAAACTAAGAGCTTTCTAATGGTCAAAACTTTTTCAAACCTTTTAAATAATTAAATATTCAATTTTTAAATGCTAATTAAAGCCCTAAAAATCAAATAAATTATCAAAAAGCCCAAATAAAGATTTTTCAATTGGTAAACCTCTAAAATGACCTAAAAAGATTAAAAACTATTTTTAGAAATTTTTAAACTAATAAAAACTATTTAAAATGATTTAAAAACTACTAAAATTTAAAATAATTATAAAAATTAATCTAGAAGTGATAAAATTATTCTAAGATTTGCTAAAATCCTATTTTAATGTATTTAAGCTAAGAAAAATGTAAAAAATTGGAAAATGTGAAATTTGAAAAATAATAATAAAATAATATTAAAATAATTTAAAAATCTAAAAATTATAAAAAATTCTAAAAACTTGCAAACTAGTTTATTTTAACCTAAATAAACAAAAAATCAAAGTGAAATGACCAGAATACCCCTATTGGGCCCTCAAATGGGCCAAACCAAAAACAGTCAACCTTAATGGGCTTTTTAGCCCAAAAAGTCAAACCTGGCCCAATTGACTTGGAAAAGCCCAATCTAACTCAAAATTTAGATCTAAACACAAAACTCTAAAGGCCCAAAAGCTGAATGTGACTTCATCACAGCTTAATAAGGAAACAGCTTATTCTTATTGGGCTTTTTAGCCCATTAAGCAATAAGCTAATGCCATAAGCTCTAATTTTACACACAACCTTCTTTTAGGATGCTTATGAGATCTGTAAAAAGAAATTTTGAAAAAGCACACTCAATAAGCCAGAAATAAGCAAAGTAATATTTCACTAAAAGACAAAATAGTCATTTTTGAGAAATAAGGCACCTCAGGACTTGATTCAACTTGCAAAAGATCACAAATGGACTCAATAAGCCAAAACAATCAACAAAATTCCAATAAGCAAAACCAATAAGCCAAAATAAGCCAATAAGCACTTATGAAAAAGTCAATTAAGTTGGTTTTCTAGTCAAACCCTAAAGTCAACCCACTAAATGCTCCAGTATGAACAAATGGGTCAAATAATGAGCACCTATTACAAAATCCAAGTTGTTGCTGGTTAAAATAAGCTATTATAGCTTATTGATAAGCTGAAACCCAAAATACACTAGCAGTGGTAACTAGCAAGGGAAAGGAGTTCCCACTGCTTTGACTATTTGACCAAGCTTTATAGAGAGATTTAGTTGGATTCAATTGGAAACAAGGGCGCCCTTGTGATCAGTGAATCACAAGGAGTCAATAGCAACAAGAAAATCCAAATTTGGTTCACACAATAAGCCACAAATGATCAAACAGTCACCAGATCATGCACAAACATGGAAAATAAGCAGTTATGCACAAATAAGCAGATTAAGACTGAATAAGCCAACCAAACTCAACAGGATGCATACACAAGCTATATAAACTATGAATAAGCACAAATAAACTTGAATCAAACACTGAATCAAAGTAAATAAGCAGATCAAAGCAGATGAAGTTACTGATTAACAAGGTGCATATGCAGAATCCTATTTGCTGATCTATTTGACACTAGATCCAAATTCAAGCCTCAAATCCTACTTCCCTGGTGTAGTTAACCTAGATTTAACACTTGTTAACCCTAGTCTATGATTAGATCTAGGTGTCCCCTAAATTTCAGTCAATTTCACCAAGTAAACAAGATTTTATACCCAATTTATGAATAAATGTGTTTCAAACCTCAAAACCTGCAAACAGATGAACAATAGCACCCAATAAACAGATACCAACACTTGCAAACACAAAACCACCTCTTAGCAAACCACAAATCCAAATCATGCAGTTGACCCAAACACTCCTTAATCAACTACTTATCAAAGTAACTTGTGATTTTTACTAATAACCTACTGATTTTAATGATCAAAAACACTTCCTAGGTAGCAACTAACAGAATCAAACACAAAAATCACCAGCTTAAACACAAGAACTCAAAATCAAAGCACCAAATCCAAAACAGCCAGTAACATGAAATTTTTAGAGGAAACTTAATCAAGGGATTATACCTGCCCTCCACAACATCCTAGGAGGGCCATCTATGCTCCTTGGACCTTGTTCAACAACTAGAACAAGACCAAGGTACTTCAAAGAAGAAGATCAAAGCCTGCTGATGTTCAAAGTAGAACAAGGCTTTGATTATGATATGTATTCAACACAAAACAGCAAACAACTCAACCAAAGGCTTAGAACTCTTCCTAGGCTTGGTATCAACAAGCTTGAAGGAGCTTAAGGCTTATGGCTAAGGGTTAGTACACAATAATAGCCAAAATCAGAAACTAGGATTTCAAGGATTTTGAACCTTGAAAACCTTATAAACCAAGACGTGCCTTAACCACAAGATTAAGGAAGGTCTAAACAATCAAATGGAACTCAGATTTAGGCTATTCTAACACCAACTTTTAATCAAACACAAAAGAGAATTCAAAATTTTATGAAATTCAAATTTTATTAACTTAAAAAGGAATTACAAAGATTGATAGCCTAAAACTGGAACAAAGGGACTCTCACATGTTGAGGTATCCTTTTATAGGCAAATGCCAAGCTAACACTATTCACAAACCCTAGAAGTGAAATTCCCTAAATGTCCTTGAGCCTTCTAGACGTTTTGATGGAATGTGCTGTCCAAATTGATCCAAACCGTTTAAAATAGCTTTGATATGAAGCAAAGGATGTGGGCTGTTGATCTTGACACGTGGCAAGCCTTGGGGAATAAGTTGTCACATGATGGTGAAACGGTTTTGGGTGGTGGGGCCTCTTGGTGAGTGGGAGTGAGTGTTTTAAGGTTGGGATGGGATTCTGGGCGTGTGAATCAAGTGTGGGTAAGGGTAATTTCATTTTACCCTTTGTTTAAGTGATGATAGTTACTGGGTTTCATAGGAGTGAATAGTAACTATTTTGATCCGATATTAGGGGGAGTGAAAGTTGTTTGGCTCAATTTGAGTTTAAATGTTTCAAGTTAACATCTTTGGCCCTTGTGTTTTGGTGAAACATGTAAAACAAGAATTCAGCCAACACAAACGAATTTCCTTTGTTAATAACTTTCAGACTTTGGCAATTTTGGCACAAGCTTTTGGAAAAAGGGTTATAAGGATTGTTTTTGCCATTTTTGCATATTTCAAAGGCTGATCTTGGACTTTGTTGATCTTCAAAGGTCTTCAATGTGTCTTTGGCTTCATGAGGGACCATAATTGGCAATTTAGAATTGTTGAGGGACTAAACTTGCCATTTCTTCAAAGTTGAAGGACCATTTGTGTAATTTTGACAAACTTAAAGGACCAAACTTGTAATTATCAATATACAAGAGTATTAAGTGTCAATTCTTCATTCAATGAGGATCAATCTTGTATGTCTTCAAGTCTTCAAGGGTATTTGTTGAATATTTCATGAACTAGGGCCCGGTTCTTTGTACGGCTTCATTTCTCGTGTCCGTTTTTCCTTGTTTCTTGTGATCTTTTGTCTTTTTCACGATATCCATACCTAAAATACACAAGTAAACAAACACAAGCATATATATGGTATTTTATGACATTTTTAGGCGTTAAAAGCCCGAAAAGAACGATGAGATCATGTATAAATGCCATCTCATCAGGAAGTCCAAGGCCTATTCTGAAGATTTATCGAAGAAAAAGTCTAAAGACGGAAGTTTAATGAAGTCGAAGAACTCAAGTCTAATTATAGAAGAAATTTATAAGACAAGTTCAACTTATATCGACAAATCCCGATACGACGTCGAGAAAGACAAAGAAATTAAATCGAGTCAAGACGAGAAGAAAGAAAGAAGAAAGCTTAAGCACTTAATCTCCCCACCTCCTATAAATACCCTCCTAATATGTCATTAGGAGGGTGTTAGTTGTTAGTTAGTTTGTAGTTAATTTTAGTCTTTTAATTTTTAAGTGTGTTTAATTTTCTTCTCTCTAGTTTTTTAAGTTTATCAAACATTAATCTTGTAATCTTTTGATCTTAATCTTTAATCAAATCAAGCTTATTTCCTTAATTCTCATTCTACCTTAATTAATCTTTTTAATCTTGAGAATCATGTAGTTTATTTTAATCTTGTTGATGATTTGATTGTGTAGCTTATTTGGTTGTGCTAAGTTTTAGATTAAGAGTGCTTATTTTCTTAATTTTTATGATTAATAGTTCTTAAAAATAAGTTGATTTTGGTAAGTTTAATATTTTGATAAAAAGTGCTTTTTGATTTCTAGCTTATTTAGTATTTTAAAAGTTTTTAAATTCTAGCTAATTTAATTTTTCTTAAAATCCTTTTGGTTAAGTTTTTGGTAAAGTGCTTATTGATTTTTGGCTTATTTTTGCTTATTGCTAGTTTTCTTATACGGAATATTTTAATAACCCCATTATTCCGGATAAGAGGTTCTAAGCCCTCTTTTTCCGGATAACAGTCATCACCCACTTTCCGGATAAGCTTCATTATAGTTTTTTTCCGGATAAGCTCTTAGTTTACAATATTGCGGATAAGTCCTATATTTCAAATTCCGGATAAGTATCCGGAACATATTCCGAATAAGCACCTGAAAGTCTCATTCCGGATAAGCCTCCGAAGTCACGTTTTTCCGGATAAGCATCCCAAGTTATTCAGGATAAGCCTCAGAGCATTCATTCCAGATAAGCCTTAATCGGTGTATTTTGCATTCACCTCATAACATGTTAATTTAGCATAATTGTATATTTATTTGTCGTTATATATGTACTTTGAGTGTGTTTTGTGATTATGTAGGTTATGAGCGAAGTGGAATAAAAATGGACGCTTAATTAATTTTTTGGAGAAAAGACATTGTGAGCGCCGATAAATGAAGAAGAAATAGTGAAGAAAAAGATTTGAGCGCGTTGCAATATTTTCGGTCATCTTTTATTTTCCCGGGCTTCGTTTGAGTAATTATTGGCATTGGGTTATTTTTTATTGGGCTAAAGTTATTATATGTCAAAAGAGTAAAAAGAAAAAAAATGATAATAATTCTTTTGGCCCAATTAGCCCATGTACTAACCGACCCAAAGTACTATATATATTGAAAAACAAAGGTTCGAAAAGGTGGAGCACAATAGGGACATTGAAGTCTTTGTAAAAAAAAGAAAAAAAAAACGGCCGACTTTGGAGGATTTGGTAGCCACCTATATCAAATGACTATTAAAAAAACGATTGGAGAGATTGCATACGGAGGGGATTCCACAATTCATAAAGAAGACAAAAGGAGTTAGCTACAATTGGTGACATTCAGAAATAAAAAAAAAGATTCCTATTGTGTTATTTGTATGATGGTTGAGATTAAGCGGGCCGGGTACACCGCGATGTCCGGCTAATTTTGTTGTAATTCCTTTCAGTAACTTTATTTATGGTTTGATCATTACTTTTGGGTTATCATATTTTTATTACATTGATTTATGATTTATTTATAAATTATTTTTATTGATTTAATATTATGTTTAATTATTTGTGCAAGACAATTTATTGTTAGTTAACGGTTCATACTTATTTTATTTAGTTAAAAAAAAGATGGTCGTATAATCAACATAAATTGTACCTAAATAAATTATGAAAACATAATTATTGGTTGGATTAATATAAGATTTATTACCGCGAGTCATTGATAAACATAATAAATGCCGACATTAATTCATTCATATTAAATCTAAATAATCTTTGTAAACAAAATAAAAAGTTTCGATAATTCATAAGTGTGATCAACCATAAATATTAGCAGCTGGAAGGGATTGCATTTTTCTTTTAATTGTTTATATCCTTATCTTATTTTTCTAGCTTTATTATTAGTTTAATAAGTATTTTAATTTTTAATCCGCATTTTTATTATCAAAAGTATTTTAGTTGTTAGATTTCAAAAGAAAAACTTTTATTGATCAGTGATCACCCCAAAACTTAAACTAAAACCACATATTCCTCGTGGATCGATACCCGTTTACCCTATCTAGTATAAGGTAATTAGGTTATTCTTTACCCGCACTTCGACGTCGATCAATAATTTGGCGCCGCTGCCGGGGACTCAGTGAGCTTTTCGTTTAAGTTTTTGTTAATATTTTTTTTAAATAAATAAAAAATACAAAAAGATTTTTATTTTTCTTGTTTGTTTGTTTGTTTGTTTGTTTGTTTTGTTTGTTTTGTTTTGTTTCTTGTGAGTGTGCAGGTTAGTGTATGCGCACACGTATATCGGGACGAACATCACCGTTATCTTACGATCCTGAGGTTGAGAAAAGTGCAAGGTTAAGAAGGAAGACGTTTCGATAGTTTTCTACTAATCTTGAACTTTTAGGTTTAGCAGAGCTTTTCGTTGAAATGCCAGGTGAAGAAGATGTTGGCGGAGGAGCTAGCGGAAGTAGTAGCGGAGAAGAATCCCCACCACGGGGTGTTGATTCTTATTACAGGCTGGGGATCTTCGAGGATCCCTCGCCTATCGTTTATCCGGATCCGGTTAAAGGGGTTACAAGTAACTTCAAGATCCAGCCGAACCTCATAGCAATCGTGCCAGTGTTTAGAGGTCGTGAGGAGTCATATGCACATCTGCGAGAATTCTTCTCAATTACTAACACACATCAGGTTAATAATATTACCAAGGATGAGGTAAGACTTCGCCTTTTTCCTTTTTCTCTTAAAGATCAAGCTAAGGACTTGTTCTCATCTCTTGAGCCAGGTAGTATTAACTCATGGTCTGAAATGCAATCTGCTTTTCTTGAGGAATTTTATTCTATAAGTAAAACTGCTGCCATTAGAAATAAGATTAAATCTTTTCGTCAAATCTCAGGCGAGCAGTTTCATGAAGCATTTAGTAGACTTAAGGAGTTATTAAGAACATGCCCTCATCACGATGTTCCAAAATGGGAGCTTGTCAAAGTCTTCTATGATGGGTTGGATTATAATAACCAACAATTTGTGATGGCCACTAGTGGGGGTATGTTTTTCTTGCGACCTATGGAGGAAGAATGGGAGTTTTTTGAAAAACTAAGCAAAGGTTCCAAGACCCAAGCTTCAGTGGATCGAAACAACTACCCATCTTCCGTCAATTTTGTGTCTAACCAACGTGGCACAAATTCTAAAATTAGCGAGTTAAGTAAGAAAGTTGATCTTTTATTGAAAAATCTAGGAAAAGGTGTGCAAAATGTGTCTAATGTGTCGCATAGTGGGTGTTCAATGTGTGGTGATCCAAGTCACTCTGTCGATAATTGTCAAAGTTGGGGGGCGCCACCAAATGAGGAGGTAAATGGAGTCTATGGTGGTCATCCACGAAATGACCCATTCTTCGAATGTTACAATCCTGGATGGCGCAATCACCCTAATTTTTGTTGGAAAGATGAAGACAATCGCCCTAATAATACCCAACAACAACACTATGGTTACAAACCAAGGTATGAGGGTGGCGATTCATCTAACTTCCAACAAAATTCTTACAATCATAGGCCACAACAACAATATCCAAATCAGGGCCAATGGCAAGATGACAACCGTCTCTTGAACCTTGACCGAAAGTTTGATAGGCTTATGGATTCATTATCTACCAACAATCAAGAGATCAATAGAAAATTCAAGTCACTAATCAAATACACGAGACCACTACTAAATCTATTGCATCTCTTGAGAGACAAGTTGGTCAATTAGCGGATCAATTAAGCAAAAGAGATGAGGGAAGGCTACCGAGCTACCCCACCATGAATCCCGCACCCAAGAAAAATGGAAATGAGCACGTGAATATGGTGACATCTCTTTGAAACGGTAAAATATACAACAATGACAAGGGAATTCCAAATTCTCCTGATGTAGAGGATTTCGTCACTAATGACGAAATTATTGTTGAAGGTAAAAATTCCAATAATGTTAAGTCCGGTTCTGAGTTGGTGAATGATTTGTTAAATGATTTTTCTAAACAAACAACACAGAATCCTAAAGCTACTGAATCTTCCAGAGTTGGGGAGGGTGGTGTGTCCAGCACACCTTACCCTACGGCTTTGGAGAAATCGACATCTGCAAGGTTAGCTAAAAAGGGTCCTCATGCTGAGGATATGTGGGAGACTTTCAAGCAAGTTAAGATCAATCTTACCCTTATTGATGCTATCAAGCAAATTCCTGCATATGCCAAGTTTTTAAAGGACTTGTGTACCCAGAAGAGGAAGCTGAAGGCGTCTTTGCCTAAAAAGATTGACCTAACTGAGCATGTTAGTGCAGTCTTATCTAGCTCTCTTCCTCCTAAATTCAAAGATCCTAGAGCACCATTGATTTCAGTGGTGGTCGGAAATATTGCCATTAAGAAGGCGCTCCTTGATCTTGGTGCTAGTATCAACATCCTACCTGCTAGTTTGGTCGATAAGTATGACTTAGGAACTCTTCGTAAGACAGACACCATTATTTCCTTAGCCGATCGATCTACCAAAATTCCTAGAGGTATCTTAGAGGATGTTATTGTGAAAGTTGATGATTTCTATTACCCAGTTGACTTATTTGTTATGGACACCGAGTCACAATACAAAGATGTTCAACCAATTATTATCCTTGGGCTCCCATTCTTAGCCACGATAAATGCTAGGATTAATTGTCGGACTGGCGCCATGGATATTGCATTCGGTAATAAAAAGATAAGATTGAATGTGTTTAATTCTATGAATTCTCCTACGATGAATGAATGTTACCAAGTAGACGTGATCGACGAGGAAGTTCAAAAGCATGCATCCCGTATGCTCAAGGATGATCCGTTGGAATTATATCTAACTGGTGAGAATGAGGAGATTCTTGATGTTGTTGAAGTTCAATAGATTCAAGAGTGTTTGGTCAGTTCCTTGGACCATCAAAAACCACCTTGGTCTTATAAGGTGGAGCCCTTGCCTTCTACTTTTGACACGACCACGAAGCCGTCTCTTGAGGTGCCTCCAACTCTTGAGCTAAAACCTTTGCCATCCAATCTCAAATATGCTTTTCTAGGTCCTAACAATACTTTACCCGTTATTGTTGCTTCTGATCTTTCTGAATCACAAAAGGTAGCACTTTTAAAAGTGCTTTCCAAGTACAAAGCAGCAGTGGGATGGACAATTGCATATTTGAAAGGGATCAGCCCTTCATTATGTATGCATCGAATTGTTACGAACCCAGATATTAAGCCAGCAAGCGATGCGCAAAGGCGTCTGAATCCTAATATGAAAGAGGTAGTGAAGACGGAAGTTCTTAAATGGTTAGATGCTGGTATCATCTATCCCATCTCGGATAGTAAATGGGTAAGTCCTACTCAAACGGTGCCTAAAAAGGCCGGAATCACCGTTGTTGAGAAGCTTTCTGGTAAGAAATTCTATTGCTTCATTGATCAAATAGTTGAGAAGCTTTCTGGTAAGAAATTCTATTGCTTCTTGGATGGGTACTCTGGTTATAATCAAATACCCATCTATCCTGATGACCAGGCCAAAACTACGTTTACGTGTTCATATGGGACGTTTGCATTTCGAAGAATGCCTTTTGGCCTGTGTAATGCACCTGCTACCTTTCAGCGGTGCATGATGAGTATCTATTCCGACATGGTTGGAGAATCTGTAGAGATATTTATGGATGATTTCTCCATCTTTGGTCAATCCTTTGAAAGCTGCCTTGATCAGCTTGAAAGCGTGTTAAAAAGATGCACCGAAACTAATTTGGTGCTTAGTTGGGAGAAGAGCCATTTCATGGTTCGAGAGGGAATTATATTAGGGCATGTTGTGTCTGAAAAAGGATTTGAGGTTGACTGTGCCAAAGTTCAAGTAATTTCAACTCTTCCTCCTCCCACTACCATCAAAGGTGTGCGTTCTTTTCTTGGTCATGCCGGGTTCTATAGGCGATTTATTAAAGATTTTAGTGCTATATAAAAGCCTCTTTGTAATCTACTCTTAAAAGATGCACGTTTTGACTTTAATGAATCATGTCTTAATGCATTCAACATGCTTAAGCAAAAGCTTGTAGAAGCCCCTATTCTGCAATCACCTGATTGGTCGAAGCCTTTCGAGATCATGTGTGATGCAAGTGATTATGCCGCTGGGGCGGTTCTAGGACAGCGGGTCGATAAGAAACCCGTTGTAATATTTTATGCTAGTAAGACTTTTTCAGAAGCTCAAATGAATTACACCACTACTGAAAAAGAGTTGTTAGCTGTGGTTTTTGCTCTTGATAAGTTTAGGTCATATATTTGGGGGCATTCTAAGGTGATAGTATTTTCAGATCATAGTGCCTTAAGACATTTATTGACTAAGAAAGAGACAAAACCGAGGTTGCTTAGGTGGATTTTGCTTTTAAAGGAATTTAATCTAGAAATTCAGGATAAAAAGGGGTCAGAAAATGTAGTTGCCGACCATTTGTCTAAAATTATCCCTCCATCATTCAACCCTTCTGACGTGATTAAGGAAAGCTTTCCGGATGGAAGTTTATTTGAGGTTTCTAAGGTTCCTTGGTACGCAAATATAGTTAATTACTTAGCTGTTAAAAAGCTTCCGGAGTTTTGGTCCAAGCAACAAAGAAAATACTTCTTCTCCCAGTTGATGCAGTACTTTTGGGAGGATCCAGAGCTCTATAAGGTGTGTGCTGACCAAGTTGTTAGGAGATGTGTGCCCGACCACGAGCATATGGAAATATTGGCTCATTTTCATTCTTATGCATGTGGTGGACACTTTGGTGCTACGAAAACTGGGCATAAAGTCCTACAAAGCGGTTTCTTTTGGCCGACTATATTCAAGGATGCCCAGTCTTTTGTGAAAGCATGTATTCGTTGCCAACAAGTTGGTGGGATTTCAAGGCGTGATCAAATGCCTATGAATCCCATACTTGTTGTTGAGATCTTTGACGTGTGGGGTATTGATTTTATGGGACCATTCCCCACTTCCCATGGCAATGTGTACATTTTAGTGGCAGTTGATTATGTGTCTAAGTGGGTAGAGGCTGAGGATACTAGAACCAATGACCATAGTATAGTTCTTAAGTTTGTTAAGAAGAATATCTTTGCTAGACATGGAATTCCTAAGGCTATCATTAGTGATGGGGGTTCTCATTTTAAGAACTTTAGATTTGGAAAATTATTGAAGCACTATGTAGTTAATCATAGGATAGCTACCCCTTATCACCCACAGACTAGTGGACAGGTGGAAGTATCTAATAGGGAGATTAAGCAAATTTTAGAAAAGACCGTTCGTAGTGATAGGAAAGATTGGTCCTCGAGGTTAGATGATGCCTTGTGGGCATATATGACGGCTTTTAAGACTCCTATTGGTATGTCACCGTATAAGTTGGTATATGGCAAGGCATGTCATTTACCGGTTGAGATAGAGCATAGGGCTGAATGGGCGATTAAGACCGTTAATCTGGATTTAGATAAAGCGGGTAGTTCTAGGAAACTTCAATTATCTGAATTG
The DNA here is from genome assembly GCA_025667525.1 of Glebionis coronaria. Classification (NCBI taxonomy): domain Eukaryota; kingdom Viridiplantae; phylum Streptophyta; class Magnoliopsida; order Asterales; family Asteraceae; genus Glebionis; species Glebionis coronaria. The sequence goes on along the minus strand of CM046875.1, from coordinate 605,755,866 downwards.
GATGAGATTAGACGTGATGCTTATGAAAGTTCTAGGATTTATAAGGAGAAAACCAAAGTTTTTCATGACCGACACATCACCAAGAAGACTTTCTTGGTTGGTCAAAAAGTTTGGTTATTCAATGCTAGACTTAAGCTTTTCCTGGAAAGTTGAGAAGTAAATGGACAGGTCCATACGTTGTGACTCAAGTCTCTACACACGGAGCCATTGAAATAAAAAATACGGTGGGTGGAAGCCGTTTAAAGTTAATGGACATCGTTTGAAGCCGTATGTTGAGTTAGAAAGTGATCAGATGGAAACGGTGGATGTGGTTTACTTGGAACCACTCCAACCGTCTCAATAGCTCATACGAGTTATGTCTGGCTGAAGACGGTAAACGTAGCGCTTCGCGGGAGGTAACCCGTGGTTTGTGGAACTTTGTGGGTGTGTTCACTACAAACCCTCACGAGACAAAACTCGTCCAGTCGGGCTACCGAGTGGTTTAAAGGCTTGTTGCATACGCTAAATGCAACCGTGATTCCTACGAAAGTGAGTTAGGTTTTTGTTTTTTGTGTGAGTTTGTCAAATTGATTTTTAACCAAAATTTCAATTTAAAGTTTTTTGCATTAGGGGCAATGCAATGCTTTAAGTTGAGGGGGTGGCACATGTGTTACATGTTTTTGTGTGAAATTTTGGTCAAAATAGGTTAAAATGTGATTTTTGAGAAAAATTGAAAATTTTTAAAATTTTAAATCACATTATAAGAGTCTTGTGCTAATTAGATGTGGAAGTTTCTTCTACATATATGTTTGTTGAGTATTTGCAGATTCTGAAGATTAGCTTGTGGATGATTTATTGGAGCAAGCTAGAGGATTTGGTCATAATTATCAGGTGCACCCGATTCCATTGTATAAATTGGTTATTAAATTGATTTGATTGTTTGCATGTAGTTAGACATATGTGTAATTAGATGATCAAACCACGCCGATTGAATTCCCTCTACTTACCTTTGCTTAGATTGAGTAAAAATTTTGAATAAAAAATATGAAATATAGTAATGTAATCGTTGGGTTAAGACATTTAGAATTGATCTTATTTGGCTCGCCGCCTGCGCACGGTGGCCTTAGAAAAGAGTTGGAGAACTGTCATAATTATTGGTGGTAGTCATATGCTGGGCTTGCCTATCTGATTCGTCACCCGCGCAAGGTGATACTTTAGTTGTTAGCATGGGTCAGACGCCAATTTTTATGATGGATAGCATTGCACTTAGCTGAGACAATTTTATGTGAAATAACCCAATCCATGTATTATTGTAATGAAATTAGAAAGATTAGTTTAATTTAGTGCATTGTATAATTATAATATGTGGTAGATAATTCCATCATGTGATGTACCAGTAGGCACTAAGTATAATTGTTCCTATGTAATTAAACAGGCTAAATTAACCGGTTCCCAGGTGCTAATGTGTCTTAGTATGCACCTATATGATAGATATTCATTTTTCTGAATAATTGGTCTTTTTATCAACCTTGAAAGGAGTGTATAAAGTGTTCGAGATGACTTGTATAAGAAACGGGCCCGAATGGCTAAAAAAAGTGAAAAAAGGAGGTGAAAGTAAGTAAGCTAAAGTATGATGGCTTAAGGTGCGCTCTTATGGTATATAAACTCCAATGTTATAAAAGGTGTATGATATTCTCACCTCTTGTTTTAGATTAATGTTTAGACTGATTATAGGTGTGCATTAGGTACGTTGGACACATGGTTAATTATATGAAATATAAAGTAAATGGAATCAATGGGAATGGTTATGCTAAGTGTTTAAGAAGGACAAAAATATTGGTAATCATTTTAGATTATTTGTCATGTTGGATGGTTATTAGTGTATTAGGTTGAATGTGATCTTTTTGATGAAATTTCAATAGTATAATTAAAAATTATGAAATTAACATGCTTGTATATTTTTATTTTATTTTTACTCGAGACGGTAAAAGTTAAGTTGAGAGGATTTAATCGGTGTATTTTGCATTCACCTCATAACATGTTAATTTAGCATAATTGTATATTTATTTGTCGTTATATATGTACTTTAAGTGTGTTTTGTGATTATGTAGGTTATGAGCGAAGTGGAATAAAAATGGACGCTTAATTAATTTTTTGGAGAAAAGACATTGTGAGCGCCGATAAATGAAGAAGAAATATTGAAGAAAAAGATTTGAGCGCGTCGCAATATTTTCGGTCATCTTTTATTTGTCCGGGCTTCGTTTGAGCAATTATTGACATTGGGTTATTTTTTATTGGGTCAAAGTTATTATATGTCAAAAGAGTAAAAATAAAAAAAGGAAAAAAAATAATAATAATTCTTTTGGCCCAATTAGCCCATGTATTAACCGACCCAAAGTACTATATATATTGAAAAAAAAGGTTCGAAAAGGGGGAGCATAATAGGGACATTGAAGTCTTTGTAAAAAAAGAAAGAAAAAAAACGGCCGACTTTGGAGGATTTGGTAGCCACCTATATCAAACGACTATTTAAAAAAACGATTGGAGAGATTGCATACGGTGGGGATTCCACAATTCATAAAGAAGACAAAAGGAGTTAGCTACAATTGGTGACATTCAGAAATAAAAAAAAAAGATTCTTATTGTGTTATTTGTATGATGGTTGAGATTAAGCGGGCCGGATACACCGCGATATCCGGCTAATTTTGTTGTAATTCCTTTCGGTAACTTTATTTATGGTTTGATTATTACTTTTGGGTTATCATATTTTTATTACATTGATTTATGATTTATTTATAAATTATTTTTATTGATTTAATATTATGTTTAATTATTTGTGCAAGACAATTTATTGTTAGTTAACGGTTCATACTTATTTTATTTAGTTAAAAAAAAGATGGTCGTATAATCAACATAAATTGTACCTAAATAAATTATGAAAACATAATTATTGGTTGGATTAATATAAGATTTATTATCGCGAGACATTGATAAACATAATAAATGCCGACATTAATTCATTCATATTAAATCTAAATAATCTTTGTAAACAAAATAAAAAGTTTCGATAATTAATAAGTGTGATCAACCATAATTATTAGGAGCTGGAAGGGATTGCATTTTTCTTTTAATTGTTTATATCCTTATCTTATTTTTCTATCTTTATTATTAGTTTAATAAGTATTTTAATTTTTAATCCGCATTTTTATTATCAAAAGTATTTTAGTTGTTAGATTTCAAAACCAAAACTTTTATTGGGTAATCACCCTAAAACTTAAACTAAAACCACATATTTCTCGTGGATCGATACCCGCTTACATTATCTAGTATAAGGTAATTAGGTTATTTTTGACCGGCACTTCGACGTCGATCAAGCCTCAGAGCATTTATTCCGGATAAGCCCTTAGTATTTATTCCGGATAAGCCCTTAGAATTTTATTCCGGATAAGCCCCAAGCCCGTATTCTGGATAAGAGTCCAAAGACATTCCGGATAAGCATTTCTAATTATTTTGGATAAGCCTAAGAAGAATTATTCCGGATAAGAGTCCAAAGACATTCCGGATAAGCATCACAAGTTCATCATTCCGGATAAGCATTTCTAATTATTTTGGATAAGCCTAAGAAGAATTATTCCGGATAAGAGTCCAAAGACATTCCGGATAAGCATCACAAGTTCATCATTCCGGATAAGCCTCAGTAGTAGCATTCCGGATAAGCTACATTTCTTCATTCTGGATAACATTCCGGATAAGGTTTTGTAATTCCCAGTCTTAAATTTAAGTTTTATTTTTCGCGCCTTTTTACTTAGAATTATTTTAACTTGGCTTGTTTTTAGTTTAATCTTTAAAGTTACATTTTTACAAGTTTTAATCATTTACTTTTCAATTTTTAAAGTTTTTAATTTTAGTTTAAAATATTTTCATGCTTTCATTTTTACTTATTTACTCAACGACATTTTTATTTTTAGCTTAAAATAGATAATCAAACCTTTTTATTTTCCACCAAGAACGACTGAGTCGCACTTTCTACTTGTAATCAATTTGAAAAGATCGGTTTAACGAACTTTCATACGAGGAAAACCCTTGTATTAAATGGCACCGCTGCCGGCTCTTTTCGTTAAAATTAACGGTTTTTAGTGAGAGATGCGTTGGATTTTGGGATCCGTTCACTTTTGAACGTTATTTTTCTTGCTTTAAAATTTTCAAAAATCCTAAAAAAATATAAAATTTTGAAAATCCAAAAAAATAGAAAAACATAAAAAAAACAAAATATTTCTTGTCTATTTTTTCTTTTCCTTTTGTAGGTGTGTATGCGTACTCGTGCTCGTAAGAAGAAAGCAGCTCAAGCCGAAGTCATTACTCCACCTATTGTCACCATGGACAATCAACCAATGATCGAGCTTTTGCAATCGCACGTAGAGGGCAACACCGATGCTATTGTTATACCCGAGATTGGAGCCAACAATTTTGAGCTCAAATCCGGCTTTATTCAAATGGACTCTGCTCAACCTTTCTTGGGGCGTTCGCTTGATGATCCTCATGACCATATAAAAAGATTCCTTCAACTCACTAATACGGTTAAGTATAATGGGGTTTCACAAGAAGTGATTCGCTTGCAACTTTTTCCTTTCTCCTTAGAGGGACAAGCCCGCAATTGGCTTGATAAGGAACCGCCACAAAGTATTCTTACGGGGACGGATTTAGAGATTAAATTCATCAACTACTTTTTCCCACCCTCACGTACTACCGCTTTGCGGAATGAAATCATTACCATTGAACAAAAGTACGGTGAGACATTTAGTGAATCTTGGGACCGTTTTAAGGAACTTTTAAGAAAGTGTCCACAACATGGTTTCACAAAAGTACATCAAATTAATACTTTTTACAATGGTTTAAGCATGAATGACCAAGATTCACTAAATAGTGCCTCGGGGGGTAACATTTTGGTTAAGTCTTCTAATGCCGCTTGGGATATTATTGAGAACAAGTCTAGAGTGCAAACCAAGAGTGTTCGGACTAATGTGGCTAGTGCTAGCACTAATGAGAGCCACAAGAGAATTGATAAGCTTACTACGCTTGTTGAAACACTTGCTCTCCAAACCGCTAACAACACCAAAGCTATCAATGATCAAGTTAATGCTATGAGTCAATCATGTGAAATATGCGGGGGATCTCACTCATACACCGATTGTCCTTCGACTCATGACAACCCGGAAAATGTGTATGCCGCCAACGGTAACTTTTCTACGGGAGGCTATCAAGCACGTCCTCAAGGTGACCGTAATTTTCTCAGCTATCGCTCAAACAACTTTCTTTCACCACCCGGTTTTCCTCCTCAAAACCCAAACTACCTCAATCGCAACAATCAAAATCAACCTCGAGCTCCAAATCAATATCAAACCTAAAGAAACCCATATCCACCTCAAAGAAACAAACAAGTTCACCAACCACCCGCTTATCAACCACCTGCCTACCATACTCTTCCTCCCTCCCAACCCACCACATTTAATCAAGAGGTTGACACTTACATGAGGACTAATGATGTGATAGTGCAAAATCTTCAGCGGGAAATGGACAACTTAAAAGCAGATATGGTGAAACAAGGGAATGATCTTCGAGCCGATATGCGAAACTCTTTGGCAAGTCAAACGAATGACTTAAGAAACATGATGGCTAGTTTCTTCCCAAGTAATCAATCCTCTGGTTCGGGTTCTCTTCCGAGTAACACCGTTGCTAATCCAAGAGGGGAGATGAAAGCAATCACCACTCGCAGTGGAAAAGGTTTAAAGGAACCCAAGCTTCCTACACCTACACCGGTGATTGTGATAAAGGAAAATGAGTCCCTTTCTCCAATTCCTCCAACTTCCACTTCTCCAATTCCTCCAACTTCTACTTCTCCAATTCCTCCAACTTCTATTCCTTCAATTCCTCCACCTTCTATTTCCACCCCTCCACCACCCAAGGATGTGAGTGAGAATTCCATTCCAAAGCCTTCATCTCAACCCAATATACCTTATCCTTCGAGGTTGAGGAAAGGGAAGTTGAAAAACAAGGATGATATTCAGGTTTCTAACTTTCTCAAAATGTTTAAACAACTAAATTTCAATATCTCCTTTGCTGAGGCTCTCGCTTACATGCCGAAATATGCTAAAATGTTTAAAGATCTTCTCAGTGATAAGGAGAAACTTCTTGACATCTCTCAGAACCAACTTAACGAGAATTGCTCCGCAGTGCTCTTAAGGAAATTACCCACCAAACTTGGTGATCCGGGTCGTTTTCCCATTCCTTGCAACTTCCCCGGGGTAGAGAATTGTATGGCCATAGCCGATCTAGGTGCTAGTATAAACTTAATGTCATTGAGTGTTTGGAAACAATTATCTCTACCCGAGCTAGTACCCACTCGAATGACATTGGAATTATCTAACCGTACGGTTGCTTATCCGGTGGGGATAGCCGAAGACGTCTTCGTCGGTGTAGACAAATTCACTTTTCCGGCGGATTTTGTTGTCGTTGACTACGAGATGGACCCCCGTATTCCATTAATCGTTGGACGTCCATTCTTGAGGACCGATCGCACTCTCATTGATGTAGCCGCGGGTGAATTAATCATGAGAGTTGGTGACGATAAAATCGTCTTCAACATGGGAAAACTTTCTAAGCAACCTTCTGAAAACGAGAGTGTTAATTTCATTGACGTTCTTGATGAGGCTTGTGAAGAACATTTCAAAGACGCTTGTAAAAGTGGTTCTTCTTATCTACCCATTGTTGAGACCGTTGCCACTATTGCTCCATCACTAACTCCATTTGGAGAAAGTGATTTCATTTTGAAAGAATTTGAAGCAACTTTGGGAGATGTGGACTTGCAATATGACGATTATCCCTCTAATTGGGATGAAGACATTCGTACCATTGAGAAACTTCTCAATGAGGACCATATTTCTCCACCCTCTCCTAAGGAAATCTCTATTGATGATCCGAATTTGACTATGTCGTCCATCGAAAATCCTCCGGATTTAGAGCTTAAGGACCTACTGTCTCATCTTGAGTACGTTTTCCTTGAAGAGAATAAGAAGCTACCCGTCATCATCGCAAAGGACTTGAAAGAAGAAGAAAAATCCTGACTTTTCGACGTGCTGAAGAATCATAAGAAAGCGATTGCGTGGAAAATCTCCGATATTCGTGGAATTGATCCTCACTTTTGCACACATAAAATTCTCATGGAGGACGACTTTAAAACCACTATTCAAAGCCAAAGAAGGGTGAATCCCAAGATCTATGACGTTATCAAAAAAGAGGTTATCAAACTTCTTGATGCGGGAATGATCTACCCTATCTCGGATTCACCATGGGTTACTCTGGTCCATTGTGTGCCTAAGAAAGGCGGAATCACCGTTGTGCCCAATGAAAACAACGAGTTGATTCCTACTCGTCTCGTAACAGGGTGGAGAGTTTGTATAGACTATCGCAAACTCAATGATGCTATGAGAAAGGATCATTTTCCTCTTCCTTTTATGGACCAAATGCTTGAACGTCTAGCGGGTAATGACTATTACTGCTTCTTAGACAGTTTCTCCGGGTATTTTCAAATTCCCATCGATCCTAAAGACCAAGAGAAAACCACATTCACTTGTCCTTATGGAACATTTGCTTACAAAAGAATGCCTTTCGGCTTATGCAATGCTCCTGGGACTTTCCAAAGGTGTATGATGACTATATTCCATGACATGGTTGAAGAAACTATGGAAGTCTTCATGGATGATTTCTCGATCTATTGTGATTCTTTCTCTCATTGCCTTGCCAATTTGGAACGCATGCTTAAGCGGTGTGAAGACACTCGCCTTGTTCTAAATTGGGAAAAATGCCATTTCATGGTAAAAGAAGGCATTGTGCTTGGACATAAAATCTCAAAAGCCAGTCTTGAAGTGGACCGTGCTAAAGTGGATGTCATAGCCAAATTACCTCCACCTTTAACCGTGAAGGGTGTGAGAAGTTTCCTTGTTCATGCGGGCTTTTATCGTTGATTCATTCAAGATTTTTCTAAAATCGCTCGCCTGATGACCCACCTCTTGGAAAAAGATACTCCTTTTATCTTTTCTAAAGAGTGTCTTGAATCCTTCAATATTCTTAAGGACAAGCTAACTAAGGCACCGGTCTTGGTTACCCCTAACTGGGAGCTACCTTTTGAATTGATGTGTGATGCTAGCGACTTTGCTATTGGAGCGGTTTTGGGCCAAAGAGTGAATAAACACTTCCAACCAATCCATTATGCTAGCAAGACAATGATGGGGGCTCAATTGCATTATACCGCTACCGAAAAAGAGCTTTTAGCTGTAGTGTATGCTTTTGAGAAGTTCCGCCCCTATCTTGTCCTTTCCACCACCATCGTGTACACCGATCATTCCGCGTTGAAGTACTTGTTGACTAAACAAGATTCAAAGCCAAGACTTCTTCGTTGGGTTTTGCTCCTTCAATAATTTAAAATTGAAATTCGTGACAAGAAGGGAGCCGAAAACCTAGCCACGGATCATCTAAGTAGACTTGAGGATCCTTATCAAGGGGATCATCCGAATCAAGAGATCAATGACTCTTTTCCCCTTGAGGCCTTAATGTCTATCAATTCCGATCTTAATGACACCCCGTGGTTTGCGGACATTGCAAACTACTTAGCGGGTGGTATTCTCATCGAAGGGTTAACATCCCAACAAAAGAAGAAGTTCTTTAAAGATATTAAGACTTACTTTTGGGATGACCCTTATCTCTTCAAACAATGTGCTGATCTGATTATTCGTCGGTGTGTTGATGGATCCGCAGCTTTAGACATTCTCGAAGCTTGCCATAAAGGACCCACCGATGGTCACTTTGGTCCCAACTACACCACGAAGAAAGTGTTTGACTCGGGATTCTATTGGCCCACCATTTATCGTGACGCTCACGAGATGGTTAAAAATTGTGATGCTTGCCAACGCCAAGGCATGATCACACATAAAGATGAGATGCCTCAAAATTTCATACAAGAATGTGAAATCTTTGATGTATGGGGCATCGACTTTATGGGGCCGTTTCCATCATCTAAAGGGAACAAGTACATCCTCATAGCCGTTGACTACGTTTCCAAATGGGTTGAAGCTAAGGCTCTCCCCACGAACGATGCGAGGGTGGTTGTGAACTTTTTGAAGAAGCTTTTTGCTCGATTCGGTGTTCCTCGTGCTATAATCAGTGACCGCGGGACTCATTTTTGCAATGATCAATTTACTCGAGTCATGGCTAAGTATGGTGTCAATCACCATCTTTCCACCGCTTATCATCCTCAAACAAATGGTCAAGCCGAGATATCTAACCGTGGATTGAAGCGAATTCTTGAGCGTATTGTGGGAGAGCATCGTGCGTCGTGGGCCGATAAGTTAGATGATGCTTTGTGGGCTTTCTGTACCGCTTATAAGACCCCGATTGGTTGTACACCTTATCCTCTTATGTACGGGAAAGCATGCCACCTCCCTATCGAGCTGGAACATAAGGCATACTGGGCCCTGAAGTGGGCTAACTTCGACATCAACAAAGTCGGCAATCTTCGGAAGATTCAACTCAATGAGCTAAATGAACTAAGGAATGAAGCTTATGAGAACTCACTGATCTACAAGGAGAAAACCAAGATCATCCATGATGCAAGGATTAAGAACCGAGAGTTCCACGTTGGTGATCAAGTTTTACTCTTTAACTCTCGGTTGAAGATCTTCTCGGGAAAGCTGAAGAGCCGCTGGTCTGGTCCATTCACCGTCGCCAAAGTCTTCCCATATGGCACCATTGAGCTTTCTCAGCCAAATGGGTCCAATTTTAAGGTGAATGGCCAGCGCGTGAAGTTTTACTTTGGTGAGGACATCTCTCATGAGATGATTCCATCCCTCACCACGTTTCCCTTAAAATTAAGTTCTGGGTCGATCAAGGCTCGTGACTCGGTTAACAAAAACAAGCGCTTCTCGGGAGGCAACCTGTGATCTATCCTTTACTGTTTTCATAATAAGTGTAGGGGGAGCCCCGTATGTGTTTGTTGTCTTGTTTCTTCTAATGGACAGGGATTTAAGCTTCAAAGATCCATTCTCGATGACTTTTGACGAACAATGATCCCGTGTACCCGTCTTCCCAGTTCTATCCTAAACTATCGTGATACAATATTTCATATCTTATATGTTCACATTGAAATCACTATAGTTGTCCTTCCCTTAGCAAGATTTAAACAAAGTGCACAATGTCATAAGTGTAGGGGAGTTTACTCCCACATGCTTAAACATTGAGGACAATGTTTATATCAAGTGTAGGGGGGACTTCTATCAAAGTAAGTGGTCTTTTCCATGAAATTGTCCTCATTTTAACCGAAAAATCTGATTTTTCGACATTTTTCAAAATTTTTAATCTATTTTGGCCTTGTAATTTTCCTTTGTTATCGTTATTTACTTTCTTTGCTAGAATAAATTTTCAATAAAGTGGTTTTAAATTTTTCAAAGTCGTGAATATTTTGACTCAACCCGAGTTTACTTATCTAAGTTTACTCTAGCTAGTATCCTTAACGTGTTTAAGTCAAGTTTTGCTAGGCTTTTATAAAGGGAACTTTAAAACGCGAAAGTCTTAACTTTCACGGTTTAAGAACAAGAACTTTTCGCAAGTTCCTATAATTGATCCTAGAGAGTCGTTTATCAAGGGAACTTTAAAATACGATTTCTAAACTTGAAAAAGTCTAAGAGTTTGCAAGATCCTATAAATGACTCGAAAACCCAAAACTTTGATTTAATTGGCTAAGCATCCATGAGTCTCATTCCTTGTGATTTTAAACTGTGGAGAACGAGAGATGATAGAGTCAATTATAAGTTTGGTATTCTTTCATGAATTTATGTGAGTTGATTATAAGCCTATTCTCCCACCGCTTGTTAATAAATTTAACTGCAATAAATAAGGTTGTACGATTTGAAAAGTGACTTAGCTTCTAGCACAAGATCGTTTAAAAGTTGCTCGGTATCAATTAAAGTTCATAGCCAAGTCATAACTTATTGAAGCGGGATGAGAAGATTGGCGAGTCCGAAAAGGTCCTAACAAGACATGAGGGCTACATTTTGTTGCTAAAGATCCCAAGTGATGTGAAGAATCATTTATCAAAAATCAATATGAAGGATCGAGACACACGACGAAAAGCAAATACTCCCCTAAAGATCATGGAGAAGTCTATCCAAAAAGTCCCTAACAAGGTATGAGGATAAAGAGATCCAAGTCCTAATAGGAGGCGGATCGTTTTATATCAAAGTCCAAAATAAAGATTGGAGAAAAATGAAGAAGTCGTGGTCCAAGTATGAAGAATCTCTCAAAACTTCAAGTGAAGAAATTCCTAATATGAAGAGAAGACAATAATTTCAAGAACGTCTCTCGCAGATTTGAAGTATGAAGTCGCTGCCAAATATCGGTCCGAGAAAGGTCTCAAATCGTGAAGCGAGTTATGCCAAGATATGAACTTTAAGAGGTCCCGAGAAGCATTTTTAAAAGATTTTGTCCTTTAACTAACTATTGATTAAATCGTCTCACTTTATTTTCAGCCTAATAAACTATCGAAATAAGTCAAACAATGCATCCTCGTGATCATTTAAGACAATATTAAAATATAAGAGATACACCTAGGAATAAGGGAGTCTAAGTGAATAATTAGGCCACATGAGTTCGTGTTAGTTTGCTAACTTATAATAACAATGATCTTGTTTTTAAGCTTGGTATGGGGAACGTGAAACTTGAGACTGATGAACATTCATGACAACCTAAAACCCCAATGTAAGTCTTTGATTTCTTTACTTGTTTTATTCTTTTAGTCTCCTTAGTGCTTAGTATTTAATAAAGGCCAAGGTGGGTTATTTATGCATTGCATGAGGGCATTGCAATGGTCAAGTGTAGGGGATTTAATAAGTGTGAAAACACTCATCCTTTTACCACTTATTTTCAATAATAACAAGACCAAAACGTGTATTTTATGTCTTAAAAGTCGGAATTATGCGTGGTGTGTGTTTTTATTGTGTTTCAGGATAAAAATATGAAAAAGGAAGAAAACACGGGCTATCACGGGCTTTTATCGAAGAAAAAGACTAAAGACGAAGTCAAAAGATCGAGAATGCAAAAAGAACGGAAGTCCAAGGCCTATTCTGAAGATTTATCGAAGAAAAAGTCTAAAGACGGAAGTTTAATGAAGTCGAAGAACTCAAGTCTAATTATAGAAGAAAATTATAAGACAAGTTCAACTTATATCGACAAATCCCGATACGACGTCGAAAAGACAAAGAAATTAAATCGAGTTGAGACGAGAAGAAAGAAAGAAGAAAGCTTAAGCACTTAATCTCCCCACCTCCTATAAATACCCTCCTAATATGTCATTAGGAGGGTGTTAGTTGTTAGTTAGTTTGTAGTTCATTTTAGTCTTTAATTTTTAAGTGTGTTTAATTTTCTTCTCTCTAGTTTTTTAAGTTTATCAAACATTAATCTTGTAATCTTTTGATCTTAATCTTTAATCAAATCAAGCTTATTTCCTTAATTCTCATTCTACCTTTCTTAATCTTTTTAATCTTGATAATCATGTAGTTTATTTTAATCTTGTTGATGATTTGATTGTGTAGCTTATTTGGTTGTGCTTATTGAATTGGTGATTTTAAAAGTTTTAGATTAAGAGTGCTTATTTTCTTAATTTTTATGATTAATAGTTCTTAAAAATAAGTTGATTTTGGTAAGTTTAATATTTTGATAAAAAGTGCTTTTTTATTTCTAGCTTATTTAGTATTTTAAAAGTTTTTTATTTCTAGCTAATTTAATTTTTCTTAAAATCCTTTTGGTTAAGTTTTTGGTAAAGTGCTTATTGATTTTTGGCTTATTTTTGCTTATTGCTAGTTTTCTTATACGGAATATTTTAATAACCCCATTATTCCGGATAAGAGGTTCTAAGCCCTCTTTTTCCGGATAACAGTCACCACCCACTTTCTGGATAAGCTTCATTATAGTTTTTTCCGGATAAGCTCTTAGTTTACAATATTGCGGATAAGTCCTCTATTTTTGATTCCGGATAAGTATCCGGAACATATTCCGGATAAGCACCTGAAAGTCTCATTCTGGATAAGCCTTCGAAGTCACGTTTTTCCAGATAAGCATCCCAAGTTATTCAGGATAAGCCTCAGAGCATTTATTCCGGATAAGCCTCAGAGCATTTATTCCGGATAAGCCCTTAGTACTTATTCCGGATAAGCCCATAGAATTTTATTCTGGATAAGCCCCAAGCCCGTATTCCGGATAAGAGTCCAAAGACATTCCAGATAAGCATTTCAAATTATTTTGGATAAGCCTAAGAAGAATTATTCCGGATAAGAGTCCAAAGACATTCCGGATAAGCATCACAAGTTCATCATTCCGGACAAGCCACAATAGTAGCATTCCGGATAAGCTTCAAGACTCCATATTCCAGATAAGCTTCATTTTTGTATTCCGGATAAGCTACATTTCTTCATTCCGGATAACATTCCGGATAAGGTTTTGTAATTCCCAGTCTTAAATTTAAGTTTTATTTTTCCCGCCTTTTTACTTAGGATTATTTTAACTTGGCTTGTTTTTAGTTTAATCTTTAAAGTTACATTTTTACAAGTTTTAATCATTTACTTTTCAATTTTTAAAGTTTTTAATTTTAGTTTAAAATATTTTCATGCTTTCATTTTTACTTATTTACTCAACGACATTTTTATTTTTAGCTTAAAATAGATAATCAAACCTTTTTATTTTCCACCAAGAACGACTGAGTCGCACTTTCTACTTGTAATCAACTCGAAAAGATCGGTTTAACGAACTTTCATACGAGGAAAACCCTTGTATCAGTTACTGATCTTGGAATAGTTCATCAAACCTCTTGCACTTACACCCCTCAACAAAATGGGATAGCTGAAAGGAAACATAGGCACTTGCTGAATGTTGCAAGGAGCCTTATGTTTCAACGGGGGATTTCGCTTGTGTTTTTGTCTGATTGCATTCTAACTAATGTTTACTTAATCAACAGGCTTCCTTCATCTGTTCTCAAAGGAAAATCACCATATGAACTGGTTTATAAAAAAAACCAAATCTCTCTCACATTAGGTGTTTTAGGTGTCTTTGTTTTTCTACTAATTTAAACAATAGTGACAAGCTTACCCCTAGGTCTTAAAAATGTGTTTTAATTGGGTACTCTTCTGGTAAAAAGGCTTATAAGCTTTTATGCTTGGATACTAGGGGTGTCCTATTTTCTAAGGATGTGAGATTTTATGAAACTGTGTTTCCTTTTAAAATGAAAAACAATAAGGATTGTGATTTGGCTAATGTTGATACAAGTGATGCTGAACATCTTTCTTTTTTTGATAATCCTACTCCTATAAGACCCAACGATGAGGAGAGAGCAACATCTACTGAGGATGGTAGAAACCCTTCAAGTGATGAGTCTAACACTCAGCAAGCACTTGAAGAGGGTTCTGCAACCCAAATAGATGATAACAATCTATCTGAGGGAAATGTATTAAATGTTTTACCCATTGCTTCTGAACCAGTTCCTAATATTGATAATCTTGTGACTGATGAGGTGTCTGTCCCTATAAGAAAGTCTGGTAGGAGTACTAAGTTGCCTGCTAAATTAAATGATTATGTTGTTGACAAAAAACTTAGGTATGGCATTGAAAAACATGTCAATTACTCCAGACTTAACTCTGTTAACTTGTGTTTTGCTACTACCTTTAACAAATCTATTGAACCTTGCTCTTTTAATGATGCTAAGAATGACCCTAACTGGATTGAGGCCATGAACAATGAAATAGAGGCTCTCATTAGAAACAACACTTGGACCATTACTGACCTTCCCTTGGGAAGAAAGGCTCTTGGCTACAAATGGTTGTATAAAATCAAGTATGGGGCTTCTAGGCTAATTGATAAGTATAAGGCTAGAGTTGTTGTTAAAGGGTATGGGCAAAAGGAAGGTATTGACTTTGATGAGACCTTTAGCCTTGTGGTTAAGATGGTTACTGTTAGATGCATTATGTGCCTTGCTATTTCCAATGACTGGCCCTTGTGTCAAATGGATGTCAACAATGCTTTTCTTTATGGTGACTTGGAGGAGGATGTCTACACGACTTTACCTCCAGGATTTGATAACCCCAATCCTTCCAAGGTTTACAAGTTGAACAAGTCCCTTTATGGACTTAAGCAAGCCCCAAGGCAGTGGAATGCCAAACTTTCGACTGCTCTGGCTGAGCATGGCTTTGTTCAAAGCAGATTTGACTATTCCCTCTATATTAAACATACTAGGAATATTTTCATTGTCATTCTTGTGTATGTTGATGACCTGGTGGTCACTGGGAATGATATGTTTGAAATAGAGAAATTTAAGAGGTTTCTCAAAACCAAGTTTATGATTAAATACCTTGGTCCTATGAAGTATTTCCTTGGCATTGAAGTCTTACACAATAGTTCAGGTGTGTGTATGAATAAAAGGAAGTATTGTCTTGATTTGATTCATGAGTTTGGGTTGTTAGCTGCTAAACCTATCACCACATCCCTACCTGAGAATTGTGTCCTAGCTATGGATGAAAGTGATTCTGATAAGTTCCTTATTAATATCTTTAACTATCAAAACTTATTGGCAAGCTCATTTACTTGACCCACACTAGGCCAGATATCTCCTATGATGTTCAATGTTTGAGTCAGCATATGCATTCCCCTTTAGAATCTCATCTTAAAATTGCCTTGAGGGTCATTAGACATCTGAAAGGTGCCCCTGGTACTGGAATCCAAATATATAAGGACAATAGGCTTAATTTGTCTTGCTTTACTGACTCTGATTGGGCCAAGTGTTTGAAGACCAGGAAATCTGTTTCTGGTTTTTGTGTGTTCTTGGGTAAGACCCTTGTTTCTTGGAAAAGTAAAAAATAGCCCACTGTTTCTAGATCTTCTGCTGAAGCAGAATATAGATGCATGGCTAGTGCTACTTGTGAGATCACTTGGATTTCCAATTTTCTCAATGATCTCAACATTCCAAGGGTTTTTCCTATAAACATGTATAGTGACAGCTCATCTGCCATTCAGATTGTTGGCAATCTTGTCTTTCATGAAAGGACCAAGCATTTTGAAGTTGATGTTCACCTTATAAGGGAAAAGGTGCAGTGTGGGATTATCAAAACTATCAAAGTGGCTTCTGTTGATCAAACAACAGACTTGTTTACCAAAGGTCATGGTTCACATCAACACTCTAAGCTGTGCAAACAGTTAGGATTGATTGATATGTTCAAAAGATAATCTTGCAAACCTGATAAGTTTGAGGGAGGATGTTGACTAGTCAAACTTATTTGGTTTATTTCTTTTGTGCCTTTTATATTTGGTTTATTTGTGTAGGGACTCTTTGTGCCATTTTGTTATTCTCTTGTGTACTGGTGATGGGCTCAACGGTTGGCCCATGATGACGTATAGTCCCCAGCCGGGTCAGGAACCCGACCCACGGGTACTACCCGTATCCAGCCCATTACAGATGGGTGGGAATAATATCATTTGAGCTTATGGGCTTGGATGAACAGTAACCGCACACATGTGTGCGGCCCACGGCCCGGCATGACCGGTACAGGGTTAGACATAATCATATTCTATCTCTGAATATGATTCACCCCAAAGAAGAGGATATTCACTCACTATAATTAGAAGATAACAATCAATCTAATTCTGGTGCTTATCCTTTCCTTGGGGCCGAAGCATCAGTGACAGCCCATTAGGGTTTCACTGCCTATAAAAGGAACCCCAAGGGTTCCACAAAGGTATTACGTTCTATACCCTCAACTCACTCAATTCTTATAAACCCTAAACCGATACTTACTCTCACGCCAGAGTCTAATCGTGGGAAACATTCCCACGGTAAGTCTAACGCGTGCTGTTTAGTGTGCAGGATCCCAACCATACAGTTCACTTGGTGCAGGAGCCGGAACCAGCCAACCCGAATTAAGCCTAATTCGGGTCTAGCAAAGATCACCCAACTTTTGCATCAACAAGTTGGCGCCATCCGTGGGACCCATTACACTAAGCTAGAGCGAAATCTCATCTTGAATTCCCAATGACGAAGGGGCATCCCCAAGCTAATCCCAGGAACATGAATCCTAGAAACCGGAAGTCCCAAGGGGAAGGGATAAACATCCCCAATCAATCCCTAGCCGCCCAGCGGGCGGACCAAGTAACCGCGGTGGTTTTCAATCCATGGGGGTGACGAGCACGATCTCCATAACTCCCCCACCTACTTCAACCCTGGACATCCCTGATCCAGGGAGTGCGCCCAATGCCCCAAACAAGGAGCCGCGCAGACCATCGATTGAGGAGGAAGTAGAAGTCCAACCACTCAGCGAGGAGGATCTCACTCGAGTTCTCACGCAGAACTTTGATAGGATCGTCCCAGGGATTGCATCAAGGTTGAATCTAGGGAGAAACCACCAATCTAGACTCAACTTTAGCAATACCGGACCAAGCACCTCTTCCCAAAATCAGAGGAAGAGGAAGACCCGGCCTCAGGAGCAGAGCATCTTCAAGGAAACTCCTCAACCTAGGAATGTGTTCGAGCGCATAGGAGATCGCCTCATACAGGAACTAACGCAGTCTCGAGAAGGGGGAGAGAAATCCGACGGTTCACCCGAGCAACCAGACCGGGAACTGACCATAGCCGCTCGCCACACAAGTGTGTGGGATAGGATGAACACTGGGAAGAAGACTCTTGGATCTTCTCAAAAGAGCGGTTCGCACCCAAGAGATGGGGCACCACCCCCTTCTCCAGATCCATCAGGAGAGGACTCGGATGACCATCCGCCAAAGCGTCGCCGACCTAGGCGTACCCCTCCACCACCACCAAACAATGATGAATATTATGGCGGCCCCTATTATCGGAAGGCAGAAGCGGAGGACCTTTCCCGTCCATGGTGTGACCCATGGGAGGATCCTAGGCTCACTCGTCCATGGGCAGACCCCAGGGAAGATCCTTTTACTCTCCGTATACGGAACTACTCCGAGGACACAAAACGTCGCATGCCGGCGTGTGTCAAGACCTATGATGGAACTGGTGATCCGGATGATCACCTCAAAATATTTGATACGCAGGCTAAAATTGAGCGATGACCCATGCCTATATGGTGCCAAATGTTCAATTCAACCTTGATCGGCAATGCCAGTGACTGGTTTGCGGGACTCCCTCCACGAAGCATTGACAGCTTCACGGAACTACGCACCGCGTTCAAGAATAATTATACTCAGCGGAAGAAGTATAATAGGGATCCGATCTCATTGGCAACTGTCAAGCAACGGCCAGGGGATTCTACAGAAGCCTTCACTACACGCTTCAACGACGAGTGCACACGCACAAAGACAATGCCGGAACTCCTGAAAATCTCCGACTACATGCACGCCATAACAGATAGGGAACTAATCAGGCGTCTCAATGACAAGCGTCCGGAGAGATATGATGATCTCATGGAAAGGGTCAGAAACTTTATAGAGGGAGAAACAG